>BSUD01000003.1:156408721-156463721 GCA_033239045.1 Fagopyrum esculentum | reverse complement strand
AGTCAGTGAAAAGAAGAAATCCAACCAAGTCGTGACTCCTCAGAATAAAGTCTCGGAGAAGAGAAAGGCGGATTCTACTTCTGTACAGCCACAAAGAAAAAAGTGAAGGAGCCTCAAAGAGAATCAAGAGTCAGTTGTTTCTCCTTCGCCGAACCCTTGTCTTAACAGCATGGATGACCTTGTTAGCGACAAGGCCATTCGACAAGGCGGCATCGTGTCCGATTGCTCCAAAGCACCGGCCTTATCAATTTTACCCTTTGAAATCGATAAAGAACGGTTCTTGGTACTCACATGACCCGAGTCTTGAACCCTTTGTGAAGACACAATAACGGCCTCCAACACTTGTTTATCACTTAAGGGTTGCTTCTTTGTCATGGCCTCCCCTGCACCCTTCATTGAGATGCTAGGACCGGCACTTCCACCCACAACTCCAACCCCCAACTTGGCCGGAGAGCGCTTCTTCTTGGGCATGATGTTTGAACGTCAAAACCCTAAGTTGCGCCTTGATAACTTAATCAAAAACCCTCAGTTTTTGCTTGATTCAATAGAAACTCATACACAAGATACTACACGGTTGTATTCCAAGGTGAATCGAGAGAATTCACACAAGAAATAATGGATCTTGCGGCGAAGCGAAGGCCGAAGCCCTTCATCGCTTGAGAAGCGTAAGAGAGATAAGAGAGCGTTTAGGTGGAGCGATTTGCTAGCTTCTATGTATTATAATAGTATGATTGATGGTAATATGATTGGTGAGAATACAATAGATGAAAATTGTTTGATGACAATATGGTTGATGACAGTGTTTTGATAACAATATAGTTGGTGATCTCCTAGTTGTTGGTAATACAATTGTTGACAATACATAACAATATAGTCCAAGATAGTACAGTTGGTGATAATAAAGTTTATATCAATACAGTTGATGCTAACACACTTTATGATAATGTGATTCATTTATAAAATTCTATAAAAAAAATTTAAAAATAAATAATTAAAGGATAACAAAAATATAGATTTTCAAATAAATTTTAATAAAACATTAAATATCATGCATATAATACGAAGGAATAAATTGTATGCATATAATATGATTATTTATAAAGAAGAAGTACCACATCTTTAAATGACACCTTGTTGGGTGGTTTCCCAAAGACGAAGGAAGTTGTAGACCATCAAGACATAACACCAAACAATGAGTCATTTAAGGATAAATAGATAAAATAACTTTAAAATGTGACTTAATTTTTATAAGATAATATTTAATTATAATGTTGTATAAAATACTTTTAGCAATTATTGGTAACAAAGTTAATTATATCTCTAGACAAATTATTCTTAAAAACTCGAGAAAAAGAAGGTAGTAAATAACCGTTATTATTGTGTTTGCGAAATGAAAGTTAGCTCGTCTTTAACATAACCTACAATGAACAAAAAAAATTATCACGTAAAATTAAATTAATCAAGCAAATAAGTATATGATTTAAATGAATTACTTGATAAAATATAAAAAAATTATGTAAACCTTTGTAATTTAATAGTGTTTTTTTCCTAATCTAAAATTCATTATTCTCGTCTATAAAGTCTAAAATGATGACCATGTAATTTGGTATAATTTCTTTATTTCTATTTTTAAAAAGTTTGGCACATCCAAAAAAGCATTTCATGTTGCAGCTGAAAAAGACATTCTTTTTGGACCCTTTTTCAACCTTTTTTCTACTTTGAACTTTGAAGTGAAAAGAGTAACTAAAGTTTATATAAAGTAGGGTTTTAATTTGCCTCTTGTTCCATCATTCCATCGACTTGTTCTTTAACTAGGAATCTATTAGATGGAAGGAGTTTATTGGATTGAGGTAGAATGATTGGGGATGAAATTTGTTCTAAATTTTCAACCTTTTAGCCTAAGATATAGGCAATGAAAGTTCATTTATCGACCAAACTGTAATAACCCGAAATTTTTATTAACCGGCAGAAATTCTCATAATATTTTTTTCGATTTTTTTGGGATAAATGAGCGGTAAGATATAGTCAGATGTATATTGAAGAGACAAGTCGAAACAATCATTTTGGAAATTTAGTGATGATATATTATCTTCTTTCTCCCTCAAACCCTAGCCTCCTCCATTTACATCACTTTCTTTGGCGGAATTACTTTTCACCGCTGGAAAGCACCATCACAAGCCATAACCCACTTATCCGCCACCGCTTCCACTTGGATCAGAAACTGTTCTCGAGCTTGCCACCACCAAGAGCAAGTTGGAATTTCCGGAAACCACCTGCTCGAGCCACCTGGAATCATGACCTAAGTTGGTGAAATTTATGAGTAACGAGTTGGATTCTTTGTTCCGATATAAAAAAAAAGAAGTTATATCACATATATGGAGAATATTTATATCTTAGAAGCTAAATGGTGAATCACATAGTTTTAGATAAGCGTGTTGATAATTTTCGAGATTGTGTATATGACATTTTACGTTGCTAGGAAGTTTTGTAAATTCTTAGAAAGTTTGATAAGAGCTTTGCAATCTATAAGTCCTGAGAGAGTCTTGTGAGTGTTCCCCATAAGTTGATAAATATATTGATCGGCATGTTCACCGTTGATCAAGTATTTGATATTGTATGCACGTATGGATTGTGCCGTGTAACGACCGATTATCGATGAGTTTAGGTAAGTCTCGTGGACTTACTTAACTAGCTTTCCTCGTATTGGTGTGTGCTATTGTGGTGGTGTGTTCTATGTGAATTATAATAATAACTCGAGTAGGACGATGTTACTATTATGAGACCCAAGTGTATGTGTAACGGGTCGTGACATCACTGTCCAGCTTTAACTAACTCAAACGCATTAAGATAGATTAATAGTTAACAAATCTTTTTTTTTTGAAAGTTTGTGTATTAAAGCAACCAGAAGAATGTACAGAGAAGAGTACTACAATCAGGGATGCAAGAAACAAAAGAGGGAGTACAGACTAGTGGAATTAGCAAAGGTGAATGCCGAAGGTTTTAGCCCACGACATCGAGTTCTGTGATCGATCTTTCCAGTGGTAAGCAACATGACTTTTGGTAGCATTGATGATGTGGTGTGCATATGTAGCGGGATGAGTGTAATTGTTGTTGTAGATGAGTTCGTTCCTTGACTTCCATATGAAGTAGATGAAGCTAATGATGGTAGACATGGTGATATGAGAGACTAGGTCATTTTTTAGGGGATGGTGGTTACTAATCCAGTCCCAAAGGTTATGGCTATATGGTTGGGGTGAAGGGGTTCTAAGCCAAATAGAGATCAGCTTGAGAACAATTGCAGAGTAGTTGCATTTGTGGAGCAGATGGTCCTCATTTTCCTGATGAAGGTTACAAAGCTTGCAGATATTGTCATCGATCAAGTTCCATGTGTGGAGTTTTGTGAGTGTAGGAAGACGGTTGTGGCTTGCGTGCCAAGCGATGAAGCTGCATTTTGGCATGTTCAGTCCGTCCCAGATAGCAACAAGCGTGTAGGGTTGGGGAGGAGATGTCGGTTTCCAACAAAAGTTGTACGCAGCCGAGATTGAGAACCGACCATTAGTCTTGGAGGCGAGACAGCAGAAGGAAGTACCAACTCCAGAGTCGATAATCTCGTCCCTAATCCGGATAAGATGGCCCAAGTGAATACTATGCTTGTAGTTGAATCTGTATGTCCAGATGGATTGCCCCTTCAAAATGTTGGAGTACACCCATTCAGACCAAAGGTTTTGTCCTTGCAGTGGTTGGGCTAGATCAAAAATCTTGCTCTATGAGATTTATTATTTAATCAATTTTAGTAGATTAAAAGTGAACTAATCTATAAATAAACCAAAAAAATCAATTTAGGTGCCGGCGGAATTCAGTTTTGTATACGTTAATAAATCGAAGTCCGTATACTTAGCTTTTTTGATTTTTTTTTAGCACGATACACCATTATGAGGCTTAAACACATTCTCGATCTCAACTTGATCTTCTAAACGTACACGATTATACTTCTTTAAACAACTAATAAAAAATATAAAATACAAATCATTCTAAATAGAGAATATTTGGTTTTTATAATCTTTTCTTGGTGTGTGCAAGATCCTCTTGTGAATATGAGGTGTATAAATTTAGAATGTGCATAGCATATATTAGTTGTTCCCTTGATAGCTAGCTTTATGCAGTGCCATATGTTTGGCAGAAGGTTTAAATTGAATATTTTGGCAATTTAAAATCTTATCTTGCTAAATCAAGTTATAATATGTATACTTAGCCCCACTCATGTCCTTACATGAGGAGGAAGAACATGCATGAGAGGGCACCACACAACTATACGCATTTAAACATTACATAATATTTTTTTATGCCAAAACATTCTAAATACTTCTATGGGGAGACAATGAAATTATTGTTTTGCAATTGTCAACCCTTATAGCATGGTCGATCTTGGCAACTTGATCAATCAATTGCATTTTTTGAGTTTATAATCAAGGCATTTAAGTTAAGACTAGTTTGGATGAGGTGTTATCGAGAGACTAGATCTGAAATCAAGAAATAAAGGAGAATAGGGGTGTGTGATAAAGATGTTTGTGTACTAGTTGGAGATGGAGAATTCCTAAATTACTTAAAATAACGTTCTCAGAAAGGAAATGTATGCCTATTTTTAGATGTTTGGGTGTTTGTTGTTAAATCGGATTGAAGGTCATGTGGATAACATTGATTTTATCGTATTATATGATGATGGTCCGTTGTAGTGGAACATGTATCTCAAGTAGAAGGTTGTGGAGCCAACAATTTAAGTCTTAATAACTACATTAGTTGACCGCCGATTCTCAGCGTCAACACATAGACGAGACAAAGTGAGTTGTTATGTAGATGACCAAGAAGTGAGGTTGTCACATAAATGTTAGCAAATATAATTTTTTTTAGATCATTATATATTTTTACATTGACTCTTACACTCTTAGGGATTATTCTTTGTCATATACATACGTGATTACAGGGGATATCCCCTTCAAGGATCATTTTCAAATGAAGTTATTTACTTTAACATGGTATCAAGCTATCATTGAAAACCCTAGTTTTCGAGATCTCGTTCCTCTCTAATGATTTACCAACTTCGACCACCACCTTCTGCCACCTTTATCCACCTCGCCAACATGTTGGATAACAAAACACCCGGTCCTAACCTACCGTCGACGTACCACCACTCCATCGAATGACACCACCGACGACTCTACCACACCCACACCATCCCCGCTCAACAAAGTCGGTCCATTTCGAACATCCAAAATCACATCCCCTCACTAACTAGGCCTTTTGCAAATATTGATCTCCTTGTGATAAGGGGTTTGATTAGGGGTACAACTACTAAACTAGACATAAATCTCAAAACGACTTAAGTTAGTTTTGTCAAATTAAAATTGTTTAATATTTTTTTAATAAACTATGTCAATGAGTAAAAAAGTTATTTTTTTTATTGGAGGAACATTTTCATATTCAAAACTCAAATACGAGATTTATTTTCCTTACTATCGTATAAGTTTTATTGTGATAAACTATATTTCAATAACTTTCTAATATGAAATACAAATTCTTGTCGTCTTTTTCAATTTAAATATACACAATTCATCACAAAAAACATTTAAAAATGCCCATCACGTATATGGATAATACATAAATAAAGTTATATTCACTAAATATAACAATATATTTAATGAATCGGAAAGCCCTAAAAACACTCTTGATTCATTGGGTTATATAACAATTTTCAAAGACGTGTTGACTGTCGACTCCAAATGAAAATAGTAGAATTTGTTGGTAGATTTCAGCATTTATGTTCGCCATAATTAACTCAACCTAATATATGTGTTTGAAAATTCGTATATTATCTTTGAAAATTGTCTTACAATCGGCGACATTTGATAACTATGAAGATGATGTTTCGCCGTATTTGTTATTAGTTCATATTATATACTTTAATTAAAATGATTTTTTGAAGATATAATATTTTTTATTTACGGTTAAAAGGGAAAATTAATTATTTAGAAATACATGGTTATACATTTTATTTGATTTAATGTTCTAATTTATCATATTTTTAAGAAAATGTTTTTTTTTTTTGAAAACTTTCGTATATAGAAAGAAGAAGGAGAATTTACATGAGGTGATCGACTCGACCAGGAAAAACCGAGATTACAACATGAACAAAAGATAGAGAAGGAAAGGACTACACAAGATGAATCCAAAGCAAGTTATCTCACACAAGAGAGTCGGTGGAACGGTCCTTCCAATGGTGAGCAATGTAGTTCTTGATAGGAAGAATGGCGGAGTGGGCGCAAGCAGTTGCCGAGGTAAAGTTTTTGTTGTAGATGAGATCATGCATGGCCTTGTAGGTGAAGTAGATGTAAGCAGTGATCAAGGAGACTTCAATGTTGAAGATGAGAATGCGCTTGGGGGAGAGTTGGGAGCTAATCCATGCCCAAAGGTTATGGGAGTAAGGGTAGGGATGGGACAGTCTAGTCCAACGGGAGATGATATCGAGTACAAGATTTGTATAACTACACTTGGTCCAAAGGTGTGCCTCGTCCTCATGGTTGCTCCGGCCAAGCTTGCAAGTGTCATCAGCAATAATGTTCCAATTGAGGAGCTTGGTGAGCATGAGAAGTCGCTTGTAGCTTGCAATCCAGGCAATGAAACTACACTTGGTATACTGAGGTCATGCCAGATCATGTTAAGCGTGTGGTGTTTGAAGGAAGGGTGGAGTTCTTGAGGAAGGCATAGGCATGCTAGAGAAAGACCCGTTTGGACGAGTAATAAGGTTTAGGTGGTTAATCCTAGTCCCATAAGAGAGGATATCATCACGGACCTTGATAATCATGCTCCATATGTCTCTTGATAATCAAGAGAGATAAGGTTTAGATTGTAGTTTGACTGATAATTTCAAATAGAACGTCTCTTGAGGATGTTCTTGTTAATACAATCACACCAAAGGTTGTTCTCATTCAAAGCAAGATTAAGGATGAGCCGGGAGAGGCACGCTTTATTCCAGGAAAGGATCTCCTTGAAGGCAAGTCCATCCAGATTTTTAGGCGAGTTTAAGTGAAAGCAATTTCTAGATAAATAACTTTTAAATAGACGTGTTTAAGTGAAAGCAATTTCTAAATAGATAAGCTTTCTTGAGAAACTTTATATTTTTCATTTTTATTGATCGTGATTTTTTAATATGCCTTTTATAATATAGTTAAAATATTTAATTTAAAAAATAAAATGGTTTGGCTTTGTTCATATCCCTAGCTAGCTCCTTCAATCCTTGCGGTTGCAAGTTGCAACCATTCATTATATTCTATGCCAAATATGGGGAACAAAATTAAGTATTTTTTTTGCTTGGTTGTACTTGTACTAATATTCTTTCCTTATCTCTTGTAGTTTCATTTATTTTAATTTTTTGTTTGTATAAAAGATGAAGGTGAGGAACAATGAACCAATTTAAATTAGAGTTGAGCAAGTTAAGTTAGGATTATCAAACCGAACCAAGTAGTTTTTGTTCAGTCTGAGTCGAAAACCAACAATTTAGGTTTGGTTTTAGATCTGTATTTTGAAAAAATCAGACTTCAGTTCGATTTCGGTTAAAAATCACAAAACCGAATCGACCCTAATAGATTCTGTTTTAGGTTCTAATATTTCATATTTTCGGTTTTAGGTCTAAACAGAAACCGAATCTACTTTTATAGGTTCGAATTTCAGTCCAAGATTTCAGAAAAATCGATTTTAAATTCGGTTCAATTTATTACGGTTCGGTTTGAGTTCTGCCTATATTATAATCTACATATTTTAAATTTTATTAGATTTTACAATAAAATACGAGATCCAAACAAATCATAACCCGGAACTGTTCAAACCCTAAATTAGAATCGTTATATTAGTAAAGCTACTCAGATTTAACTCGAGAAAAAGCTTAATTCAAACTCGCTCGCTGTCTAAACAAGTCGAATATAAACAGTATATAAATATATATGAGCATATCAAAACTCGATTCGATTAGCGGGAATGGAACGTTAGGGAATGAATGACGGTGAGTGGAAAGCAGCAGGGCAGTCTGTAAATCAAGCCGTCCAATCAGATCTTACTATAAAAACTTGACACCTAAGCTTGTTTCCAAATTTGGGTTCCCCTTAGGGTTTTCTTTTTACACCTTTTTCCATTTTAAGCAAATCTAGCTTTTCAATTTTTCTGACACATGTTATACGCTGCACGTGTTTCCCTAAAGTTTAGGTTAAATATGTATAACTCATTTGCAACTTGTCAATAATAATATCCTTACTTTCGTACTTTTCATTTTTCAAAACCACAATGAATTTATTCTAATTTTATAATTATTTTGCTTTTGTAGATCTATTATTAAAATAATAATAATGCTACTTTACACATATAATAAGTGAGTTTTTTTGGGTCAAATTCGCTAAGTAAGTTTTTTTTCCAGATTTTCTCTCTAATAATTAGACCCATGATGTTGATGAGGGTGACACGGTATATTAAACCCGATAGAGAAGTTTGTGGTCAAATTGAGAACATGGTTTGTTACGCTATTAACCTCACAGTAAATATGATGAAATCGAATAGACCAATTTTTACTAAAATTAGCCTTTACTTTTGTCTACCGACTTAATAGAGGATGATGGCAAGAGAGGGTTCGCTTAAGTAGGAGCGTAATCAACTGTGAATCTGTTTCCGGGATTACATATTGACAACCACTCTCCCAAGCAAATATGATCGGAAGTGTTCGGGTTTTCACTACCTTCACGGCTCCTTTATATAATAGGTGAGTTTTTTGTTAATGTTCCTTGTATTATCAAGCATATATTCAATAAACGCTCGAGAGGGTCATACGATACAATAAGTCCGGCCCCTTGATGGAGGATGGTGGCGAGGGTTGGTTCGCTTAATCAACTGTGAGTCTGTTTCCAAGATCACATATTGACAACAACTCTTCCGAGTAAAATACGATGGAAAGAGTTTGAGATTTTGGGTTCGGGTTTCGGGTTTGGGTCTTCACTACCTTAACGGCTTGTAATTAGCAAAGGCTTTTGCAGTTAAACCATTTGAGTTATTAAACTTTATCTCATGCTTTTCAGGTTGGATGAGTCGGATGTGTTAATGCTCACTAATGCATCCTTAATTAGTCCGTACAAAGAACTAAACAAAGATTAATTAAGAATATATTATTTTAATTACTCCGTACTGTAGCCACTGAAAGGTGCTCCTAAGTTCCTAACCCCTTTCAAAGTTCAATTAACAACAATTTTATAATCTTAATATTAATACAAAGCCGAATAAAATGAATAAAAAATTTATACTTTTTATTCATTAATATATCCCAATAAATACCATATACATGTCCATAATAATAAAAAAAACCATCAATAAAATATTTTATATAAAATAGGTAATATATACTTCATCCATGAGCTTCGTTGTCAAGTATTTGCCCTTTCACCGCCCCATAGAGATTAAGATTTTTCAAGAAAAAAGACAATACGAACTTATAATCAAATTACATAAATGGTATCATGCATCATAAATTTTTTTAAAAATACTTTATTTTTATAACACATTTTCCTCAGCTTTTTGTCTCCCACATCGACCTGAACCTGCAGATTATTGCCACCCTAGCACCAAAATAAAAAAGGAAAAAGAAACAAAAATGCAACCTTAAAACCACCAAATTACATTGTACAATCCAAGAACAAGTCAAAAGCTCAGAGTGCTCTCCACGGGAGTATCTCTTCCAAATCTCAAACCTTTCATCAACACTAATCTTGCAGAATGTGTAATCCGATACCAATACCCGAATTGCTACCAGAAAACCCGAAAACCCGAATCTTCCTCGACAACTTCATGGATCTTCCTAGGGAGACCGTGT
Organism: Fagopyrum esculentum; assembly: GCA_033239045.1. NCBI lineage: Eukaryota > Viridiplantae > Streptophyta > Magnoliopsida > Caryophyllales > Polygonaceae > Fagopyrum > Fagopyrum esculentum. Next base: position 156,453,820 of record BSUD01000003.1, on the reverse strand, counting down.
CGTTGACGAGGCCGAAGATTCCGGAGATGGTGAAAGAGGCGAAGGCGTTGTTTGAACTAGCCTTTCCTCTTTTACTTACGAATCTTGTTCTGTACGTTCGAGCTTTGCTGTCTATGCTTTTCCTCGGTCGATTGGGTGATGCAGAGCTCGCCGGAGGGACATTAGCGTTAGCTTTTGCGAATATAACCGGATATTCGGTTTTATCCGGTTTGTCTCTTGGAATGGAGCCGATTTGTTCTCAGGCGTTCGGCGCCGGAAACCCTAAATTACTCTCCGTTACACTTCACCGTACTGTACTGTTCCTTCTCTCTTGTTCAGTCTTTGTAGGTTTTATTTGGCTTCAAGTCCCTGTAATTTTGTCGTATTTGCATCAAGACCCTTCTGTTTCAGCCATGGCCCACACTTATATCCTCTTCTCTCTCCCCGATCTCGTAACTAACTCTTTTCTTCATCCCATTAAAATTTACCTACGCGCTCAAGGAATCACGCGCCCCCTTACCTACGCTTCACTCGCCGGGACTTTTATTCATGTTCCGGTTAACCTTCTCCTTGTTCGCCGCCTCGGTTTTGGTGTTTCCGGTGTCGCGACCGCCGGTGCTGTCTCGAATATGTTCTCTCTCCTGATTTTGATTGTATATGTTTGGATTAGTGGCATCCACGCGCCGACGTGGACGCGTCCGACTCGCAAGTGTCTTTCCGGGTGGGGCCAGCTGGTGAGTCTTGCGGGGCCCAGTTGCGTATCCGTTTGCCTTGAATGGTGGTGGTACGAAATCATGATCGTGTTATGTGGGCTATTAGCAAATCCGACCGCCACCGTCGCTTCTATGGGGATATTAATTCAAACCACCGGTTTGATTTACAATTTCCCCAGCTCGCTCGGGTTCGCTGTGTCGACTCGGGTCGGGAACGAGCTGGGAGCAAACCGGCCGATTCGAGCGAGAACGGTTGCGATCGTTGGAATTGGGGTTGCTGCCGGGATGGGGATGGTGGCGGCGGGGTTCGCCGCCGGAATGAGGGATATGTGGGGGAGGATGTATACAAACGATACGACAATTATAGGGCTGACGTCAGCAGCTTTACCTATTCTCGGTCTTTGCGAGCTCGGAAACTGTCCGCAGACGGTGGCGTGTGGGGTGGTGAGGGGAAGTGCTCGGCCGACTACGGCGGCGAATGTTAATCTTGGCGCGTTTTATCTGGTGGGGACTCCGGTGGCGATTTTGGTGGCGTTTTATTGTGGGATTGGATTTGTTGGGCTTTGGATTGGGCTTTTTTCGGCCCAATTATGCTGTGCTGGGCTGATGTTGTATGTTGTGTGGATTACGGATTGGGCGTATCAGGCTGAGAGGGCTCAGATGCTGACGTGTACTGGTGGTGGGAGTGGGTTTGAAGGTGACGTGGCGGTGGAGGAAGGAGATCTGAAGGAGCCGTTGGTTTCTGTGGTGGTGGCTCCTTCGTAAAATTTTGTATTTGGTTTTTTATCCGTACGGTATTTTTTATGGATAAAATTCCAAATTTACCAAGATGAAAACATTTGGGAAAAGGAAAAAAAAAAAAGGAAAACATGAAACAAATGTTGGATGTTTTATTGTATTTTCATAATATATTATTTTACTTGACAATTTGGTGATTATTTTTTCCACTTAGTTTTTTTTATGGAGAATGTATTCATTAGGTTTAACACTAAGGGCCCGTTTGGTTCCAACTCCGATAACAGAATCGAAATGAAAACGAATTTAGTCCATATACATTTCCTTATTCATGAAATTTTATGAAATCATTCCTTGTGATTTAGTGAAAAGTACACTTGGTTTCCCACATTTTGTTACCCTATAGGGTATCAAAAGTAATCAAACTATACTTCAATTACTTCAAATCACAATGAATGATTCCAAAAACTTTCATAAATAATAGCATACGTATGGACTAGAATCGTTTCAATTTCGTTTTGCGATTCTGAAGTTAAAACCAAACGGGCCCTTAATATCCAATCAATATCATATATTCGATCAAATTTATTATTTTTTAATAAAAACTTATTATAATTGACTAGTTAAGGGGTCGAGTATTTTAAAACTAATTAAATAAAAACTAATAAAATACTTCATTATTTCAAAAGAAATATGGAATACAAATTCCATTTTTTCCAAAAAAAATATCATAGCAGAATATTGAATAATATGAATTATAATTGTTTATTCAATTTTGACTTTACAAGACCAACGATGAAGCTTATTATAATCAATAAATTATATTCGTGGTCAGTACTGCCCACTTAAAACTAGAGGTCGGTATTTTTTTAAGTCGAAATTATTTTTTAAAAAGAAATGGTAAATAAATCTAAAAGGTGTTCAGAAAGTTAAGGGAAATAATTTAAAAATATTTTTAAAAAGTGGCATGCATGGGGTATAAAATAAATAGATTCCAAATTGTGAGGGACTCGTAAGTATCAAAGTATTTTTGAAATTTACGAGAAAATATTTATTATTTATATTAAGTATATTTGATATAAAATATGTTATATAACTTATTTTAACAAATAAAAGATTGATTATATAGATCAATACTCAGTTGGTCTATTGGTTGTGGTGCTAGACTTTTAAGTGTTAGTCCGGATATTCGAGTTAGATTGATATTGAGAAGATATTCTCTTAATTGGGTCACTACTTTACATATCCTATCTGAATGTAGGTGACGTCGAACTGAAAACGTAATAATTAAAAAAATAATAATTATTATTATATATATTGGTTTGATGAGATTGAAAAAGATTCGATAGTTGAAGGTAGAGTTGTTTAATGTTTTAGAATAGTAAGAAGTATAAAAGAAATCGATAGAAAAGTGATAATGAAAAAGGATTAAATGATAACTTTGTTTATTATTTATGTTGACAAACTTTATTTCTTGCTTTTGTTTTTTTTAAGCACACAAATTTGTTTAAATTATCGATCTTTTAAGTAATTAGTAATGTAATACAATTCTAAATATTATTGTAAAAATAATGTATTAAGTCCGTGGATTGAGTCATGAATCTTAAGGAATTAAAGGGGAGAATCGGAGAGATTTAGGGTTCGTTTGATTTTAGCTAAGAAACGAAAACGAAATGAAAACGAATCTAGTCCATATGTATACATTTGTTCATGAAGTTTTTTAGAATCATTTCTTATAGTTTAAAGTAATTGTATTAGAATTGATTGATTTTAATACCTTATAGAGAAACAAAATGGGGGAACCAAATGTATTTTGAATGATACTACAAGGAATGATTCAAAAAATATCGCGAATAAGGGTACGCATATGAACTAGATACATTTCTGGAGTTACAAATAAACAGGAGCTTAGAAAGCATTGTAAGGGAGGGAGAATGAGTAAATAAAATGGTTTTTCTTACTCAGGTATGTTATGGTTTCTCCATAATCGGAGCCGGTTAGATCATTTATGACCCGTTTTGTTTATACTCTGAAAATTAAATAAAAACGAATCTAGTTTTTTTATATGCCATTGTTCGTTCACAAAATTTTATCAATAGGAATATGTTTCCTCATTTTTCATGCAAAATGTACTTTTCCCATTTTGTTTGCCTATAAGGTATAAAAATTAATACAATCACTTTAAACCCCAACGAATCAGTCCAATTGACCGTTGTTTTGGAGTCATGCATGTATACATATTAGGTCTAAGTCTAATATATAAGTGTTAAAAATTAATACAATCACTTTAAACCCCAACGAATCATTTATGACCGTTGTTTTGGAGTCATGCATGTATACCACTATCTTGTTGAAGAGATGGACCACTGATATCCCTCTGGACTACTCTAGCCTCCACTCGGTTCCGATATGGGTCACCCTCCACAACCTAAACTTCAGGTTTTGGTCCAAGACTATGTTGGCTAAGATTGGTTCCGCACTAGGGACTCCCATCCTGACGGACGCATGCTCTATTAACCATGATCGCCTTGGATATGCTCGTATCCTCGTCGAGATCCATGCATCTCGTCCTTTGCTACGCGAGATCACACTCTCCAGCCCCGATGGTGCCACCTATGTTCAAAAAGTCACTTACGACTGGCTTCCCCCCCGATGTGATGCTTGCCTTGTGTTTGGTCATTGCTGTTTGCCACCTAAACCTGCTCGCCCGGAAGCTGTCACTTGTGGATTTTGGAACACCAAACCACCCATCTCCAACTCCCCGAAGCCCCAACTCGACCTCCCTCCCATCCTCCCCACCCCTGACCCATCCAGGAAGATTCATCTACCACTGAAACCTTCCAGTGCTCTCAAGAGCCCTTCTAAGTTTCCTTCGAGCCCCCCTCCACTCCCATCGAGTTCTTGGGAAGTTTACCTAAGCCCCTGGGGTTCCCTCCTGACGACCTTAACGAACAAAGCTACCTCTTGTTCCCTCCTCCTCTCCCCCCTAACCCTTCCTCCCAATCTTCCATTCTACCCAACACTACTTCTCCCATCCAACCTCTAACCAACCCTCCCCTCTCAAAGAACCCTTCCCCTTCCTCATTGATTGCAAGTGCAACTAATGTCTCAATCTCTCCTGTCCAATGTTAGTACGAACTTGCGCCTGGAATATCAGGGGCCTCAACGACCCCCTGAAACAAAAAGCTGTCCAACGTCTAGCTAAGAAGCTCCAACTCAACTTGTTTGCCATTTTAGAAACACGTCTCCGTTCTGACAACGAATCTAGAATCTCAACTTCCCTCTTCCCATCCTGGAACCACATCTCTAACTCCTCTACGGCCCATAACTGCCACATCTGGGTTTGGTGGAACCCGTCTATGATCAATGTTACCGCTACCATCATCTCAGACCAACTCATTCACTGCCTCATCTCCAATCCTCTCCCAAACCAAATCAAACTACCTTTGCAGAATACTCTTTTGTCTACGCCCACAACGCCATGGAAGATCGTATCGGTCTTTGGAATTGTATAGCCACCCTTCGGTTACTCAACTCCAACAAACCATGGGCCCTGATGGGTGACTTCAATGTCACCCTATCCCCAGACGAAAAACTATCAAGCAATCAACATAATTTCACACAATTATCAAACGAGATCGGAACCTGTTTTGAACTGAATGACCTTTCCGATCTCCCTTCCTCTGGATGCAAGTACACCTGGACAAATAAGCAAGAGGGAAACCGAATCTGGAGCAAGTTGGATCGTATCATCGCCAATCACGAATGGACCATTACCTTCCCTGACTTCTATACCCACTTTGGTGTCGCTGATGTATCCGATCACTCACCTGCATTGCTATTCACAGAACATAATGCACCCAGAAGATTTTTCCCATTCAGATTCAACAATATATGGGCCAAGCACGAATTGTTTTTGGAGACGGTTAGAGATACCTGGTCTGCTGAAGTACAAGGGAACCCCATGTTCCGGCTTACAAAGAAGTTGAAGATGCTTAAACCTCACCTCAAGAAGTTCCCCAGTTCCCAGTTGGAGGAGCTCCACTCTAGCATTGACGAAAGCCACAAACAACTCGAGGAGGTTCAAACTAAATTGCAGGTTGACCCACTCAACCCTGCCTTGCTCGCAAAGGAAAGGAGAACCTCCCTTTCGCACAAGGACATTCACTCGAAGCTTTGCCAGGTGTTGGCGCAGCTCTCAAAGGCTAATTGGATCAAGTATGGCGACCAGTGCACGTCGTTCTTCTTCAAGAGTGTCAAGTCTCGCCGATGTTCCAACTTCATTGCTGCTATCCAGAGGCCTAACGGCATGATGGCGTATGAACCCGACGACATTGGTGAGACGCTGGTTAACCACTTCAGGATTGCCCTCAACCCTCAAAGGCCAGGTCCAAGGAGACCCTTCCCTTCAATTAGGCTTCCATCTCTCGATCAAGCTGAGGCGAGCGCCTTGATCGAGCCTGTTTCGCCTGAAGAGGTCAAGCAGGCCCTCTTTAGTATTGCCGACAACAAAACTCCAGGGCCGGACGGCTTCAATTCTTTCTTCTACAAGGAAGCTTGGAGCATCATTCACCAGGACTTTACACTTGCGATTCAGGACTTCTTCGTGAGCAAAAGAATGCTCAAGCAAGTTAACCACGCTTCCATTTCCCTGATCGCCAAACATGACAGCCCCATCTTGCCTTCGGACTTCCGTCCCATATCCTGTTGTAACACTACCTACAAGACAATCTCCAAGATCCTTGCAAGAAGGCTTAACCTCATACTACCAAGCATCATAAGCCCCAACCAAAGCGCCTTTGTTTCAAAGAGGTCAATCAAACACAATGTGCTCCTTTGCCAAGAGATACTCCACAAATATGGCAGACAACATATATCTCCTCGCGTTGCTTTGAAAGTTGACATCTCCAAGTCTTTTGACTCCTTGAGCCATGAGTTCCTCCTGAACTGTCTTCGCCTGATGCATTTCCCTGAAGCTTTCATTAGCCTTATCAGTGAATGCATCGGTACTACATCCTATTCGGTCAACGTAAATGGTGAACTCAAGGGACACTTCCTTGGTACTAGAGGGCTTCGGCAGGGATGCCCTCTCTCCCCTCCCCTTTTTGCCATTGCAATGGAGTTCTTGACCAGGCTCATCAACGAAAGAACCATCAACCCGGACTTTAATTTCCATCCCAAGTGTTCTACCCCTGCCATCTCTCACCTCGCCTTTGCGGACGACCTGCTTCTCCTATGCCGTGGGGATCCCAACTCCATCAAGATCCTCATCAGCACCCTTGATGAGTTTGGAGCCCACTCTGGTCTTGTCATTAACCCAAACAAATCCTCCATCTTCACTGGTGGCCTGAATCAAGCAGAGATTGACAATGTGGTCCAAATTACCGGCATGAGGGTCGGCACCCTGCCTTTCCTATACCTTGGGGTCCCTATTGGTAGTAAACGACTGCTGATCCGGGACTTCCTCCCCCTGATCCATAAGATCACCAAGCGTATACACTCGTGGAGCGCCAAATCCCTGTCCTACGCAGGTCGTGCCCAACTTGTCAAAACAATCCTCTACTCGGCTAGTCAGTATTGATGCTCTCTTTTCTTTCTTCCTGCAAATGTGATCAGTACCATCAATGGACTCTTGAGGTCTTACCTTTGGTCTGGAACTGCTACTAGCAGGAGAGCCTTAGTCGCGTGGGAGTCTGTCTGCTCTCCTAAGCTGGCTGGTGGTCTGGCTTTCCCCAACCTTGGTACAAAAAATAAAGTCGCCCTCTCCAGTCTCTTGTATGATCTTGATCGGGACTGCCCTAGTTTATGGAAGACTTGGGTCGCCAGGCATTTGATCAAGCGAGATATGAACATCTGGAACTGCCACCCTAGGACCTCTAATTCCCAATTCTGGAAACGCCTTCTTGATCTCCGTGATGAACTCGTTAATCACGCCCCAGGTATCCCAAGGAATTCCCTCTTCGCCAACCCTGATGGCTCCTTTGCTAGGAAGAAGATCTACGATTACCTCCGACCTCCTCCCATTGCTCCTCAACCCTCCTCCTACAAAGCAATTTGGCTGGCTTCGAATCCTCCTAAAACATCTTTCATTGCCTGGCTCGCCTCCCTTAATCGCCTTCCTACACTTATCAATATTAGGGATTGGAATCCCACCATCGACGTCACCTGCAAGCTTTGCAACGCTGCCCCCGAAGATGGTAAGCACTTGTGGAACCATTGCAGCTATAGCACCTTGGTATTAGACATTGTTTCGCGCTGACTGAATCTTCCCCACCCTGCCCCCTTTCTCGACGATGTTTGGACTTGGATGGTCTCTTGGTCTAGGAAGAAGCCCCGCCCTCTTGATTTCGCGAGAATTGCTGCGATCGTTGCTCATATCTACTATGTCTAGGTCGCCAGGAACAAATTGCTCTATTGTCAAACCTTCACCACTCCAATTGACTGCGCTGGGATGGTTATTCGAAGTGTTAAGACGCACTTCACTCAAAATTGGAAGAATCGATCGACCCTCTCCCGTGCCATGGCCACCTCCCTTAGCATCGCCCTCCAATTCGGATAATTCCCTTTCGATTCGGGAGCCCCTCTCTTTCCATTGAGTTTGAATTGTGGTGCGATTGTCGTTCGATTGTTGTATGTTGTTCGGTTCCATGTGTGGCCACCGAAAGTTGCTTGTAGCCTCTTTCCCCCCTTCTAATACAATTAACTTTTCAAAAAAAAAACATATGAACTAGATTCATTTTCATCCAATTTTCTATTTCCGGAGTTGCAAACAAGCAGGGGCTTAGTGTTTATATATATATATATATCCCCTCTCAAATTGGACGTACCGAAAAAGCAGGATGTTAGTGGATATATTTATCACAAGGAATAAGTCCTAACTTGAAAACAAGATAGTTGTGTTGAGACCAATACTCAGTTGGTCTAGCGGGATGTGGTGCTAGACTCCTTAAGTGGTTAGCTTGGATATTCGAGTTCGAATCCTCCTGGCGGCCACGAATTATTCCCGTCCCGGATGTAGAGCGGCAAAGCCAATCGAACCGGGAGTTACTTATCAACCTTTAAAAAAAAATAGTTGTGTTGAGAAGCTCCTAATGATGACTTGGTGAGTACATCGGCAAACTGCAAGCTAGACTTGTCGTGAGATGTGGCAATGAGATCTTCTTAACATGCTCATGAACATAATATCAATAAAGAGTAAGGTGTTTGGTACACTCGTGAAGACTAGGTTCATAATAATGTTTTGAGCGGACTTGTTGTCATAATAAAAGGTAAGAAAGATTAAAGGAAACACGCAAAGATCCTTAAACAATCCATATGGCCACACCATATTTCCAGAAGTAACAAAAATGACCTTACACTCCGAGACTTTGTGGATGACTTGAAAACTGTCTTTTACTTCTTAGTTTTTCAGGAAATAAGAGATGTGTCCGAGAACGCACAATAAACTATTAACGCACGGCAAGTGAATGTGCAATTTTCCCAATCAACGTCTATGTAAGTAGACAATTGCCACAACAAAATTGGATGGCAAGAATAAGTCATGACTCGAAGTTCTCATGAACCTCCATCCTTGCTTGGCTAGCATGGTTTGGTCAAATAATTTTAAATCTCTATTCCGCCGTCGTTGATCATTTGATCCCCACCAAAAACATGCACACATCGAATGGATCTCTTCGATGAATCCCTTTGAAATTCTAAAAGTGCTCATTACATAAGGTGTGTGATCAATCACACTGTATTAATTTCAACGTTAATTTTCATAGTATATCATGCATGTCGTACTAGATACATGTTGCGTTCGTGCTCACCTTATTATTCGAGATAATAAGTTCTCACATTTAAAGTGAGGAACATCACCAACCTAGTATATAAGGTCGGTGGATTAGTCCACTTATTGTCAATTGATTTTATGATGAAATTTCGTTGTGTTTATGTGTTAAGTTTAAGCTTAAACCTACATGTGCGCTCATATACACACGATACCCACTCTACTACCCGTCTGTATTAGACTCTGACACTTATATATTAGACTTAGACCTAATATGTATATACACTCGTACATACATGACTCCAAAACAACGGTCAATTGGACTGATTGCCTTGTGTTAGAAGGATCTTCTACGTAAGAAGCACAAAAGTCATGGCAAAGTGTCACTACTCACAAATGCATGTTCAATATATTTGTTTTCAATTTCCAATTAAGTATACTTTATATTTGACGCAAATGTGTGTTTCTACACATTAACTACTCCATTTATTATAGAATTGTACATTCAAAAGATAACAAGCTATGATTAACTAAACCCTAATTTGTCTTCTTTTTTTTTTGTTTAAATATTTTATGAACCTAATTTGTCTTGCGAAACCCACAAAGGGCAAAATATATTGGTTAGAACTAAGTCGATCTACTTTGCAACCAATTAGAAAATGAGCAAATAATACCTCTTTGAAGCCCTAAAAGGTCACTATAAGTCTATTGATCATCTACATAAATATTCCTTACATTTTACGATACCTTTTCATTTTAATGAAAAATGCAACTATAATCTTCTACTCCTACCGTCTCGATATTTAAAATTAAGAAAATGTTTATAAAAAATTAGGAAAAAAATGTGATATTTAATGGTGTAGATAATTTAAAACTTTGTATAAAAATAATGGTAGAATACGAAAAAAAATTATACGAAAAATAGAGAACATATTAGTTTAAAAATATATATAATAAATGAATAAAGTAAATGCATTTTTATTGTAGAAGTTATAATATCATATATTATAAATAAAAAATTTAGTATCCAATGTCAAGTATTCTATACATGAAGGAGTAATGATTATAAAGTTAAAAATTGCCAAGCATGTGTAAAAGAATCTATATAAACATACTGAAAAGTTAAAATTATCTACAATAATGTTTCAAAAATAAATCACAACATTTGGTGATTGTAAATAACTTCATTATAGGTTTTATCAATTTTCTTAACTTATAGATTGGCGTAACATACGTAAACCTCTAATAACATATATATATATATATATATATATATATATATATATATATATATATATATATATATATTCTAATTAATTTTATATGTAGACTTTATCATGTGTGTTAGGCTCAACCTTAGTACATAAACTCAATGAGCTTCGGTTAATATCAATTGATAATAGAATGATTAGACCATGGAATTTATATTTTAGGTTATGCGGTTTTTATTTATTATTGACGCGAGAGAGTTTTCACACACTCATTGGTTTGATTGACACCTGGCGACATGCAGATACCATGTAAAATTATAGATCAAGATAACATGAGTCCATACATCCGTTAACATGTATCATGCGCATCAACACATAAATTCACTGAGATTTCATCATAAAATCAATTGACAATAACGAGAATAACTCTTTTAACTTATATGGTATGGTATGATGTGGGTTTCACTATTTAGTTCTTTGATCCATTAATTTTGGGTAAAATACAACTTATAAATGTATTGTCACCCTAGACACATTTATTCCTATTTATTTGTGAGGTATATTTGTTGACCAAAAGAAGTATATAAAAATGAACCATGATGAAAATACTACTCTAATAGAATAAACTAGATGTCAATAAATGTGATCCATGATTCCATTATCTTATTTAATTGAAATGAGTTTTGCTATATTGTGCCAAAAATGATCAAATAATTTTGAAAATAATACGAAATAAAGTACTAGACACATTTTTATTCCTATTTATGGGCGAGGTATAATTTTTGACAAAAAAATTCTATAAAATGACCATGATGAAAATACTATAATATAATAAATTAGATGTCATTAAACGTGATCCATGATTCCATTATCTTATTTAAACTTGAAACAAAATTTTCTATATTATTACCAAAATGATTAAATAATTTTGAAAATTGTATGAAATACTCCACCATTAAGAATTCTGATTTCATAAATTTGTCATTTTGATAGGTTAAATGTATATATAATTTCAATTTTAGAGAAAAGTTTGAGTAGGTTACATGTATATATAATTTTAATTACGGATCCATGATTTAAAGTTTGAGTAGGTTAAATGTATATATAATTTCAATTTTAGAGAAAAGTTGAGGAAAAAACAAAAACAAATTGTAGTATAAAAGATATAATTTAATTATATATCCATTGGAGTTCTAAGCCAAAAAAATTATCTAACTAAAAAAAGCCAATGACAGGCTTTGAAGCTAGGATCAACTAGCTCTTTTTTTTCTCTCTAAAACCTTTCTTTTGATACAAGGGTAAGAGAAAAGGGAGTGTCACCATCTCGAGACTGATCGCCCTAAGGCATCCTTTCATATAAGGTCTTCAACTTCTTGTGACAGAGGGTCGACGCAAATACCCGGGTTGTGTCCAAGCAACGCCAGTCGGTCCGTAACAGTGTTGATTTCTCTAAAGATATATCAAACCGTACTTTGAATGAAGGCAGAAAATCATTAATGAGATATTTGAGATGATCATGTCTGCTTACCATGATGATTTCCACTATGCTACATGAAATTCATGTACATACTTTATTTTTTATATTAAATATGAAGTGGATTATAATAAACCTCAATCCATCCCTAAATTTGTCTGTGTGAACTCATAATAAGTAATGACTTTATTGTCTCAAATAACAATTTGATTGATTTCAAAAAATGTTCCTTTAAGGACTTAAAGAGGTATGTTTTCAATCCAAAGAGGTACTAATTTCCTATAATGACCTTTAAGGACTTCAAAAAATATCTATTGATATATTTTTTTTTGAAAGGTGTTGATATATTTATTTAAGTGGAAATGAACAATTCTCCACATTTATTTTTGACATTGTGAAAAAAAAAACTTTTTGAAGTCCTTAAAGATCAAAATAAGAGTCTATTAATCTCTCAAAAACAAATATTCTTGTTTAACAATATGTATCATTCAATTCATTTTCATTATAGTCAATTTAACTATTTATTTAAAATCAAAGACCGTGAGTTTAAATTATGAGGCTGGTACTTTCTAAATAAACTATTTTTGGTATATATTTATATATTTATCTGAACATTACATTCAATTTTGTAAGTTCCAATTATTCATATTAAAAAAACTTCATATAGTTAAGGGAATAAGTGTATAACATAATTTAATTGATTTTTTAAAAAAATTTAATTAATTTTTAATAGGGAAGAGAATAATCTTTAAATTTTCATATATTCGATCATATCCCTCAATTTTATCTTTATTTTCTAATTGAAAAATTAGTGTGCCTGGTTAGTCTACGAGTTACAAAAGGTGTCTTATTTCACCAATCTTCTCGTAAAATTTAAGGTTTGATTTTAGCATCAAAAAGTGTGATCATAAACTTGTGAGTGGTGGTGGTGGTGGTGGTGGTCGTGACCGGTTGAGTACATCTAAGTTGCATATTGGAAAAATAATTGCTCCATTCAAAACAAAATGGCTTGTAACACATTATAGCCCACCTCAAATTTCCAACAGGCCCAATAATTTTACATCCAACAGAGAAAAACCTAGCCATTTGACCATGAAGAGCTATGATTTATGAATCATGGGTCATGGGACATGGGTTAGTAAATAAGGGGCATCAAAGCATGTGATTCTCAAAGTTAGCTCAGCTAAACAAGCTATTAACTGCTAATATAACTGCTTACTGAAACTAACCTAGTCACACAACACTCCTATGGAATATAACATACCTCTGCCTCGACATTACGACAAGTCGAAGTATCTGCATTTCTTCTCCCTCTACACACCAGTTACAAACCTTGATTCATCATTCTCATATTGCATTGCTCAATCCAACTGGAGCAAAATTTGACACCATATGACAAATATGAATAAGGCTATGAGGTAAATAGTTATTACATTGACCGGAACCTAGAAACAAGCATTGTAAGTTTTTAGATAAAACAGCTGAATGTTGTATATTTTGGTGATGTGACGAGTGACGGTCACAACTCCTATCTTTGGATATTTACAGGAGGTTCTAAGCCACCGACCAGGATTTCTAGGTCTATGTCTTTGCCTTCAAACTTCTTGATGAATGGGTGGACCTGCAAGATGGATGAAGATTGTCTTACTAGAGAGAGGGCTAAACAGTACCAACCCGAAATAGACTTTCACAAAACTGTACTAACCAGAAGGTCTGATGATGACCACCGCTTCTTAGGGTCCTTCTGTATGCTGAAAACATAAAAATATATCAATAACTTGAGTTCTTGATTCCCATTTTAAATTTCTATAACTTTGAAACTCATATGATGCCTTTAAATTCTATGTTTATATGATTCCCACAGAAGATGCCAGATCCATTTTGTAATTTGCCATGGCTTAATGGCATGCAAAGTACAAACTTTTGTAACTCTGAAGCTGTTGCAAAAATCAGCATTTGCATGACATTAGAAAAGATATGTTTTAAGTGGCCATGATTACACAGAAGAATGAAGTGTAAGTATGTAGGTGCTACCAAAGGTATCTGAGTTACAACAATTGATTTTATTTGTGTTCAGATTATTATAGAGATAGGGCTTTAACACTTTTTAACTCACCAGCAAGCGATAAATGAACAGAACTCTGGAGAGAACTGATCTGATGGGGCAGTAGGTGGAAGGCCTTCCACAATTGCTTCCAACAACTCGAAATAGCTAGGACCACTACGTTGATCTTCAGATTTTATGTAAGGGAAACGACCAATGGCGCACTCAAGCATCACCATGCCCAAACTCCATATATCGCAGCTGTAGTCATACGCACTTCCACTGATCCTTTCTGGCTAGAAAGGCGTTGTAAAGTCAGATCTTTAAATTTTAAAACATTAGCAATTTGACCATAAGTCACAACACTCATAATTGAAAATGTTAGAAATACACATAGTGATTATTTTCCCGTTAGAATGAAATTTGTACACATACCGACATGTAGTTGTACGTCCCAACAAAGGTATCACGTTGACCCATAGAGCTAGCTAGTGTTGCACTCACACCAAAATCAGTGATCTTTACTTCTCCTTTGTGATTTACAAGTAGATTGGATGGTTTTATGTCCCGATGGATAACATGTCTCTCATTATGAAGGTACATAAGACCTTGTAAAACCTGACACATATGTTTTACATGAGACGTTTAGGGGATAATAAAATTAACGCTCATGTCAGATACAGCTTAAGTAAAGAAAAAAAGGACACAAATGGAGCTCCAAAACATTACAAAAATAAAAAGAATAGTGCACAAGCAACATGGAAGATCCGAGAGTACCTGTTTACAAACAACTGCAAGGTAAGGCTCAAGGATTGTATTCAGTTGTCTGATTACATCTGCTAGAGAGCCACGGTCCATGTATTCTAAAACAAGAGAAATGGCTCCATTGTGATAAAAAGAATGGTAGCACACAACAACATGTGGGCATTGAGCTGCTTGGTTGATTTTCAGCTCCTGCACAATCTGCTTACGGATTTCCTCTTGTATATTCATTTGGATGACCTACAGTAGAAAGGGTTCATTTATCACATACAACAAAGCAATACTCATTCCCTGAAATATCCGTAAATTTGAAATAAAAATTTAACTAAGAATGCTTCTAACCCCCTTCATCTAGAAATTTTCATTCAGCAGCATATTGAGCAAAAGAATGATGTATCTGTTAAAGATTGGTAGGGTGCTGAAGGAGTAGAGTTTCTCTAGAAACAGAATCAGTGTCAGTGTTTAAGAAGCAACCTTACCTTCAAGGCAAAAAACGTCCCAACCCATTTATGGCGTACAAGCTGCACTACTCCACCACTGCCTTTCCCGATCACTTTTATGGTCTCAAGGTCCTCCAAGGAGATTTGAAGTTCCTTAGCATCTGATTTCTGTTCAATCAGACGGTAGAGGGTTAGTAAATGAAAATTGTTAAGACAACTATGATATCTTGCTTTTGTAGGTCTATTACTTGATATTCAGTCCATAAACAAACTAAAAGGTCCAGCATAAGTCATTCAACGGTAAATGATTCAAGGAATCACATAAGCAGGTTAGGTGAGTATTTAAGAAAGCTTCACATGTAATTATCTTATGCATTATTATTCTCATTAATCAAAATGGGGGAAATTCCTATACCAGAAGAAAAGTTAATGAGAAAATGCATTCATCGAGCTAAGCCTCCAGCATAAGTCTTATTTATACTTGAAATATTGCTTGTTACAAGAGACAAATTCCGAGAGCTCGGAAAAACGTGAACCATTCAAACTTAACAAGGCACATATGAATCATCCAATACAAGAACCGGTGATGAAATTGAAGAAAGTGAGTAGATCTGGAAGCTTACATTGGGCATTTTATCTTCGGAAATCAGCCTCAACCCCTTCTGATTCAGCAGCAAATCACCATCCTGAAATGTACCGCTAGCAGTCCTGAAAAAAGGGGTAGAAATCAAATGTAATTCAGAAGATGACGAATCAACACTAGCTGAAGCTGATTGATTCACAAAATCGAGCAAGAGGGCGGATAATATGAAGGGACTCACAAGAAATTGGTAAGGGGGGTTTGCTCGGGTGGAACAGAGAGCTTGAGAGGCTTTAATGGCGTCTTGCTCTTCATCTTCGACATGATTCTGCTCCAATTGTTCTGCTTCTTCTGCTTTTTTGGGGTTAAGTTAGGATTTTAGAGAGGGAGAGAGAATTTGAATGAAGGAACATAAATTCAAAACATTGACGCGGTGGAGATTACCGAAGAGCGAAAGAAAATATTAGATATTCAAATCATTAAAATTTATTTTAAAGCATATTTATTAATTAATTAAAAATAGCTTTTTCTTTAGTATTTACTTTTCGGTCCCTCTATATTTAAATACTGTTTTGGTATAATTTTTCTTAGACTTTACGTTAGAAAAAAAGTGTAATAATAAAATAAGGATTTTTTAGTGTATGTCCCATGGACTGGGGGACATACAGTCGAGCAAAGTTGTGACCAGTGTGACTGAGAGGAGGGCAAGGGAGGTAGGGCTGAGCATTGGTTCAAAACCGACCCGACCCGAAAACTGAAACCAATGTGTAAGACCGAGTGCAAAACCATAAAACGAAGTGCAAAACCATAAAACGAAGTGCAAAACCGTAAACCGAAATTATAGGCAGTCCAGTTCGGTTTAGGCCCGGTTAGGTTGTGGTTTAGGTGCTATGCGGGTAAACGTTTAAACCTGTTAAATCCTAAAAACACGAAATTGATCGAAACGGATAACTAAGTAACTAACCAAATTTACAAACCCCAAAATCCAAATTAACAAACAATTCCAGAAGTTGTAAACTTAATACAAACATGAAACACCCAAAATCCAATTGAAAATAAGCATAATAACTAATAATAATAATTTTAATAAGATATGTATAATATATATGTGACTTGTGGTGTCGTTCTACACTTGTAGCTCCGATTGTAGAAACTAAGGGCCCGTTTGCTTCCAACTCCGGAAACGGAATGATAACGAATTTAGTCCATATGTATATCCTTATTCATGAAATTTTATGGAACCATTCGTTGTAGTTTAATGCAAAATGCACATGCTTCCCACATTTTGTTTCCCTGTAGGGTATCAAAAGTAATCAAACTCTTCTCCAATTACTTCAAACCACAATGAATGATTCCAAAAATTTTCATGAATGAGGGTATATGTATAGACTAGATTCGTTTCCATTCCGTTTTCGATTCCGGAGTTAAAACCAAACGGGCCCTAAATAGATTGATATTCAAACATTCAGTACTCATCAATGAAAACACCAAATAGAAGAAAACAGTCATATTACTCAAATATATAACTCGGTCAAATACTCAAATAAAAACTCAGCAATACAGCATATTAGCCTGAATAGCCATACTACCATGCTCATTGCTCAGTCAGGAAATAATATTCTGATTTACCTGAAATAACAAGAATAAAAAGAAAACTATCCACTGTTATAGTATTAAAGCAACCTCAAAATCTCAAATGTATCACTGTAAAGTGTAAATCAGTTGATGTCTTCCTGTTTTGCTTATTAGACCATTTCATCCTTTCATGTTTCATCAAAAAATGGGCTTTCTACGATGTAAGTGCTGATTATCGCTATGAAATAAATAAATACTCTGAAGCTGAAAGTTAGATCAGAAATTTGACAACTACTAAAGCCTTTAGAAAAGGTACACAGTACACTTTTACACATGAAAACAAGAAGAAGAGTGAATAGGTACTCTTTAATGATCACTGAACAATAGTATATCTCTCTTGATTCCATCATTTTAGAGAAACAATAAGGTCAAAATTACATAATATTGAGCATTGGCCGTTAGTGTATACTGCAGCTCGATGTATTACACACTTACATTACGCAGTCCAGAATTGACTTAAATTAGTAAAGAATTTTAGAATTGAACACAGTCAAACACGGTTCTGCAAGAACGAACCTGTCGCCGGAGTGAGGTCGTCGGAAACACTCAGCTTCAACCTTCTGCCGCTTTGAAGTTTCAAACGAAGAACTGAAACAGTACAAAAAACAAAAACACTCAGTTCTGTCTTCTGTCACTTTGAAGTTTGAAACGAAGAGAGAAGAGAGGAGAAGAAGACGAACCTGTAGCCGGAAAGGACAGCGTCTGCCTTCTGTCGCCGGAGTGGGCTAGTAGAGAGGTCGCGCGGTGCCTTCTTTTCACCCTTCTGTCGCCGAAGCTCAGCCCTACCCTAGGTCTGCTGCGTGTCTGAGTGTGAAAAGTGAAAATTGAAATGAAATCGAGCGGCTATCCATTCCAATAACCCATGATCCGGTCCAAAAGATTCCGATTATCCATAACCCGGTTCGTAAAAGGTGATGACCGATTCCGGTTGAACCGGTCCAATAATCCGGTGATCCGATACAAGCTTACAGTTAGGGGTAGAGAGATACAGAGAGACGGAGGATAATGTTCGCAGCAGAAGCAGTATCACCATGTTCTCCACTCACCAGCTATGCCTTCAATCCAAATTATCCCCAAGGATTCCCACTTGGGGTTTCAATTTCAGCATTGGAGTCCCCAGAAAACCTACTTCTTTACCATTTGCGCTCTCCACCGGGTAATGCGTTTCTCTCTCTTTTATGGTTGGAATCGTATAAGCATCTAGATTTTAGATGTAACTAATACAGTAGCATTATCTCTTTCCTGAATTTATGAATTTGAAGCTCTATTTGATGGGAAAACTCCGCGTTCCCGACTCACTCCGAGTATTTATAAACGGGTATTTTGTTGCGCACTCACACTTACAAGCTCTTTTTAGAAGCCTTTTATTACCTGGATGGAGTTACACAAATGAGGGGTGATCACTCCTATTTATAGCCATTTCCACCTCCTCTATGAGAAGGTTCCGGATCTTGATTTTCCTAGATTATTCCGGGCTCTTCTCACTCAATCTTGTACATGTATAAGACTCTCCCTAGAATTCTAGTCTACTCTATAAGGTTCCGTCGAGTTCTAGATTTCTCTATTGTCATCCGGGTAGCTCCGCCTCCTTCCGGAAGGTTCCGCCACCATCCAGAGTATTCCACTTTATTTCAGAAGAATCCACCATATTCCGGAGTGTTCCACCACCTTCTGAAATATTCCGTCTTCTTCCAGAATGTTCTTCCACCTTCTAGAGTGACTCATTATCACAATGTTTATATTTGAAAATATGAATTAGCCTAACAATTCCTCCCTTAATTCATATTTCCAAATATCTCCACAACATCCGAACATCTCACCTTCGTCTGCTTCTTAGTTCCAGTGCCACTACATCCTTTTCGCACCGCTCTTCCATCTAAGAAGCAAATGTTTTTCTCGTCCTTACGGCCTCGCATCACCAAGCGTCTCCCCTTGAACACCTTGTACCATCTCCTCGTGCCGACGAACCTATAACCCTCCATCGTCATTGCTCCCAACGAGATGACATTCACGTTCGCCGATGGCACATACCTCACATTGTGTAGAGTATGGCTTGGACCGTTATGAAGCCTCATCCTCACGCTTCCGGTACCTTCTACCTTCAACTTCTCACCACTCACCGAGTTGAAGTGACCAAACTCTCCACCAATCTTCAAGGTGTCAAATAATGCTTGGTCTCTACAAACATGCATCGAGGCGGCACTATCCATCACCCACTCTGACTTGGCGGTCTCCTCACCCGTCGCCAAGTAAACATCTCCGTAATCAACTTCACCATCTTCACTGACCACATTTGTACGGGAGTCCTCTCTCTTCTTTCCCGGCGACAACTCTCTCAACTTCTTTAAGTCCTCCCTCATCTGAGGACACCGGGTTTGCATGTGACCCTTCTCTCCGCAGTAGAAGCACTCGACCTCACTCCAATCTCGTCGCGAGCCTGATCTCTGCCTCTGGTCATCATGCCTCCTCCACTGACTCCTTCCTCGTTCTCGCTCCCTCGCAACTAGTATGCGATCCTCTCCTTTGTCGGTAGCATCATTCTTCATCATCCTCTCACTCTCCCGCAAAGCAGCGGTCACCTCATCCAAAGTGAGAGACTTCCTTCCTACAAGTAACGTTTGCACCAAAGACTTGTAGGACTTCGGCAATGATGCTAGCAACAACAACGCTTGCTCCTCTTCTCCAATCTTATCATCAACATTCAACAATTGACATACTAGTTGATTAAACGAGTTAATGTGGTCATGAAGATTACCTCCTTCCTCCATCTTGAGCGAGTAAAGCTCCATCTTCAAGCACAAACGGTTGGTTAGCGACTTCGACGCGTAGATGCTCTCGAGCTTCTCCCACAACGCCTTCGGTGTGGTCTCCTTCAACACACCATACTTAATCTCGGGAGCCAACGCCAACCGAATTGTACTTACCGTCTTCCTCTGGATGCTTCTCCACTTCTCCTCGCTCATCGATCCAGGCTTCTCGTCCTCCAGAGCTTGGTCAAGACCCTGCTGCACCAAGAAGTCTTGAATCGTACTCTGCCACAAAGTGAAGTTGATCTTCCCATCAAAGAGTGGAATCTCGAACGCCCTCATCGCTTCGGCCGCCATCACGCCAACACGAGATTCTTTAAGCAACAAAGTTTACCCGAACACCACCACCTCAACCTCGGCTCTGATACCAGTTGATGGGGAAAACTCCGCGTTCCCGACTCACTCCGAGTATTTATAAACGGGTATTTTGTTGCGCACTCACACTTGTACACCAACCTCACTTACAAGCTCTTTTTAGAAGCCTTTTATTACTCTCTTCTGGATGGAGTTACACAAATGAGGGGTGATCACTCCTATTTATAGCCATTTCCACCTCCTCTATGAGAAGGTTCCGGATCTTGATTTTCCTAGATTATTCCGGGCTCTTCTCACTCAATCTTGTACATGTATAAGACTCTCCCTAGAATTCTAGTCTACTCTATAAGGTTCCGTCGAGTTCTAGATTTCTCTATTGTCATCCGGGTAGCTCCGCCTCCTTCCGGAAGGTTCCGCCACCATCCAGAGTATTCCACTTTATTTCAGAAGAATCCACCATATTCCGGAGTGTTCCACCACCTTCTGAAATATTCCGTCTTCTTCCAGAATGTTCTTCCACCTTCTAGAGTGACTCATTATCACAATATTTATATTTGAAAATATGAATTAGCCTAACACTATTGGTCACTGATATATTGATATGGGGTTAGCTATCCCAGCTAGAGTCTATTGGGAATACTATGTAGTTTGGTATTTTGAACCAGATTATTCATCTGTTTTAGGGCTCTTATGGGCTAACCTCAATATATATTTCTTTTGATTTGTGGGTATGTCGTAAATTATGTGCATACCGTGAAACTTGCTTGTATAATGAAGCATACACGCTTAACAGTTAGGAATTGGGGTTGTAGTTAGTATGGTATCCCTGTGTTGATGCTGAGTAGAATCCATTTTCAGCTCTTATGGGCTAACCTCAATATATATTTCTATTGGGAATTACTATGTAGTTTGGTATTTGGAACCAGATTCTGTTTTGTTGTACATGACGATTGAATATACCCAAAAATGGTTTTCATATTAGTTTTAACATTATTGGTTCAATATCTGACAGCTGCAATTGAAGATAGTTCCATAGATTTTGGGGACTTCTTTTGAGGTCCTTTACCTGCAAAGTTTCTCAAACTTTTGGGACTCTTGAGTCTTGGCCCTATCTCGCCTAGGAATTTATGTTCCACTTGGTGGTGTGAATTGTGATGCGGTTGTTGGTAACTTAGATCAGAACAGTTTCTTGGCACCTTAGATTCATTTTCTGGAGGTGGTATTGGCCGGCTTGGGATATGCTCTCTTGGAATCGTTCCTTTCATCAATGCACAGATTGTGTTCCAACTTTTTGCTCAGATCTATCCCAAATTGCAATAACTTCAGAAAAGAGAAGGTGAAGCTGGAAGAAAGAAGCTGCAGCAGTATAATCGGTATGCTTCAGTTGGGTTTGCCGTCATCCAGGTGAGGAGCCTCATAAACCCACATCAAATGTTTCTAATATGGTATTGGTCAACCTTTTAGGTGTTCAACAAATATATTTAAATTTGAGTCTTATTATCTTACTGTTTAATGTATTCCGTCAACCTGATAAGGTAAAATATAGTATACAGAATCTGATGATGCAGGTATGCATTGTGATTTATTATATGACTTGTTGAGTGGAGAGAGGAGACTGATACTCAATTGACGGGTTCTTTCATCTGTTGTTCTACTAACACTTGGTTCGGGCTTCACCACATATCTAGATGAACGTATATCTGACCTCAAACTCGGAAATGGAACATCTCTTTTGATCTTCACAAACATCCTCTCCCATTTTCCAGCATCCTTTGGAAGGACTTTTGTGCAGGCTTATCAAGACGGGAATCACAGACTTGCCAGCATAATTATCCTTCTTGATATTGGTATTTGGGAATTGGGATTGTTTATGTTCAGGTACATTAGGATTACCCATAAATATAATTTACAATGAAATGCTTCAGTGGAAGAAAAGTGCAATTCAAAATGACTGTTTCAAAGTTTTCAGGAGGCAGAGAGGAAAATTCTATTGAACTATGCGTCAAGGTATCCCAGCAAAGGTGGTGGACCTCAAAAGTCTGCTTATCTACCATTCAAGGTTAGTCTGCAACTCTTCATGATAGTCACAGTCTTATGACAAGTTTACAATAGCTCATAGCATAGTGCTCATGTTAAAATAAAAACTCGAATATTTTTATTGCTTATGATGATGAGATGGATATGGTGCACATTTCAACTCTTTACACTATCAACCAGCTATTGGATTATAAAGAAGGTGTTATCTGAAAATTCCTCACCACAATTTCGCCCCTTGTGAAACTAAAAGACAGCTAAATATGTACACTTGTAAACTATCTCCACGACCTATACAGTTATACTGTATGTATTTTCTAATGCTGATGTCTTTTATCTTTTTGTGAAGGTGAATAATGGTGGAGTTATGCCAATAATATTTTCTACATCCTCATTGGCTCTTCCTGGTACTTTGGTACGTTAATACTGATTTAAATGCATTGAAACAAGCTGTTATTGCATTAAACCCGGGAGGTAAGACGAACACCTATTTATATATTTTCTTGCACATTGTGTTAGACTGTTAGTTATAGTCTTATAGAGCTAGTAACCCAAGTATGAAGCATCTCAGCTTGATCTGATGTGGTTAGTGTTGCTAGACTGCAGATCCGAATAAACCTGGTTGTCTTATTTGTAGGTTCTTTCTGTATTCCAACAAACATTCTGTTAATAGCCTTCTTCAACTACTACCATACTTTCTTGCAACTGGATCCCGATGATGTAAGTGAGCAGTTAAAGAGACAAGGTGCATCAATTCCCCTTGTCCGCCCTGGGAAAAGCACTGCTGCATTCATCATGACAACAGTACCCTACCAAGATACAGGTTTCCCCACAAATTTAAAGCTTCATCATGGTATCCACAAAATTTTCATGTGGAAATTACGAGCAAATCATTTCGGATACAGGTTTCCCCACAAAATGAACATACATTGCAAAGGAACTTTGCCCGGCTACAGTCTGATGTAATTTGTAATGCAAAATCAACTTCCAGATCTAAGCCCTGAAACCATATGGGAAGTTCAGATAACAGTACCCTACCAAGATCTTGATTTCGAACACGGTCAATGCTTGTCTTAGTTCTGGTCTTAAAACACTGCAAATCATGTATGTGCGTAACTGCGTATTATATAGACATCCCAAATCAACAGCTACATATATGATAATAAGTCATAGTATGTTGACTATGTAATATTTGATAAATGTTTTTAGGGCTTGTTCACTTCTCATATCATAATATGATTATATCAGATATCGGTATCGGTATCGATATCAGGATATGGGTATGAGAATGATATATGATATCTGATACTTATGTTTAGCAAGATGGGTGACTATATCAGAAGAGGGATGAGAGTTGAGAGGGAGACATGGGAGAAAGAGAGTATGATATGAGTCAATTTTTAAAGATATCAAAATTGATTAAAAAAAAAAGGTAAAGTATTGATATATGGTATATCACTTTGATATCCGGTATATCACTTTGATATCCATATACTTAATTACGAAACATGGATATCGGATATGTGATATCCATATCCATATCCCATATCAGGATATGGGAAAGGAACATGCCCTTATTAGTTATTTATATTTTTATTTGGTATCTTACTTTGAAGATATTTACTACCCTTGAAATATAAATATCTTAAATCAACTCGTCTTTATTCGTGGTTATCCATCCACTATAAGCAACTCGTCATCCCTTGCTCCAAACACAACCTTCTCCAAATTTCTTCGGTTGTCACTTGAACATCAATTTCATCTTCTAGCTCAAATGTCGGCTTTTGGGTTCCAAAAGGTGGGACAGTAACAGGCGGAGACGCATTGTGATAAAGTGTTCGGTTGGGTTTTGAGTTTTGTAGTATTGCGGAACTTTCCTGCATCATGGTTTTGAGTATAATGGTATTGGAATTATTCATATATTGTGGTTTTTTAGTTTGGTGATATTGCGGACTATTCATGTATTGTGGATTTTAAGTTTGATTCGGTTTATGTGTTCTCAAACATTGGATAAAGTTTTGATGGGGAAATGAGTTTGAAAGAGATTTCCGTTCTGATCCATCGTAATGCAACTAGTGCTGATTAGAGAAATACATAAGTTGTGTTAGACTGTTAGTTGATTGAGACGAGAATAGAAGATGAAGTGTATGTGAGATAGGTTTTCGTTCTTCGAATCTTTTTATATTAATTGAGCATGATTTGACAACTCAATCACGAGTCTCCTTTATACACAATAACTGGACATGTGATAACTCAATCACGGATTTCCTTTATACACAATAACCGATAATGAATTGACAACTCAGTCACGGATCTCCTTTGTACACAATAATTTACACAATAACTGAAACTCCATCAATTGGATGTGGAACCCTAAATGCTTATTTGTATGTCCTCTCGGACGGACTAGTTCGAAGAGGGTGGGGGAACAGACCGGTAAGTACAGCAAACACCTTTGATAATTCAATAGTAATTTGCATAGTTTAAGGGATTTGAAGAATATGCAGAGTTTGAGATTCGTCTCCAATGAAAAATATACGCAAACGTGGAAGTAAAGGAGGAATTGTTGAAGCGATATGTCATTTTCGAAGGTAGAGGGCAAAAGAAATGGACTTGAAGTAGATGAAGATCTAAGAGAAGTAGAACAAAAAGAATTTCACCATTCTTTCTGGCTTGATGGACAAGGTCACAAGACATGTTCTTTGACTTCTGCCGAAGAAGTTGAAGGATAACTTGATCAATAAACTTTTCAATTGAGTTTATATTTAAGTTTATGGCCCGTTTAAAATTAATATTGTATGTTTAGAGTTATTGTTTGTGGTTTAATTCAAATTTATAATAATTAAGTGATGTGTTATGTTGAAGTTAATGTATTACTTAAAATTGTATTTTTATTAAATTGTAATTTTATTTGTAAGTTGATGACTCATTTTATGTCTAATATCCATTTTAAATTGTGTCTTTTAATATAAATAGATAAATATGCAAATATGCAAATATGCAAACACATATAAAAAGAAGTATCTTATTAAATAGAAAAAATAAGTTTTTATTTAAAAAAACGCTATCACGTAAACTCCTATATACTTAAAAAGAAGTCAAATATTTTGTATGCCAAAATATATACAAAGTGGGTGCCATTATATAGACAAATTAATTTTATTTTTTTAAAAATGATCCGGATATGATAAAATAGGATTTTGATTTTTAACTAAACCCTTTGCACATGACGCGTTCTCACTGGTCGAATTTCGACAATGAAGACGCGTTATGTGATGCGCCCCTCAACTAAAGTTACAACAAAAACTATTGGTAATCATCATCGTTCCAACTAATTTTTTTAAGATAAAAGTAAAATTATATATTAATCATCATAATTTCAAATATTTTGAACAAATATCCATATCAGGTGTTATAAACTAATTAGTATTATTCATTAACATGGACAACTTTATTCCTTGTTTTAGGTGAATGTTTTTGGATGCTGTTTTAAGCAATTTAGGCATTAAGAAATAAAAAGCAACACTTTAGGGCTATACTGCATAACATGAACAA
This sequence comes from Fagopyrum esculentum, assembly GCA_033239045.1. Taxonomy (NCBI): domain Eukaryota; kingdom Viridiplantae; phylum Streptophyta; class Magnoliopsida; order Caryophyllales; family Polygonaceae; genus Fagopyrum; species Fagopyrum esculentum. The sequence continues at coordinate 156,427,768 of BSUD01000003.1, read as the reverse complement.
CTTTAGGCCATCCAATTTCAATTATTTGTAATTTTCAAGAACCCAACTTTATTCCACCAATTTCTATTCGTCTCATCGTCACTTTGGTCCCTCTGTAACAGTACAGTACCCAACAAAGAGGGCAATAAAAAACTAAGCACAAAAATACAAATATTCCAAAAAGAAACAACGCAGCACTGCAACACAACCCAAAAGTGGGTGGATTTACAGAGAGAGCAAACAGACATACCCAGTGAAATTTAGTGAGACTGCGGATTCCAGACAATTCTTCCTCATCTGGATTTGATTATTCATCCTCAAATCCGGTCCCCACGGGTAAACTATACAATTTCACCTCCAATTTCTCATTATTACTTTGTTCTACATTTTTCAGTAACAGTGACGAGTGAGAGCAAACGAGCTAAGAGCTTCATGGCAATGGCGAAATGGGTTCGAATCCCTTTTGCTAGTTTGCTTTTTCTCGCTCTTATAGGTCAGACCTCCTTCAATTCTCTCTTTAATTCTATTCTTTGTAATGGGTATTGTCGGAAATGTTGATCATGTTGCTTACTTGTACTTAATTTTGACTGTGAGCTTCTAATTGAGGTTGAAACTTGAAAACCCCCTTTTGAGGTTCTGTATCGAAGTCGGAACCCTAAATTGAAGGTGGTAAAATGTGTTTCTGAATCTATCTCTGGATTTTCTGATTTGGTTGTTTTGTACTTCTTTTGGGTAGACTTCTGTACAGGAAGCACAATCGGCATTTGCTATGGTCGAAACGCCGATGACCTTCCGACGCCAGATAAGGTGTCGGAATTGGTTCAACGACACAAAATCAAAGCTGTTCGTATATACGATTCCAACATCCAAGTTATTAAGGCCTTCAACAATTCCAAGATTGAGCTTATGATTGGTGTTCCCAATTCGGATTTGCTATCATTCTCTCAGTTTCAATCCAATGCCGATACATGGCTGAAGAACAGCATACTCCCGTATTATCCGTCTACACAAATTAAGTACATTACAGTTGGAGCTGAAGTAACAGAAGCCCCAAACAATGCTTCTTCCTTAGTTGTCCCTGCAATGCAAAACATTTTCACAGCTCTGAAGAAAGTGGGTTTGCACAAGAAGATTAAGGTCTCAACTACTCACTCTCTCGGGGTTTTGTCGCGGTCATTCCCGCCTTCTGCTGGTGCATTTGATAGCAGATATGCTTTCTTTTTAAAACCTGTTTTGGAGTTTCTTGCAGATAATCAATCCCCATTTATGGTTGATATTTACCCTTACTATGCGTATCGGGATTCATCGAGCAATGTTTCATTGGATTATGCTTTGTTTGAGTCTTCGTCTGAGGTGGTTGATCCGAATACTGGACTGCTTTATACAAACATGTTTGATGCTCAGATTGATGCAATATACTTTGCTCTTACAGCTCTAAATTTCAGAACTATAAAGATTATGGTTACAGAGACCGGTTGGCCTTCAAAGGGTTCGGCTAAAGAGAAAGCCGCAACTCCGGATAATGCTCAGACGTATAACACAAATTTGATCCGTCATGTGGTTAATGATTCAGGCACTCCGGCTAAGCCAATGGAGGAGCTTGATGTCTATATCTTTTCGTTGTTCAACGAGAACAGAAAGTCCGGGATTGCTTCTGAGAGGAATTGGGGTGTGTTTTACCCGGATGGGACGAGTGTTTATAACTTAGATTTCACTGGGAATGGGGTAGCGGTTTCTAGCGCGGGCTCAAACTCAACTGGAAACAAAACTGGGTCAACATGGTGCATTGCTTCATCAACAGCCTCAGAGGTTGACTTACAAAGCGCGTTGGATTGGGCTTGCGGTTCCGGGAATGTTGATTGTACTGCAATTCAGCCAAGCCAGCCGTGTTATGAACCGGATACTTTGGTTTCTCATGCTTCTTTTGCATTTAACAGTTATTATCAGCAAAATGGAGCCACTGATCTTGCTTGTAGCTTCGGAAGCGCTGGCGTCAAGGTTACCAAGAATCCAAGTAAGCTTTGTTGTTGTGAGTACAATACACAGACTTGCTTCTGGTGTTTGAACTTAACCACATTTGTTGTTTACAATCTGCAGGCTATGACAATTGTATATACATGACCGCAGGGTAACATTTCCGGTTCCTTCAATGCCTTTCGTAAATCATATAATCAATGTTTAAGAAGACGCTAGACGGAGACGGAACGGATAGACACCGTCTACTGCCAAGACGTTTTGGCTTATTTTCATGTATTTGCCGCCCTAAAATGCATGAAAATACTAAAATGCATGAAAATAAGCTAGGTTACCACAACTCACAAGAGTCACAACACTTGAACATAACACTTGAACATTCAAAATTTCAAAAATGAAAACTAATTTGTATAGGGTTTGGTTTTAGAAATTAGGGTCTTGAACCGTCTAGACCGTCTAAACCCGAATTTTTCCGTCTTGAACCGTCTAGTGTCTGAACCCGTCCAGGAAGGACCGTCTAGGACAAGTCCGGACGATTAGTGGCCGTCCACCGTCTAGACGGCCGTCTTTTAGAACACTGCATATGATTTTCAGTTTCACTCTAAAAACAAGAACCTGGGTTATGATATTCTTGATTTTGTTTGCAGAAGCAACAAGACAGCTACAAGCAATACAACAATGGCTGATTCCTCCGCCTCCATCTCCATGAAGAACAAGCCAGAACTCGTTTTTCGGGTTTATATGTGCCTGCTTTTCTTGGCCCTCTCCTTGATTCATTGAAAGGAATCAGCTTCAAAGGCTTGTTGATTTTTTGGAAGAGCTTGCCATTGCAATATTCTCTGGTTCTGTATTTTTTTTACTTATGTAAATTTGATGGCTTGTTGATGCAGTTTGGGTAGGATGAAATCATGAAACAATTGGTGAGTAGAATCAGTAGATCTTCATGTAATGCAACTGCACATATTTATAGTCAGACTAAAATGTATTTTAATGCGCATCTCATCTTGCTTTCTGTTTTTATTGTTTGGTAAAATTTAATATTTTTTTATTTGAGGTTAGCTTTAAATTAAGTGAAATAGTGTTTTTTTAGGGGATTAAGTTAGATAATGTTATATGTTAATGTTGTATATGATGAACCAAAGACTCAGATAGTACAATTTCAGTCCAGTATAGAAATGTGTTGCAAATAATGACACGTGGCGGCGAATAAACGAGAAAGTGACGCGTAATAAGAAATGTTGGCTTTAATAGTAGTATATAGATTATCATGAAATCTGTATTTATCACTCTCAACATATATAGATTTTTTTTATCTTATTCAAAGTATGATAAATTTGTACATATCTCAAATCACAAATGTATAGTCACTATTCTCGTTTAAGGTCGGTCCAATTCGTCAAATTTATACTTCCATTAAAAAAAGTTAGGCAAATATAAGCAATGGGTGAATCTTGACCGTTCTATAAGCTTGATCAGCTATTTATTTAGAATGAATCCGAGTACAGCTACAAATTTTGTTGGATACATAATCCTTATTGAATCCTAATATAAAAGACTCGTTTTTTTAAATGTGGTATCACTAACTTGTTCAAGGTCCCGATCAATATGATCCAGATCACGAATATAAACAAGAGATAAATATTAACCAGGTCTATATACTTGAGCCATGTATCCAATTGGACCGGATCCAAACATGATTAGAAGCTTCATTGGACCAATAATCCTGATCTCCAATCCGAATAAACAAGATCGACTTTTAATCAAAGTCCGCATATATCCGAACAAACAAGATTCACTTCGATCAAAGTTCACGGATATCCGGTCCCATATGGGTTTGAAATTTGAAAGTGTATGCTCATCATCATCATACATTATAAAGTAAGATTTCATTAAAGGGATGATGATCACTATGATGGGGTCCGGTTTTGATTCGACCCATCGCTTTATGCTAACTAAAAGGAACACATAAGCTTTGGCTTTTACCCCACAGCAGCACATCACAATCCTTGCAATTGGGCCCTCCATAACAAAATAATTTGGACAATTTATTGGGCCTAGGCCCATTACATCCACCAACAAATTAACTTCAACTCACATTAATTCTGAAAAAATATATTACCAAAGGGAATATAAGCGTAGTTATACCAAACAAACAACAATATATTAACTTTCAGAATCTGATAGCTTAAGAGTCCCACAATGTAACAAGAGAATACAAACAAATGTATTAAGAGAAACACAAAGCAAGAGAAAAAATGTAAAGAAATCCTAAGATGCTACAGAAACAGAGGGGGAACACGATCACGAACACGAACAAGCAACGGAAAAATCACTCTCAATGTAGTTTATCACAAGATTATTGCCTGCATTTGGTTGATAGCTCCAATTGCAAAGACAATGAAGTCAAACTTGGTGTACCAAAAGATCAATTGCTAAGTTCATTATAATATATATGAGAGTAAATCTTTTGTCTGGCCTATAGGCCTTGCTCAGCAAGGTAATCACCCAGCTTCTCGACAATCAGGTTGCACTGTCCGGGGGTCACCGGCTCGTTATAGATCCCGATAACCAGAGCTTGGCCTGTCTTCTTTATTGTTACACCTCCTGCTCCCTGTTTGCAAATTTGCATTATCGATTATATATCTAGTTATTGCAATTTGGCTAACATCCCGATAACCCGAGCAAGAATGGAACGACTGTTGGTTTGAAAGGCAGAAGAATACCTTCTTTCCACGGATGACAGCTCCAGGTTCGCCCTGGATGACCATGTACTTTACACCATTAAGAAACAATCCTGTGGGAGCAAGGCTACCAGGTTCATCGAAATCCTTCATTATAGCTGTAATCTCCTCTGACTTGCACTGTTAGATCATGACAATCACAATTTTAAATATGGATGGATATTATACAAGTTGTTTCGATGACGCGTTCACCATATCAATTCAGATGTCAACCAATATTTTTCATGAGATTTCGTTCATTTTTCCCACCATTTCTTCTTCAGAATTTGATCAAGGATCACTATGAACGAAAACAACAAACATGACATTACAGATAGTAAATGAAATAGATCGCGAGAGCGTTCATGAGGATGATCAGTAAGTCAACCAGGACTACTGAGACTGCGCCGTCTAATCTATCGCATTCGCCATATCAACTGAATCTCCATGAGTACCAGCTAAGATATCAATCAAAAAGAACGAAACAATATCTAATAAGAGATCAATTACGAAATAGATTGCAAGAGCGTTCAAGAAGATCATCGACATCCTATCCAATTTTCAATCGGATTAAGCAGGCATTCGCACGAATAGCAAGCAGCTCCAATTCAACAGAGATCGATCAAAGTCAAATTCACCAATAATCGAAATGGAAAAAAGTCAGTCAACTCAAATCCACCAAGCACAATGCTCAAAACTCATTTAATTATCATTAAACATTATAGATGAGAACCTGAGGGAAAGCCGCGCTCTGAGCCCAGACGCCACCATCATGACCGACAATAGCAGAGGCGGTGAGGTGTTCACCAGTGCCTTCGATCTCGCACATCAAGTGCTCGTCAATGTACGATTGCCACGACATCTTCGATCCTCTAACAGATCCAAACGAAGGATTGCTGTTCTTCGATTTAAACCGCTTCGTTGGGACTTGGGAGTTCGTTTGATTTCTGCAAGACGCAAAGAAATATATAAAGCTCTCTTTACACAACGATTTTTTTAAATAAAAAAAATATTTTTGAAAATGAAAATTAGTGTCATCCACGTCGTCCGCCTTTATGCTAGAAGAAAGTCGTATTAATTTTTTTCCATCTTTACCCCTCCGTTTTCACAGTATTTACCTGTGCAAATTCTTGATGATGATCCATATTTATCTTTTTACAGAAATTTCTCATGATAAATTTTTTTTATAAATATACAATATTATCCATCTACATAAGATAGAATTCTGATATCCCAGTAGATTTGAAAACGTAAGATATATATACATATACGAAGAACCCTAATTTTTCATCGTCAAACTAACCATGGAAAAATACGCAAGCTCTTCTCTTCTTCCTATCCATCAAACAGCATTATTTCTTCCGAACGAGTTATTGATCGAGATTTTACTGCAACTTCCGCTCGAATCCATACTCAAATGCAAGCTTGTGTCAAAGCAATGGAGGAACATCATCAAAGATCCCAAATTCATCAAACTCCATGCCAACAAATCTACGATCCTTTTTCAGCACAAACAGAAGCTCTATTGCCTCTTTGTAAGTGATCTCGACAACAATAACTTTTTCACATCTCGCCACATACCTATCGACAAAAGTCTCGCATGTAATTTGCTTGTAGAGTCGTCGAACAAGATAGCTTGTGTTAAAGACTATAACAATCGCTTTGTTTACTACAACCTATTCACCGGCGATTCATACGACGTCGTAGATGCCCCTTTAGTTAAGTTTTCTTCAGCATGGCTTTGCCATGGATTTGGCTATGATGAGTACGAGGATGACTATAAGATCTTGGTGGTTTTTCGAAAGAGTTATTTGTCTTTAATGAAGCGTTACGAAGGAGAACGATTTGATCTAAGCTGTATTGATCAAACCAAGAGGAATCGTAACTTGATTTTCGTTTACAGTTTAAAAACTCGTAGTTGGAGTTTGTCATCAGAAGGGTTTACTTACGCTGCATACCAATGGCAGTACAATCAAAATCAAGCTTGCTCCTTTAACGGTATTCTTCATTGGGTTTTGGCTGAAGGTTACGCTTATGATATAGAAAGACATACGGCTGCTACTATAGATTTGCGTACTTGTAAATTCGCGGAGATATCGTTGCCAACGGAGATTGCTAATAGTGATGCGTATAGTTTATCTGAGTTAGATGGAAAGCTATGTTGTTGTTACTATATGTATAGTTTTGAAGTGTGGGTGATGGAAGAGTACGGTGTCAAAGAGTCTTGGACGAAGTTGTTTAATGTTGAAAGAGCGAGGATAGACGAGTACTACCCATACCGTTGGGTGCATTCTACTGTTCTTTATCGATGTCGAGATGGCGGGAAGTTGTGGATGTTCAATAAGTTGGGTTTGGTTTGGGCTGATATTGAGAAGGATGAGGTAGGTTCTTACGATACTCTTTGGCCAACGGAGAGTACTCCAAAAAGGTTGAAATCGAGTACGAAAAAAGCTTTCAAACACGTACGAGATTCTTTATATGGGAATAGATAGAAACTTATGTACCTTATTTTGTTATATTACATTCTAATGAAAAGTTTGTTATGGCAAAACACATGAGTTTATGCAGTCAATCTTGATTATGTATGTTATTCATAATTTTATACCAGAAAAGCTCTCTAGTTGAATCTCTTGAGAGTTGAATCTCTTAAGATTAATGCTAGCAATTAAAGGTAATAGAAGATCTTTTCAAAAAAATCATATCTTTTTCTAATTAATAGTATTTTAAAAATTTTCCAAAATAAAACTTATCCATCGCTATCTTTCTCTTTCAGCAGGGATCATTTTCTTCTTCTTTTTTCATCAGAAGTTTGCCAGTACAGTTGCAAATTACATTCAAAAAGGGGACATATGTTCTACAATATCTTAACCAATTGCAAACTACATTTGAAAAAGGGGCAAGCAACCTTGATTAAAAACAAGGCAGGAACAAATGAAAGAAAATCACTTTTCATAATGTGAACATAGCAGTTTCAAGCAACCTGGAAACAAACAACAACCAGGTTCAATAGCAAACTTCCCTTAATCGGAACTGAGATTGGTCCGGACAACACCAACAACTGAAGTGATAAGCGCAAGCAACCTTGAAACAAACAACCAGTTTCAATAGCACTAAACAACACCAACAAATCAAAATAATATCAAATAAGTTTGAATATACTTCCTTTGTTTCTCCTGTTAACATCTAATTCTATACATAACAACTCTCTTGAGGAAAAAAAATAGCCTATATGGGACTCGAACCCATATCTTTATGCGTAAGCACATTGCTCTTCCATTTGAGCTAATAGGCTGAACAAAGAGTCCACAAAGATCATTGCTGATTTCATATTACCAGCTTCTTAACCAATTTTGGTAAATTTATTACTGTAGATTATATTCACACCTTGATTAAAAAACTGCAAGTTTTCGTCATTTGAATGTCTAAGAACTTGGATTAGTATTATGCATTTTGGCCATCTAGCTTGCAAGCTATTGTAATTTGATTGTTCATATACATTCATAAGTAATAACAAAAAGTTTCACATAGAGAAAACATAGATTCAAAGCTCTTATCCAAAAACTATTCTACTTTATTTTAAGAGTTCATAAGTTACATTGTTGTTTCAATTACTGATAAGAAAAATCCAAAATGGGAACCCAATGATTACTGCTTACCAAGCAGGAAGGCATCCAAAGACCCAAATTCTCAAAAATTCTCTCTATTTTCAAGCAAATGCTTATCACTTGAAAAAATTACAAACAGGAAGGCAATCAAAGATGACAATTTCAGTCACCAACCTAATAAAACCATGGACACAAAACGAATTGGAGAGACTAAGCAAATGCTAATCACTTGAAAAAATTACAACAAAACCAACAAGCAAGAAGACCTCCAAACCCAAATCACTATAATTGAGACTAAATTCAATCATACCTCACCATCAGAGTCGTGTGTTTGTCGAACGAGTAACCAAACTAGCGTCCTCCATAGACTCACCCGGCATCGTCAAATAAGAAGCAAAGAAAACCGACTGAGAGAAGTAGAGAATCGAACCTACAATTAAGCAGTCTTCAATGTCTTTCAAAGGTTTTGAGGGAAAGAATTCACGGTCTTCAAAAGGTTTTGGGAGGAATAAGGAACTCCATGTTCACCGTCGTTAGGTTTGCTTCTTCTTTTTTTTAGGCGTGGAATGGGTTCCTAGAGTGGGAGGTAGTCCAGATTTGAGAATATCTCAAAAGATATTCCCCTTTCCTACTTATCATCCTTAATTAATAAGTGAATCTTAACCCTTAATTTCAAGCAAGGGTTCAGATTTACAGAACTTCACAATGAAGTTTAAAAAGAACTTCACCGGAGCCAGATCCGATACGATCATTAAAACCAGATGTCTTAGGGTGTTGTCAACATGTCAACCATTTTTATGCAAAAACTTTCTGAAAATCACCCATACTCAAATGTTGCTACTGTCAAATTACACTTATGCGAATCGTACATTATCCAAGAGGTAGATAAATATTTCAGGGGAACAAAAAATATATAAATAAACAAAAAAAAATGACCATTGTAACTAGGCAATACTCGTTTTTTTTTTATAAGTGGAAGTCAGGGGCTTCCTGCGCTAGCGCGCTTTATTAAGAACGAAACAAATTACAACCGAGTAGCACGGGGAAAAGAAACACCCCTCAAATCATCCAAAATTAACACTCTAACACCAACAGGAGGGTGTTGAAGCCGATGAACCCCAAAGTCAAGCGAATAAGCATAATTCGCGATAGAATCTGCTACACGGTTACCCTCCCTGAACGTGTGACCAAATCGTAAAATCCAATCACGAATAATGAAGCCTTGACAGCTTACTACTAGGCTAGAAAGCGGATGAGTTCGACTCACACCTTTCTCAATTAGCCCAATCACAAGTAGTGAGTCAATCTCCACCTCCACCGTTCTAAACCCCAAATCCCATCCAAGATCGAGCCCACACGCCAGTCCCCAGAGCTCAGTGGCAGGGGCCGAGCAAGCCCCCAAGTTCGCAGCAACCCCTTTAATCCGGTCGCCATCTTCACCTCGCAGGACTGCTCCTGTTGCTGCATATCCCTAACTCCCTTTTGAGGCTCCATTGTATTTAATTTTACCCAGCCCATCTTTGGTCTTTTCCACACAACTAGCTGCTCTTGTTTCTTTGTAACCCACACACCCTTTCCTCCATCTGAGCTCTCCATGTATGCATGATACATATCCAAAATAAACGGCGTTTTCGCGATAGTACAATGCTCCTCCCTGAATACCATGGCGTTTCGCCACCTCCAAATCCACCACACTCCCACCGCAAATACCTCCCGCCAGCTCTTCTTTAAAGAAGGTACCATTCCTATGCTAAGATTAACTGAAACCCATTATTTCCAATCCAAATTAAAGAAATCTTCCTGAAGGTCCTTTGGCACCAATTCACGCCAAATCTCCACAACATGGGAGCAGTCCCTTAGAACATGGATGAGTGATTCATCCATATCCGGATAAACAACACACTTGGCGGACTCAGTCATGTGACGCGGCTACGCTCTAGATTGGTGAGAGGAACACCCCAAGCAACCTGCCACATAAAATAACGAACCCTCTCTTGGACTTGAAGTCTCCAAATCCGTTTGAATATACCATCCCTAATCTCCACTTCCTGCTTATTCTCCCTGATCTTATTATAAACCGAGGATACTGAAAAATTGCCGTCTTTCGATGGCATCCACCGGACAGCATCTGAACCACCATTTACTTCCCAAATACCTGTAACAAGGACTCGTAGAAGACTCGCATTATCTAACCTGCAGCCAAGGTAGTTAAGGTCCCATGAATCATCCTCCTGCCACACATATCTAACCTTCATTTCCAGTTCAGCTTGAGAAAGAGGAAGTTGACAAGCATGACTGAGTGGCTCCTGTGTTAACCAAGGCTCGCTCCAAAATTTTGCCTTCCTCCCATCCTTTACATTTCACCCAATATTTGGATTAATCACTCGATTATACCCTTTGGCAATCCCCCTCCAGGTAAATGAGCAGCCCGATTTAATGGGAAGTTGTAATGGCCAATCCTGCTGACCTTTAACATACTTGTGACGAAGAATCCTACACCATAACTGACCTTCCGACTCAAAGAACCTTCATCCTATCTTAGCAATCGTCGCAAGATTAACATCAACCGCCATTCTGAGACCTAACCCCCCTTGCTCTCGATATTGACAAATTTTTTCCCACCTAAGTAAGTGAATCTTCCTCTTATCATCCATGCTTCCCCACACAAAATTCCGACAAATTTTGTCCAGCTTATTCGTAACATTGATAGGAAGAAGACACGCATTCATGTAATGCATCGGCATAGCGCTCAGAACAGACCTTACAAGAGTGGTGCGGCCTGCCATGCTAAGACGGTGGGCCTTCCATCTAGCAAGGCGTGAGGTAACACGTACAATTAATGGATTAAACACCTCCTGAGATATTGTATCATGCATAAGAAGGATACCAAGATACATACCAAGGTCACGGGTGTGCGGGATGCCGCTAATATTACTGAGTTGAACCTCCAGCTCCCCCCTCAAATTATGCGAAACAAGCACTCTTGATTTTGCAAGACTCACACTCTGGCCCGAAGCTCCACAAAAGTCTTCTAGTAACTGTTTAACAACTCGGATTTGATTGCAAGAAGCCTCCGCAAACAAGAGAATATCATCCGCGAAAAAAAGGTGGGAAAGCGGAGGTCCTCCTCTTGATAAAATCATCGGCCTCCATCTACCATCAGAGATCGCTTTCTCGATCAGATGTCCCAACCGTTCGAGGCAAAGCACAAAGAGATAAGGCGATATCGGATCCCCTTGTCTCAAGCCTCGCGTCATACAACACATTCCCCATTCCACAGCAATCTCATCGAGCTAGATTGGAGACACTTCTCAACATTCCTAGTCCATCTCTCCGGAAAATTCAGATCTTGAAGGGTATCCGAAATGAACTCCCATCGAAGCTTGTCATAGGCCTTCTCCAAGTCAAGTTTAAGAACCATCCAACCCTTTTTTCCTTTTTTGTGCTTCATAGAATGTATCGCTTCCTGAGCCAAGATGACATTGTCGCTAATTGATCGTCCCGGAATAAAACTTGTCTGCATGGGACTGACTAAAAAATTCATCAAAGGTTTAAGTCTATTAGCAAGAATTTTCGTAATAACCTTATAGGAGACATTACAAAGACTTATAGGACGAAATTGCTGGATCTTCTCCGGTTTTGATACCTTCCCAATCATGACCAGCAGCGTCTCATTCGCAGTTTCTGTCAGCTCATCATACTCGAGAAAATCCTTAACAAACTTACTCAAGCTTGGACCTACTATCGACCAAAACTTTTGGTAGAAGAGCGGTTAGAACCCATCTGGTCCAGGCGCTTTTAGAGCCCCCATGCCCTTGATTGCAGACACAATCTCTAGGTCCCCACATTCTTTATCTAGCTCTTGTAGTTGCGATCCAGATAGGATAGGGAATCCACCATGTGGTAATGTCCCAAGTTTTTGGAGATGAGACGGCCCATATACTTCACGAAAATACTGCACATCATGTCTCTCCAATTCAGACTGGTCTAGACACCATTCTCCAAATTCAAGTCTCAGACTGTCAATCTTGTTTTTCTGCCTCCTAATAATTGTTGAAAGATGAAAGTATGAAGTATTCATATCTCCACATGAAAGCCATAGATGTCTGGACTTTTGGACCCAAAGGATTTCTTCCTGCTCAAGAACCTTATCCAAAGCCCCTCCTACCTCCCTTTCCTGTACTAAGAGCTCGTCATCCTGAAGGTTGGCCAGCTTATCTTTGAGAACCTCCAGTTCCTTGACCAGTGCATCCTTTCTTTGTTGAATATTCCCCAACACTTCTTTATTCCACCTGTTCAGAAATTTTTGGAATTTCTTAAGTGCAGAAGGAAGTGTCATGACTCTATCCTAAACTTTTGAAATCAACTGGGCAAAGTCTGGATGAGAAATCCATGCTGCTTGAAATCGAAAGGGCTTTTAGGATCACCCAAATTCACTTTATCGAAGCAAAGAAGGAGCGGGTTATGATCCGAAGAGAGCCGAGGTAAGTGTCAAACCGAGGCTTCTGGCCATCTAAGTCTACCCTTTCGGGTCCATGAGAATTCTATCAAGACGTTTGGTGACCCTAGTTCGTGCGGAATTCCCACGCGTCCAAGTGAACGGAGAGCCCACATATCCAATATCAATGAAATTATTCAGGCTAATCCAATGGTTAAACGCCATTGATTGACTAGACAAGGATCTTGCTCCTCCATGGCTTTCTTTCAAGCTACTAATAACATTCAGATCCCCTCCAAATACTACATGTATGGTAGCGTCCCTAGCAATTTGGGCAATCTTCTCCCAAACATTGCCTTCTCAACGGATCAGGAGCGATGTATACCACAATTAGGATGAAAGCATCATCACCCTGCCCCACAACCGCTTGGATGTACTGTTTATCTTTCTTAACCACCACAATCGGGCAAGACATCGCATCCCACAACAACCATATACCTCCTCTTTGGCCCTCTGCATCTACTATTTCTCCCGAGTCAAAACCAATCTTCTCACTAATTTTCTTAGCCATCTCTCCTACACTGTGTGTTTCAAAAATAGCAAGAAAGTTCGGTTTAAACTTCCTCTTCATATATCTCATAGACCTTCGGAAACTAGGTTTGATAGTTCCGAAACTATTCCATAAAAGACCTATCATGGAGACTATCTGGAAAAAGGGATCAACCACTCTCAGAACTGCGAATCTGGAACATTGGAGACTTGGGAGTCCATCTCCTCCGGAACCGATTCTTTCCCATCTTGCTCAGGAGCCTCCGTCATGATGCTCTCCTTAATCACATTCATAGCTTTCTCTTCACCTGCCTTGAATCCTATTTTGACATCGTTTGGTTTATCCCTATTTAAGATTCGAACTTGAGGAGTCAAAGGATTAGTTGACTTAGTTCCCTGAGCCTCTCCCCTCCTACGAGCTGTAAAGTCGGTCTCTACTAGGTTTCTTTCTCCACCATTACAGTGGGCTTTAATCTCTTCCTATTACCTTGACTTCTCTCTTGATGGTCTGAAGAAGCATTGTGATCTTCATTTTGAACCTTGCTTCCCGCTTGGGGTCTACGCGAGTTCAAAGGCTTCCTACGGGGTACTATCATCCAAGGACCATGACCATCATCTCCTGGATTTTCAGGCGTCTTATCGTTTTCAATCTAAACAGGGTTAACCTTCGGGTGAGGCTCCTCTCGTTCCTCATTGGCCTGACTGATGCTGTTGGCCTGGTTGTTATCATTTGAGTTAGCAGGGGTCTCCTTCCGTATAGAGTGTACACAACTACTGATTAGATGTCCATAGCAACCACACCCTATACAGATAGTGTGTAAGTTCTCATATTCTAGGAAGAGTCTCTTTCCGTTCAGAATTATATCTCCTTTCAGCGGTCTTGTAAGATCAACGTTCACACAGATTCGAGCATATCTCCCTCTCGAGACTCCCAGCGTGTTAACATCCATACGAAGAGGAGTCCATATCGCTGAAGCAATGACCTTAAGCACTTCAATGTTATATAGTGCAAACGGAAGTCCAGTTATCCTCACCCAAACTCCGGTCGAGGATAAGGTAGAGATCATAGGATCGAACGTGTCATCCCACTGTTGCATCATAAGATAGTGTCCATAGATCTTCCACGGTCCTCCTGTTAGAATATCAAGCATATCCTTTTCCTTCTCAAAGCGGATCAGAAAGAAATCGTTTGGCAAGTCGATCACATTCCATCCCCCACTCGGTTTCCATAACTGCCAAAGAGATCTTTCAACGGCTGCATAGGAGATCATATGACCAAGAAGTTTGACCACTATTGAATTTCTCCATGGGACATTAAGTACTTGCACCACATCTGACGTTATTTCTATAACTGGAGTGGCATCCACTCCTATGGGATAGAGGACCTTTATCTTGCCTGAATCAACCAGATTGTCTAGAAGTAAAGGTAATTGTTTCCAGGCTGACTCACCAAACAACATTGTACTCCAAGAGGGCAGTTTCTCTGTGTTTTGACCAGCCTGCTTCTCATTTTGCGACAAGGGAGGGCTATCAGCCATCATCACAGTGAGAGGAGGGCCATCAATTATGGTTGTAGGGGAAAGGGGACCTAGCGCCTTGGGATCTGGCGCCGCAGGAGGGGGTGTGTGTTGTCATCTCGAACAATGTTCCAAATACGTAAGATGGGGACAAGGCGGGAAGCAAGGTGGAGAGAGAACTGAAGGAGAAGCAAAAGGAATAAGAAGGTTCAGTGCTCATTGGAGAGGCGAAGAAGAAGCAAATTGAGAGACTGTCGGACTCAGGCATTGGGTAGCGAGCACTTGAAAGTCGGAGTGAGAGTCAAGATGAAGAGCCAGAGAGAGAATCGGGGATAATTTCCACCTGAGAAGTATGGGCAAGGTTGACAGAGAGACTGACCTGTCCAGAACGAAGAAGAACTGAGCAATCGTTTGTTGGAGGAAGAAGAGTGGAGAGAATCGCCTGTTTGAGAGAAGAGTCGGGATTGTTTTCTTCACTGAATTCCTAAAACCGAGAAGAGAGGTTGGGGAAACACGACAAGCCCCGCCCTGCCCCGCCCTATTTTTCTCCTTTCAGAACCCGTCATAAGCCGTCTAAAACCCGTTTTCTTCAAAACCAATCCAATCAATAACTGGCCCAAAACGGGACGGCCGATCGCCGTCCAACATCCAAATGTCATCAGGACGGTCTTGAATGGTTGATTTTGGAACATTGGTTGAAATAATGATCATTAAGATAATCTTTCAAAATATATAGATAGCGGACTTTACATACATTAACGTTCAAAAAACACAAAACTAGATTGTTATATAAAGTAATGATCCTTTTATATTAAACAATCATTAATTGGTATAATATTATTACAACAAATAAAAAAGAGTATATTTTGATTTTTACACGGTGTTTCACACTCATGAACACTTATACGAATGTTCATTTAGTAATAGGATAGTTGTCATATATTGCAACTATCTACCATAAGAAATGTTATCACTTGAACCTATCCATATATATATATATAACTATTTTTTTTTCATTTAACAATTCCTCCGAAACATCATTGAACCTTGAAATTGAATTTTAAGGTTTAAATTTTGGTAAAATTCAATGTCTAATACTCTACTTTTTAAGATTGTTTTAAAAATCGATCAAAATAGAACTCAACATGAATCTTTACGAATGTGCTTTCATGCATTATAATAAAACGTTAAAAAGAAAAATTAGTATAGATAGTGACTCAAAGATATGTTAGCATTGAAGTTTATCTAAAATTAATTGAAATTTACAAAAAATTTGTAATTTACGATGAATTTTAGTTAATTAAATGTATTAAAAATTATCTTTAATAGATTGCCAATCAATTTAATAGTCAAATATTAACACACCAATTAGTGAAGGAGACAAGTATATATATACACACATCAACAAACAGAACCTTTCATCTCCTTCCCAAAGAACCCAAACCAGAGATTCGCTAAGATCTCGAGATGGATCCATGCCCATTTGCGAGACTGATAATCGAATCACTTGCCCTGAAACTCCCAACCAACCGCAGATCTCCAGTGACAAACTCCGGCATCCACCCCAGCATAAACCCCTGTTACTGCAAACTCACCTTCAAAAACTTCCCATCTCAAACAACTCCCCTTCCTCTGTTTACCGGCGAGAATGGATCTCCGGATTTCACTACCTCCGCCGCAGGATTCCACCTGGACGCTACCTCGCTCCGGCGAATCTCCCAGTCCTCATCCCAATCAGTGCTGAAGTTGTCTGTGAACGCCGGAAAGATGGTTCCGGTGAGCTGTGGAATCGCCGGAACAGACAAGAAGGTGATCGGAACTGTGGAGGTGAAGATGGATCTGAAAGACGCGGATACAAAACCCATGGTGTTTCATAACGGATGGATCATACTCGCTGGAAAACGGAAGGAGAAAGCCTGGATTCATTTGGTGGTTCGCTCTGAACCGGACCCGAGATTTACTTTCCAGTTCGGCGGTGAACCGGAGTGTAGTCCGGTGGTTTTTCAGGTTCAGGGGAATAACGGAATTCGTCAGCCGGTTTTCAGTTGCAAGTTTACCGCCGACCGGAACAATCGAACCCGGTAAACTCCTCTGTTTCTCAACTCTGTTTTCAAATACTTACATTACCGGTAATTGTAGTAATCACGGTGTGAGTAGCGTAGGTTAACAATGAGTAACGGTAACGTGCACACTGGTGGTTGGTTGGGTGGGGCTTGGGAGGAAACACAGGGAGGGTGGCGTGAGCTGTGACTGAGCTGTTTATGGACGAAAGTGAAACTAGACACTTCACATGTCCAGCTTGCATCATTTTCTTTCCTATTTCATTTGATTTTATTTCTTATACTTACCATAAAATTTTTATTTTTTACTGATAAATCTTAATATATAAAATTATCAATGAATTTTAAATATTATTACTATATAATCCAAGATTTTTCTAGTCTTTATATATATTAATAATTTTTATTTATTATTTATTTTTAAAATCCACAATAACTTTACAATATTAATTATTTCAATAAAATTTTTGTATATTTATTATATTTAAATTTTTAGCATATATATAGAGGATTATGAACTTATAAAAATAAGTCCTATTGTAAAAAAATAAAAATTGTTCAAACATAACATATATTTATTTAGCTATATTTGAAATTATTTAACTATATGGTCAATTGTTCAACAATTTTGAATATAGTGAACAATTTCATATATAATCAAACAATCGATCACAACCCTTTATTCGAAAAAAAATTTAGGGCATGTTTACTTGTAGATTAGTTTATTTTCGGGTTTATAAATTAAATGAGTTTATATGGGTTTATAGTTTATTTTCAGGTTTATTTCTTGATGGGTTTATATAAATAAAATAGATAAGCTTGTTTACTTGGAGTTTATTTTTTGGGTTTATTTTACTTCAAAAGACTCTCATTCCCTAAAAAACGAACAATAACTTTGAATACCCAAATATGAACAAATAATATCAAGATGGAAAACCACAAGGCCAAAATCGGGTTTCAAACAAAAATAAACTCATGGAAGCAAAAAATAACTTTGGTTTGAAAAGTTTATTATTGAGTGATTTATAAACCCATATAAACTCCTAGAGAAATAAATCAATCCCTAAATAAACGCCTAGAAAAATTAAACTTTGGGTTTATAAACTAAATAAAACACAAATAAACTACAAGTAAACATGCCTTAGTTGAACAAAGATATACTATAGTTACAAAATTATTGTTTTTTCGTAAAAAAATGTGAGGTTTTTTTAGACTAGTGTAAATGTGGTATTTTTTTTAAACAATTTGGTTTACTAGGTTTTTTCTAGTTTTCTGTTTAGTAAATATACCCCAACATTGAGAAAAGAGTTTGTAAAGTTTGAGAATAAATACAAAAGGTTTGGGTATATTTACTTAATTAAAACATTAAAAAGTCTAGTTACTACTATAATTTTTCAAAAAGGACTGGTTACCAAAATTGTCCTATTTTTTTTTGCCTATTTGTTTTTATCTTATTATAAAATACTCAAAAATTACTATTTTTTAATTTTTACACAATTCATCCGTCATTAATCTTTGTTTAACTATAAGTTATTAGCACTAGTTAATATTGATAAAAATTTATGTTTATATATAATTTTTTAGTAAAATTATAATCATATCTATTGGGAGTAATATATTAATAATATAGGCATATTTTATATAGTAACATTACCATATATTAATCTGGTCAAAGTCAAAGACTCCTCTTAATCCTTTATTAACATAGCAATTACAATCACGTACATAAATATCTTTAAGTCGTTGATATTTCCATGTGCAACCACCCTATGATTCCAAATTCTTCCACTCTTCTATCCTTAACCAAATTATCAACTTCAAAATTGTTAAATATTATATAAAATTAACTAGATTTATTTAAGTTTATATACTTATCCTATAATTGTTGTGTATTATTAGTTGTAATATTCATTGAACTTAAATTAATAATAATTATTTGTGTAGATGATATTTTTAACATTCGTTTTATAAAATTTATAATGTTTAGAGTGGATATTAGGTATTTATGGTTTATTGGGGAGATTTTGTTAACTCTTTGTAAATTTTGAAAATTTATTTAGACTTTTTGGTAGGTTTATGTGGAGATTTATGAAAATTTTAATGTCAATTGGTTTTGGTAAATTTAAATTATTACCAATATTTTCTTCTTCTAATTATATATATATATATATATATATATATATATATATATATATATATATATAT
>BSUD01000003.1:156343124-156408385 GCA_033239045.1 Fagopyrum esculentum | reverse complement strand
TTTTAATTTTACAAATAACTATCAAAAAAAATTACAATATTTTTTAATAAACTATGTAAATAATTATCACAAATTTTTGACTTTTTTTTTTTGTATATATTTTTTTAACTCACGTTGCATGCTGAACGTGAATATGCATGCAGGTCATTACCTACAGGATTTGAGCTGAAAAGGAAAGGGTGGCTCCGGCGAACAATTTCCGGCGACCGTGAGAGTCGATCATCACGAGACCGAAAGGGCTGGATGGTAATGATATACGATCTCTCCGGTTCAGCAGTGGCTGCAGCGTCAATCATAACTCCGTTCGTCCCATCTCCGGGAAGCCACCGAGTCTCCCGGTCAAACCCAGGAGCATGGCTAATCCTCCGTCCTAGCCACCACCCAACAACCACCGTCGACAGCTGGAAGCCATGGGGCCGGCTCGAAGCCTGGCGGGCCCAAGACGGGTTCGGATACCAATTCGAGCTAGTCGACGACAATGCACCGGGCCGGAACACCATCGCTGAGGGAGTCGTCAATGGAAAAACCGGCGGGGAATTCCGAATCGACGGTGGGTCTCATCGGGGGTTTGTGATGTGCTCCACCGTTGAAGCTGAAGGGAAGGAGAGTAGACCGACGGTAATGGTCGGAGCCAAACATGTGACTTGTACGGCTGATGCGGCGTTGTTTGTGGCGCTCTCTGCGGCGGTTGATCTGAGTATGGACGCTTGTCGTTTGTTTTCTCGCCGGCTTAGGAAGGAACTTTGCTCATCATCGTCATCTGATTCGATCAATCATTGAAGATTATTTTAGTTTTGTTTTTCGGTTGCTGTGATGACCAATTAGGGTTCAAATATGTATTATTTTATGTATCATGTTGGTTTGAGCCCATTATTAGTGAGTCGTGACTCGTGAGATTATAATTTTCACAACAGAAAACAAGTTTTTTTTCTTCTAAGGAGTTTGCTTGTTGACTGTTTTTGTTTTTTTTGTTTATTTATTGTATTGATACAGAAGGCAATGCAATTTGTAATGTTCATTTTGGTTAAAGACAAAATCTTGAACAATGTTTGTTTGACACAAGCCATGTGAGAAGGGTTTTGGAGATCTTATCATGTGATGCTGATTTTCAAAATCTTAAACAGATTTGTGTTTCGTAACAGTAAAATTCATATTAAAATATTGAGAAATTTGGAGGGTGTTCCCGTAATTTTAGCAGTTTTTGGAGGGTGTTTAATCACCCCTCATGTTTTCCATGATTTGTATTGATCTTTTTCGAGTCCGGAACAAGTTTCGATAAATCTGTTTAGGGTTCAAATTGAGGGGTTCATAGTTGTTCCTCATGTTTTCGTCTTGTTCACTTTTGTCGAAGACGGACTTTGTACTATATATCGGCCTTCTTAGACCGTCTCGTTTTCCTTTTTCCTGAAGACCTCTTTAAGAAAACATTGGCATTTTCTAATGTAAGAGACAAGGATTCAAAATATTAATATACATGATTTTGGCATTAAGAACACAACTCTTAAGGATGAGGCAAGTTCTGCGTTCATAAATGATTTAAGTAGATGGACACATTAAATTAACTGAACTTATATGAGAGTCTCAACATGAAGGAAAAATGCCTAAAAAACAATCTGAAAAAAGATTTTTGTAGTTGTCATTTTTAAGCTTAAAAATTAGAAAAAATTGTCTAAACAATACCCCATCTTTTAGGTTGACTAAACTTTAGTACCCGTCGTTTAAACTATCAGAATAGTACCTCATCTGTTGAGCCCGACCAAAGATTAGTACCTGGAATAATGTTCAAACGTTAAGTTAACAGATCGATGTTAAATATCTAAGGTAGGTGGACAATTTCGCCTAAGGTAGGCGGACAATTTTGCCCCTGATATTTAACACCGATATGTTAACTTAACGTGTGAATAGTAATCCAAATACTAATCTTTGGTCGGATTCAATAGGTGAGATACCGTTATGATAGTTTAAACGACAAGGTACTAAAGTTTAGTCAACCTAAAAGATGGGTACTGTTTAAGTAATTTTCTCTAAAAATTAAAAGTTGTTATACCATTAACTTCTAATTTTGAATACAATTTAGTTCATGTATTTTTGGTACTAGACATCTTGTGTTCAAGGACTTGACATGTGTGTTATGTTCATAATATTCATAGTTGATTGTTAGCAAAGTGCGATATGTCTACTTAATCACATGTATCGATAGATGTTAGGAATATCACTTTAAAATTGTGTATATGTTGTCATGATTCAGCTGTTCATGTTAACCTCGATGAGTAACTTTGATCATTACGAGTTATGTTTGTGTATAATGTGTCTTCAAAACTCATTATCGATTGATCCATTTATGATCCGATTCAGGTCATTAAATCAAATATTGCGATTTTACTTGGGACGTGTAAGGTTATTGCAACACTCCTAGGGTTTCTGATATTCGAATAAAGAAAAAGGAGTGTTTGTGTTTTTCAATGGCGATTACTCGATGATGCTTTTATGTTAGAGTTATTGTCATGAGACATGCCATAGGAGGGGGGAAATTAAAGAGAGTTTCTACCTTTTGTTATCTTTGTTCTTGTTTTGAACATGTACTTGTGCCTCTTCTCTTTCTTTATGTCATGCATTTAGACACATGTTTTGTAACAAGTGTAAATGTTGTTTATGCTTGATTATTTAGTGAATTTTGGGTCGGATCTCCCATTTTGAGATACGATAGAGTAGAGTTTTATCTGAGTTTGTTTACAACTTTTATTAATATTGCTTTTATCAATCTAGATCTAGTATTCTCTGAGTTTGTTTTTGAGTTTTTTTTTACGAGTTTTGGATCACAAGTGTTATCTTAGTATTAATCATTCATAATATGTTTTTTTTCCCTTTTTAATATGACGTGTTTGAATAATTGGTTAAAGAATTGTTGATATATCTTGAATTGCACAGTCGGTCAGGGAGCATGCGGTTGGGATATGTCAAGTATTATCTTCTCGGTTCTTTATTGTTAGAGATAATAAGTTCTCACACCGAAAGTGGAGACATTCCGAGCTTAATATATAAGGTTGATGGGTTACTCCTCTTATTGTCAATTGGTTTTAGACGCATGTGTGTTTGTATGCACGCGATCCCGTTCTATGGTCCGTATATATAAGACTTTGACATGATATCAAAGCGATTAGCCTCTATTCGGCTCGCGATCCTAACTTTTGGTCTAACACGCATGTACGCTCGTATGCACATAACCTCACTCTACGGTATGTATATATGTATCAGACTTTGACATTTTTCAGATTTCATATGACTAAAACTATATACGTATAAGTTCATTCCTATGTGCTTGAACCTAACCAATTGGTTATTCTTATGATTAAAGTCCGGTACTGACGAGTTTTGGACTAGCATTAATCATTCGTAATATGTTTTTTTTTCCCATTTTTAATACGACGTGTTTGGATAATTGGTCAAAGAATTGTTGATATATCTTGAACGACACAGTCGGTAAGGGAGCGCATGCGGTTGAGATATGTCAAGTATTATCTTATCGGTTCTTTTTTGTTAGAGATAATAAGTTTTCAAACCAAAAGTGGAGACATTCTAACTTAATATATAAGGTCAATGGGTTACTCCTATTGTCAAGATTTTAGACGCATGTATGTTTGTATGCACACGATCCCGTTCTATGGTCGGTCTATATCGGACTTAGACTTTATATAGAACTTTTACAATTTTCATATTTCATATGACTAAAACGTATTCGTATAAGTTCATTCCTATGTGCTTGAACCTACCCAATTGGTTATTCTTATTTCTAAAGTTGAGATTTCCAGCGAACATCTTTTAATATTGTTCTATGTTTGTTTGGATGATTGATGATGATCAAATTCTAGAGTTTGTAGCAGACCTCATCATTGAGGAAGACGATGATTGAGTTCGTTAGAAAATGACAGAGAATTTTGTTGATCCATAATCAATCATATAATCAAGAACAAATTAAAGTATCTATCTTGCTTGTTCTAAATCGAATGGCTTCCATTGACTAATTGGATTAATCACAGCTTCGTCAATCATTTTGGATTGAAAATCTTTTTTAGCAAGGTTACAAAAAGAAAAGGTTCGAGAATATTATTTATTTATAATGAAAATGTCTCGAATTTTAGGTTACTAGTTGTTATCTAGGGTTTGAGATTCTAAGATTGGATTATTATGAGCATCCTAAATCTAATTATGAATAAAGAATTTTCTAATGCATTTGAATTTTGTTATTTGGAATCTAACTCTTTATTTTCTATTTTATAGTTTTAACTCTTAATTATTATTTTTTTTCTCTTTTTTTTTTTAACATAGTTGTTATTTTAATTTACAATACAATTGATAATAATATGTTAGTAATAACATTGACATTGCTTTGTTCATAATATAATCAATGAAAACATAGGCAATTGTGATAATACAATTGATGACAATACAATCGATGAAAATATAATTAAACCAATTCGGTTGCTAGTATTATAGTATACTAGATGAAAAGACAGTTGTTGATTGTTGTCAGATAGTCAATTAAAGAAACCTAACTATCGTTGTTAACAACACAAATGATAAACCTAAGTTGTTGATTGTTGTCAGATAGTCAATTAAAGAAACCTAACTATCGTTGGGTTCCTGCTATTCGTACCACCTTAACCATGCTATACATACCACATCTACGCCTACGCAGTAAGTTTTCCTTCATTTTTCAAACCAAATATATGTTATGGAGTACTACGCATGGCGTATGCGTAGTCGTAACCATTTTCTTTATTTTTTGAACGAAATGAGCTTCTTGCTACGGCTACGCATTGTGTACGCCTAGTCGGGGTATGAATAGCATGTTTTAGGTAGTACGAATAGCAATCTCGCTATCGTTCTTAACAACACAATTGATCACTGTTCAATTCATTCAATAAACCAATTAAAAAAATTGAGAAAGAAATATTTTTAAAAAAATAATACTTAAAAGATCACAAATTAAAAGATAAAAATTACACATTAAAATTTGAAATTTATTATTTGAAGGATTACCTATCAACTTTTTCATTTATAAATGTGGTTTGAAGGATTATATATAAGATTCAATGACAAACAACAAAATAATTATGACCATCTATAAATCTCATCATTGTTGACACTGTTTTCTTCATTGTTGATTATTTAGCCAATTTCTTCAGACATACCAAACAAACCCTAAATGGAATTAGGGGAATTACAATGACCTATCGAATTATAAAACCAGACTGAGAAAAGGATTAAAAAAAACTTGAGGACACTTCAAGCATCAAAACCGGTAGTAAATTATGAGTGAATCCAAAATTTTCCTATGAACACGATCGCGAAAAATGGTTCGAGAATTGAAATTACAACATTACAATTATCAAGACTCCATGTTTTGGAGCTCCATTGCTCCAATATTCTGCCAATGGCAAAAGAATCAAGGATGGGAACTTGTAAATACTATTGAGCTCGCGATATTTGCAACTTATTCGATCATGTTTAGGTGCTTGTGTAAGAACCTCGACATCAACAATCGAAGTGAACAAAAGTCATGAAAGCTGGATGCTACCTTACCCAGCAATTTCATTTGGAACTAAACTTGCTGCTGACTTGCTCGTAGCTTGGCACATAAAGGACTGCATTAAGATGGTGAAAAAAATATAAGAGACGTTGAAGCGAAGATAGAGTTATTTGAATCGTTTGATAAATTACCATCTCCATAAGAAGCCATTGTAAGACGAGAAGAAATTAGCTTCTCGCCAAGGGAAGCAATATCCTTCGCGGTAATTTCATCAACAACCTTCAGAAAGTGCTCCACAGGTTTCCTACAAAAGAATATAAGGTTGAACATTACAAAATGAGCCGAAGACTAGAATGTGAAATATTGGACGGCGTCTAAGGAAACGTAAGACTTAAAGTATGAGGCTCGTCTTTACCTCTCTCCATAGGTCAAGACTTGTCTACCAATGTCTTCAGATGCCACCATCTGTAGTTTATGGGTTATTAGCATACAGAATGTTACAGCAAAACAAATTGGTAGATAGTGCATAATGCATACCCTTGATTCCAAATTCATCAAAATCGCAGACTTAGTTGCTGCTTTAGCACGGTCGAGCTGTACTTGGTCAACTGATAATCAAAGATTGGCAGAGAAGACATCAGAGAGTAGCTACACATCATTCTTCTAAATAGAACATGATATTACAGGTGCATTTACATACCGTCTCCAGGAGTTGCAACAGCAATTAGTTCACCAACTGCAATGTCGATGGCTTTTGATGCAAAATCTGAGCTCTAAAAGCAGAAAGGAAACATTTCAGTGACATTTTGGTGCATATATCATATATCAAACAAAGACTAGTGTATTACGGCAAAGTGAAAACTACACCAGAATACCATTAGCATCAAAGAGTCAAGGTAATTGTTTGTTGCAATTACATATATATATTGAAACAAATACTAGTGTATTACGGCAAAGTGAAAACTACAGCAGAATACCATTAGCATCAAAGAGTCATGGTAATTGTTTGTTGCAATTACATTTATGTCAGTAGGACAGATGCTACAAAGTTCAATGCACCTCTTCAGAAACAGAAAATGAAAGAAGAAAGAACAAGAAAGTGAAAAGCTTACAGTGGTAGCTTGGATTCCAAATAAACCAGTGTGGTTGTAGAGACTGTTGAATGCAGAAAATTCCTGAATTTGTGGATATTGATTCAGCACTCGAAGATCTGATCATACATAAGTAGCAATTAGGTAATCTTCTTCGCATAAATGCATACTTAAATGGAAACAGCATGCATCTAAATGATATGCAGGACTAAATCTACCAATTACACTTGAGCTACAAAAACAAAAAAAGAAACAATTGTCTACAACATACATAATCGTGAATACATTCCCTTTCCAGGACCACCAGCTGAGAAAGATCCACCACCTCCCATAAGCATCTACAAGTGAAACCTCATGAGTACCTCTTAGAAAGTACTCCAAGAAAAGCAGAATATGAAATTAAGGAATAAACGCACAACAAGAAACGCGTATACGATATCATCAGAAATAAATTAAAGAGAAGCTCCCCCTAATATATAAGGAAATACCTGAAGAGAAGCAGAATATGAAATTAAGGAATAAACGCACAACAAGAAACGCGTATAAGATATCATCAGAAATACATTAAAGAGAAGCTCCCCCTAATATATAAGGAAATACCTGAAGAACAGTCAAAGTTATAGCTTCTTTCTCCTTCAACCAGCCACCAGGAGCCTCAAAGGCAAGGGCAAAATGTGTTATCTGGGCATAGAGGAGACACACTAATCAATCAACCTTGAAAATACATATTTTTAGATAGAACATTTAATATGAGCCTTATGCAGATATGATTTTACACACCCCTGAACCAGCTTGACAACGGTAATCACCCCCAACATACGCAGATTTTGGCTCCTCCGGGCAAGAACCACCAGGCAAGTCAGATAAAAGTGGTTCCGCTATGGACACTAGCTCTTCATGGTCCACACCATAAGCAGACAACACTATTCTTGGAGCAGTGTAATTCTCCTGCATTCCTCAAAAAAGTGTAAGTAAGATATTTATTGTCATAAATATCATAACACATGCACCACAATTGCAACGAACTTACAGCAACAAACTCCTCCAAGACTGTACTGTTCAACTGGTTGATAGCAGATTCTGGAGCCAAGAGACGATTTGCAAGGGCACCTGAGTAACCAGCAGAATGAAGAGCCTCCAAGAGCAACCCTTGAGGGTTGTTGGAAGCCTCACTTACCTCAGATTTCAGCTTCAAAAGCTGCATGGAACCAGAAAAAGCGTCACTTCACGGACATTTGTGGGAAATGAGAAACTAGGTGATAGGAAGGATGAAAAGAAGCTTACCGACTCATTAACCTCCCAATCTAAGAAAGCAGGATTCCTTACAGAGTCTATAAGCAGCTCTACCATTTCCGGGACATAAGTCTTAAGGGCATCAAAAGTATAACCCATCTGCTCTCGAGAAGCTGAAGCTGTCACATTACCACCGATGGCCTCCACTTCCCGCACTATGCGCAGATGGCTTCGGTTGGTTGTTGTCTTAAAAGCCATGCGCTCCAGCAGATGTGTCACACCAAATGAGCTTGGCGTCTCATAAATTGAACCACAGTTAACATATAAACCAACAGAAGCTGTAGGATTCTGTAACAACACAGCAGACCGTGAACTATTATGATGCTTACTCAGGTGACCAAAATATTATGGCAGACACATTGCAAGAAATACAGGACAGAAAAATAAAGAAAAGACCAAACTTACAGGTGATGTCTCAGAGGCTACTTTGACACCATTAGAGAGTGTTGTTATCTTGGTTTTACCAGGTTCCACAAGGTCTGGGAGAGGAGGAGGCCCCTGAGCACCTTCGAGTGGGAAATCTAACGATGGAACTGACAGCCAACGAAACGAACCACCTGAAGTGGATGTCTTGGAGGCTACACCACTTGAAGTAGCAACCCTCAAACTATCCTGTACTTGCAAAAAGTAACTAATTATAATACAGAGAGAGCTAATATGATGAAATCCAACGGAGTCAAGATCAGAATAACCAACAATAGTGCAAACATTCAGCATCAGGAACAGCCACAACCATTTCTTTTATCAGCTAAAAATTACCATTCAACATTATTACTATAGATAGTAATGGATATGAATTTACATGTGATCCACTTCTAATCACAAAGTCACTAAAAAAAATGTTTAGTTCTCATCTGCAAATGAGAACTAAGGAGTTCTGTCATCAGATTATAATCAAAGCAAAAGGTATTCACTAGCCATTGACATGATAGAACATTTATTTCATTCAAGTATTAAAACCGATAAGATAAAAGTCCACAAGAACAACAAGGGCGCATCCGATTAGCCGGATTATTCTAAATTTAATGAAGTCTACGAAGTTTAGGGCTAGTATTAAATCTTTATCTTTCAAAATTTGGCCAAAAAGACATCTCAAAAGTGCAAAAAACGAAACAGTAATTAGACTTTCATGAACGGAATCTGATCTAAAATAGGTGAATCCAAATTAATCTAGTCTCGTCTACAATGTCGGACTGCAAAAATATTGAATCCCAGAAAGAAGAAATGATATGAACGAGTAAGAAATTGAATACTAACCTTGAGAGCACGAACACGTGAGCCTGCGACCCTTAACATGATTGATCGAAAACAAAAGAAACCCTAATAATTTGGAGTTCCAACGACTCGACGCTCTCTGGAAGAAAAATGAGAATCGGCAAAGAGGAGAAAGAAGAAGACAGCGAAGCTCAGGTTCTCGACAAAAATGGGATCTACAATATGGGCCGCTATTGGGCCGACACAAATGGAGACCCAAAGTTAGCCTCTCTACACTATGACAAGGGGTTATAACTTATACTAGCATAGCATTGAACCCGTCTCATTTTATAAACTAGTCGAAATCGAGTTGAGCTTAAATTTTATACGAACGTTAAAAAATATTTATATTCGGTTTGTTTAAAAAACAAATGAGATTGAGCCGAACTTTTGACGAGCCGATCTCGAATCGAACTCTGGTAGCTCGGCTAAAATAATGCTCATATAGTGTTATGTTAGACGAACGTGTCGAGCTTTACAACGAGCCGAGCCCGAGTCGAGCCTAAATTTTATACAAACTTTAAAATGTGTTCATATTTGGCTCGTTTAGAAAATAAACGAGTTCAATCCGAACTTTTGACAAGCCAAACCCGAATAATTTGTCTCATGTAACATACCTAACTATGAAAAAATACATATAGAAAGAATTGAGTTAAATAGGTTGCTTTTAAAAGCTTTTGTTTTGTAGACAAGTTAAATATGAGTATATTTACTAAATAAGTTTATGTTATGTGTACTCTTAATAGATTAATAGTGGTAAAAGACACGGATATAAATCTATGTAATGTTGTATAGGTCGTAAATGGACTCACGAAGAAAAAAAAGTAGCTTTAATCGCAATATTTTTATACTGAAGGAAAAATGCTAAAAATAATACAATATAATAAAATATTACTAGCGAATAAAAAATAATATAAACTTTAAAAATTACCAAAATAGCATTCCAACTATGAAAGATTAAACTAATTATAAAATAGTGAATATTTAGACCATTTTTTCAGTCAAGGTAATTTGATAACCAAAAAATAAGTTTTGGACTAAAAAAAATACAGAAAATTGGGAGAATAATGTAAAAAGAACAAATATGAGGTGAATCCATTGTTATCTTGCATAAGGGTATTGTAAATACAAATAATAATATGTGTTAAACAGACATTTAAAAATTATCAATTAAATCAATTCAATTTGATTTTTGGTAACAATAATCCAAGTTTTAAAAAAAAAAAACTCAACACAATCTTCCTCCAAAACTTATATACTAAGTAACGTCCCATGCGTTCATTCATAGAACGAATGAAATCAAAATCGATACATCCATAAGATTGAGTAAGATGCGAGAAGCGCAACAAAAATACCAAATTAAATAACCACAAATTACAAATACTATGTTCACACGATATATAAATTTTACATGTTAAGACATAAATTACAAATGAAGTTCATGGTTTCTCAAACGTCATAGCCAGGTGACCACGAGCAAGGATAAAGTAATTTTTGATTTTATAATTTTTTTAAAAATTTTTATAAATTACATTTTCAGTCAAAACTTAATTTACATTGACATATTAATATTTTGTCTAAAATTTTGATCGAATTAAAATTGATTTATTCTTTAATAGTTTGTATAAAAATTAGTAATTTTTAAAGTTCAGATTATTTTTTGGCCACGTAATAGTTTGTTTAATTTTTAGTCATTTTTTCAATATAATAGGGTCCGTTTGGTGGTACCAAGAGATTATTGTGAGGAATGAAAATTTTCAATAATGTACCAATAATTCTAATAATCTCTTTTAGTTGAGTACTTTTTTTGGATCAAAATAATTTGGACATAATAATCTACCAAATAATTTTTTTTTTTTTCACGCCGAATAAACCCATAATACCCTTTAATTAGACTTGTTCAATGGGCATGGCCGCCGGGTCTTAGCATTGGGACCGGAAGGCCCGTTAATGGAGGAACTTTTGAAGAACCCAATTTCTTCAATTCATGTGATTGTAATTGTAGTTGGAAGTTTCCGTCAAAAAATTTTTGTTGGTGTAAGTGTTTATATTTATATTTTTTTTTTATTTTTTTTTTGAAGAGTTAATTAGAACACCCAGTTCGATCGGCTTTGCCGATCTACGTCCGGATCGGGTACTAAATCGTGGTCCATTGCTGGGGATACTCGAATCTCGAGGCTAACCACTTAAGGAGTCTAGCACCACATCCCACTAGACCAACTGAGTATTGGTTGTAAGTATTTATATTGATCCTCAAATTCAATCTGTCATGGTGTGCTTTAGGCACTGCTGTGCTCTTCGTTTGTGTTAAGTTTTCTCTGTTTTATAAATAATTTGAATTTATTGCAAAAACATTTGGAAGAATTTGGTCAAATATATTTTTTTTATTTTCATTATGTTTGTGTATCCTTTAATATTTACCACCTTCAATATTTACCACCTTCGTTAAATTGAATTAGAAGGTAACGAGTTTAATAAGGGGTATATTTGGTAAACATATTTATACATGGACCTAGTTACTAAAAATTTCAAAAAAGGCTTAGCTAATTTGGCCAAAAAAATTTTTTTTTTTTAAAGAAATCTGAGTATTATATATATATATTAAATCGATTTCCACTATTTCAAGTAAAGAAAGCGGGAAACCTTCAAGCCAAATACAAGAATTGTTTGCGGAAATAGAAAACGACTAGCTAATTGAGCAACCGTATTGGCTGATCGACTAATGTGCTGAAATGAAACAGATATATAAGAAGGGATAGATGCCAGAGAGTCCGATTCTATAATAAGACTAGAGATCTGCATATTCTGCATCGCTCTCAAACCCGACAACATGGCTAAAGCCTCAGCAAGAGTAACCTCCATGGATCCTTCTGTACACTCCGTAGCAACCATGAAAAAGCAGCCAGCAGAGTCTCGTAGAACTGCACCACTTTGCCGAAACCCCAAAAATAAACCTGCTTCGGTGTTGAGCTTAAGTGATCCAATTGGTGACTTAGACCAAGATGATGGAAATTGCAAGCTAGCTGGACTTATGGAAGACGCAAAGGCCTAGTCCCAAACCAAAGAGCGAAAGCAATCTCCAAGAGTGATGGGATTAACATTATCATAAGAGAATAGAACCTTGTGACAATAAGCCCAGGAAGTCTAACAGTTGGTAAGAAACTCAGCTAGTCCACGTGAACCGGCTGCGAAGTACACAGTTGCAACAAATTGTAGTGGAAGTTGCAATAGGTATTGTGTTAGAGATGAATGACAATGTGTGATATTATCCTCCCACGCAAAGTCTGTATCTGGACATTCATATAATGCATGCCAAATCGTTTCCGGGGCCTGCAGACACCGAGAGCATAGATTGAAATCGGTAATACGCTTCTGGTGTAGGCTGTGGGCGCTACTAACAGAATAGTTGACGGAAAATGAACGTGATGGTTCATTGTTAACATAAACATAATATGAGGCGGCTATGCGAAAAAGAGAACATATAAGAGGTGGTTTTATGTAATTTAGTAAAATCGTACATTGGAAATACAATCGTCGTGGTAAGTTACACCACAGCTGAATAGTACATGTCCTAAGTACGATGTACCCAAGAATCTACTTTGGCTGCAAATAATTCTCAAGCAAACAGTGTCAAATTTCTCCAGAGGATTTGGTTTCCTGGTAGAACACATCTAATCTACAATCTAATTTTACTAATAACTGGCTGCATAGATGAGGAGAAGTGCAAGGGCCACACATCA
The DNA here is from genome assembly GCA_033239045.1 of Fagopyrum esculentum. Taxonomy (NCBI): domain Eukaryota; kingdom Viridiplantae; phylum Streptophyta; class Magnoliopsida; order Caryophyllales; family Polygonaceae; genus Fagopyrum; species Fagopyrum esculentum. The sequence continues at coordinate 156,395,477 of BSUD01000003.1, read as the reverse complement.
AGTAAATGACATTACCCAGAGGCCTCATGTAAATCCCGTCTTCTCGGAGACTTTCAAGTAGAGAGGTTGCATAAACGGATGCATACCCAGCATTAGAACCTTCTGCTTGAAGCTCGAGGGCAAACAATGTTCCTACCACAACCACTCTTTTGACCGCTGGGTGTGATGAAATCTTCTCAACAAGCTGCGTATCCCATAACTGCATTCGCGGTCATTTCATTAGCTTTAGGACTCGGGTTTCGGGTTGGAATACCATTTTGTCATCAGAATTAAGAAAAAAGGACTTACCTCTCTTAAGCATTTCCCTCCGGATTTCAGGTTAACATTTGTCTCTGGATCTTTAAACCATTTGATGGACTTTCGAGCTGCAGCACAACCCATGGGATGTGCAGTATATGAATGCCCATGTAGTAGTGCTTTGAGCTACAACCACAACAAAAATGATGTCCAAGTTAAGAATGATATGGACAAACACAATCCCAATCGGTTTCAAGAATCAAGAGAAAGACCAAGAAAAGCATAATAACTCCATCATCACCTTTGAGTCTCCTATAAACGCTCTAAAAACATCTTCGGTTGCCAAAGTAACTGCTAGTGGTATAATGCCGCCTGTCAGCAGTTTTGCATAGCAGGCTATATCTGGGGAGCAGTGAAGCAATTCTGCTGCAGACTACCGAAAGAAAGTATGCCTAATCAGTTGGATGCAAATCAAAGGGGACTGAAGTTATCGAGCATTACAGAAACCAACCTCCACTCCCAAACGCCAAAAACCAGTAAAGACCTCGTCAAAGATCACTGGAATTTTGTGATTTCGACACTCGTTGACAAGAACTCTTTGAAATAATGGATCAATCATAAGCATGCCTCCAGCACCTTGTATAACTGCAGAAAATGTATGCATAATAAATTTACATAAACATCATCGAATTAGGGATAAACTCAGCTTGAAGGCAGTTAACAGTAATTTGAAAATTTGTCTTGCCTGGTTCTATAAGCAAGGCTCCTATACGACTGTTTCCTTCCAAGTATGGTGATAATTGCTGCAATATATGTGATGTATAATGTTTTGCTATGTGTGATGCATCCCTGCTCTTATCGAAAACTTCCTCACGCATTCTGAAGGCTGTGAAAAAAATATTATTAAATGGAAGCTGAATGAAAGAGAAGTGGTTCTCACCAAAAGACAGATTGCCACAATACTTACTACAATCCTCTGGTTTAAAGCCCTCTGAAGGAAGCCCTTTAGGCAAGGAAAGATTCCACTTGCCATCATGCATGTATATAGTAGGAGGATCCATAAAAACACCTCTCCCTGTGTACCTATGGAAAACCCAAAAAAAAAAAGAAAAGAGAAATATCACACATTTAAACATCTTCAAAAATGTAAGAAATCTTGTCTTAGAAAATTAACAGGAAGCAATTTTTTCTCAAAATAATAAAATAATGGGAAAAGAAGAGGAGAATTGGATTTTTAAACCTCAACTTTTATGGCATTCTCATTTCTAAGCATCAAGACCAGAGAAGAATTATTGAACATTTAGCTTTGAGAATATAATGTCAATCACCACACTTGATATACACAATATTGAGGTGCCATCATTATCTCACCCCTCTTCTTTTTCTCCCTTTTGGGCCTTATTGGTAACAGTTGGGAACAAATTTGATTTAATAATATCTTGGCATATGACATTATGAACGGATGAGGTGTCCATGTAAAAAGCCAATGAGAAAACTTGCAATGATAATAATGTCGACAAGTTGCCACAATCCACTTCTTTCCCTCACATTTTATTTATCAAACTAAGCAGCCTCACAGTCACTCATACAAGAGATTTCCAGCAACTCCCTTATTTGTACCGGCTTACTCATAACACATAAAACTTCAACCAAGTGAAACACATAGATTATTACCGAATCATGTTGATACTAATAATGGCCCCTGCTAAGCTGGCATATTGTGAACTCACTCACAAGAACTAGTACAATGACTATCTCTTTGTCTAAAATGTAATCGTTTCGTATACATAGACGACCCATGTTCACAACCAATAAAAACTCGAGGGAGAAGACAATAGATTTAAGTCTTCATGTCAAGGGCATGCATGAAGAAGATAATTGGAAAACATGTCAGCTTCATACCAAGGTTGCTGGAGAAAGCCTGTGTAAGATGATGGTGCTTGTGCTTCCATTGCACCTAAGGTGTCCCCGTGGTAAGATCCTTCAAGGGCTAGGACCTGATCCAAATAAATGTATTATTGGCAGAGTTGCTTCTAGAACAAAGTTAATGGCACATACGGGCTCTAGAACGGACACTGTCACTTTATAAAACAGTGAAACCAAGAAAATATTCTATTTACAATTTGAACAGCTAAAATGAAGTATGTAAGGCAATAAAATGCAGTTGCCAAGCTAAACAAATATTAACAATATGCTTGATGTGGTATAGTAGTAAGACCGACCTTGAGTTCCAAACATGTCCTTGTTTTGTTGCTCTGAACATAATCCAATAAGATACCACAGTCAGATACGAATTTTCGAAAAGCCATTTTTATAGCAATCTCAATTGCTGTAGAACCATTATCCGAGAAGTAAGTTCGTGAAGCCCAACCTGCACAGTCAAAAATAATTCTTTGCATGATAATATACTACCATCCTTCAATTCTTATTCTGGCAAAGAAAGAAGAAAAATATATAGAAACTGGAAACAGATATAACACTTTTGGATATAATGGAGTTGTCTTTGGCAGTTCTCAAGATCATATTTTGGGAGCTTCCAAATTGTATTGTGTTATATACCAACATTGAAACATATTCTAGTAGCAAGCAGGATAACTTATGGTTACAATGATTTTCTTCCTAAATAAAACATTTTAAAACTAGAAGAGCAACTTACCCTTCCCCACACCTTCAAGCAGAAGTTCAGCACATTCTAGAGCTGGTTCATGCACATTCTCAGGAAACATTACATGTCCATATCTCGCAGCAGCATAGCCCATCTCCCGTGCAAGCTCAATCTAAAATATCTAAATATATATCCACAATAAAGAGCAAATAGATACTAATTTATAAAAAATAAAACAATAGTAAAAGGGCTAGCTTGAGCACATAGCAATAACCAACAAATGAAGAAAGATTCAGGGGGGTGAACAACAGAAGGAATCACTGAAGAAACATTCTACGGACAAATCATATGATTTAGCACGTAGATCCAATCTCATAATTTGTGATATAATCATTTCAGTACCAAAAAGCATACCACGAATCTAAAACAAGACGCAGAGGGAAGTCTACAAAAAACAATAAATCTCAAAAGCTATTCTACATGTAATTTCAAAACAAGTAATGACAACGAAAAAAGAAGAATGACCTGTAGAGTAGAGTCAGGTCCTTGAGTCCACCAACTAGCACACGCATCAAATTGCTGAGAAATTAGATCATGGTTATGAACCTGAAATGATCAGTAATGAATTAGTTTTAAACATATACTTCATATTCATAGATTACTAGCAAACCCAACCAAAAGGTCAGAGTCCAACATGTAACAACATTACACTGCAGTTTCAGAAATCTAGTACAACCTTATAAACCCCAAAACTTTCACCATGGCGGGAATCTATGACAGTGATCTTCTCTTTTGGAACTAGTTGATGCTGAGTGAATGGCCACCAAAAGATATCACCAGCTTTTTTTGACATGTTGTGCAATCGCGCTGTTCTGTCCACAAATGCTGACAGCAATGTTTGCTTCAGAGAAGTAAATACACCAAGAGATTCATCGAACCAATCCATCAGGTCATCTGAGAGATCTTCTGGTACTGGTGGCAGTAAAAGAACTGGCATGCTAATATAAGTGTCAAGCGCATCAATAAGGGAACATAACAAAAATTAATGAAGATAAACAACTATTTCACACCGCATACATTCTAGCAAAAAATAAATATAAACTCTTAACATGATTTTAAAAATACCAAAATAACTCCGTCAACACTCAACACCAATCAACGGATAGGTTAGGGGAATTGTGGAAAGATCTGTATTCAATTATCATACCTGTTCCGTAGATAAGACAACAAGAAGTTGTCATTCATAAGCCCACGATCCTCAAGAATAATAGCTGCAACATCATACCCTCGAAGCTTGAGGGTCTCATATGCTGAAACTGTTCCAGATATCCCACCTAACCGCCCATCTCCAACAAGCACAGCAGGTGAACGGAAAGGCCTAAAAAGTAAAAAGTGAACCTTAAAGTTAGAATAGAACATATCGGCCAATACATTGAGATGAGAGGCCCAGATGAAATTCTACAGCCTACAGGCATCATACTATAATAGACATGTCTTCAAGATTAGTCAACAAAATAGAACTGGTCTATTCCATACACTATACGAGTAGCAGCCGAAAGGTGGTAGTATCTTGGCCTATATTTCATGAACACACACAAAGGAAAAACACTTTACTGACCCAACATTTGCATCATTATTCTCAATCTCAAGTTGAAGCTGGGCAAAATATGAAATTTTCCCTCCCGCAAAGTGCAAAGAACTCCCTATTCAAAACTTCCATTTTAACCACGAACAAGGGATATGAAAGACGTGATACCAATAATTCAGCTCAGCATAAGCAAATACCTATACAAATCACATTGAAGTGTACCAGAAGGCCCGGGGCTCGCCACACCACCAGCGGTCTCAATCAAACTCCAAATGTCTCCCCTCCCGGCATCCACCGCCTTCCGTAGACACTTTCCAACCATCTCCACCAACTCTGCATCCCCAACAGCTCCACCTTCCCTCTCCACAGCCAAATGAGGAGAAATAGGATCCCTCCAAGCGCACAGCGTCTTGCAAACCAACTCTCTCGACCCCGACACCCAATGATCCTCCTTCCCTTCCATCATCCTCTCCTCGTACAATCCCACATCTCTCAATCCTTTCCCACTCGTGTCATTTCCCTCAATCCTAGCCACAATCGCCTCTTTCGCAGCCAACTCGGAAGCGCGGAGTGTGCAATTGGAGGCGAGGAGGGTTCCATGAGGGTAACGGCGGAGGAAGATATCGGAAACCTTGCGGTAGACAAATCGGGAGTCGGAGTCAGCAGGGAAGCCAGTCTGAACGGGTTTGATGTAGGTGAGCTTGGAGGTCGGAGAAGAAAGTAGGATGGAGGAAGCTAGACCAGCAGAGACTAGGGTTTTACCGACGGAGGTGTTGGCGCCCCAGATTGTGTAGGTTGGGTGGGAAAGAGGAAACTCGACGGGGATTGAAGGATGAAGAGAGGTGGAGAAGAAGCGAAGGTTATGTCGGAGAAGGAGGACGAGAGGTTGGGTGATAGAGTGACGTCGGGCGAAAGCCGCCATGGATGGAGTTGGGTTATCACACGAAGACCCACAACGGCTATGGAAATGGAGGGACGAAAGCAAAGGGAATTAGATATTTAATTTTTTAAGTCTATTCAATAATGCTAGTATAGGCCCAATCAATTTGACCCATTAATATATAAGGCCCACTACTATAGGCCCAATCAATTAAAGCCCACTTATTTAGGCCCATTAATATAGGCCCATAACTCACTTGACCTATGTCCTACTAACGGCCGGCTGTTATGCTTAATTGGCGACCACTATTGTTTAACATGCATGCCACCACAATTACAACGACTAATTCACTTTTTTTTTTCATTTTTTTTTTTGGTAAGACGACTAATTCACATGCTTCCTACTATATAAACGTGACTTAACCCACATACCAAACCATCCCAAACACTACGACAACATTCAAGAATCCATCATGGCTAGAACTTTGGCAATCGCCACTCTCCTCGTCCTCGTCCTCGCCTCCGTCGCCCATGCATCCTACTACGTCGAACCAACTCCGACCAACCCCGAAATCCCATACACGCCGGTATACCCGCGAAAAAACCCGAGACCTTATCACCTGCCTCACGTGAGCTACAACTCAATAGCCTACCAATTCCTGGCCCCACACAACGCCGTCCGCTCCGCCCTAGGACTTCCTCCACTCGAGTGGGACGCTGAGCTCGCCGGCTACGCTGCTTCGTATGCCGAGCAGCGTCGTCAGGATTGCGCTCTTATCCACTCAGGTGGACCCTACGGTGAAAATATCTTCTGGGGAAGTGGGTACGGATTTACTCCAATGGACGCCGTCAAGTCTTGGATCGATGAAGGAAGGTACTATGATGTCGGGTCTAACTCGTGCAGTGAAGGTGACTGCGGACATTACACGCAGATCGTGTGGCGTGATACTTCTCGACTCGGGTGCGCTCGTGTCGTCTGTGATAACGATGCTGGAGTTTTTGTTACTTGTAACTATGATCCTCCCGGTAACGTTATTGGCAACCACCCGTACTGATCGGTATATGGAATTTTATGCGACGCGTTTCTGAAACGTTTCGTGATAATCGTTTTAAGATCGGCCTAAGTACGATCCATTTGTTCAAGTTGGGGCTCAAAGGGATGATTTCTTTAATTGTTTTTGTTTGTTGATCAATATTGATGTGTTTCGGTCTACTTCCTTGTGTAATATGTTAAACTTTCATTCTTTTATGTAATGCAATTTTTAAAATTTCTTGCTGGCTAATGGCTATTATTATTCCTCGACGACGGCATATTAGTTTTATAAAGGTGAATCTAAACAATTGAAATATCTATTTAAAAATTTCGTATAAATGTTTATAGATTGTCCAAATTACGGTTAATCTTTCTTAACTTTTGTTATGTATGTTTCGGAGCAAAGAGCGTGTTAGTACACATCACATAATCAAACAATATAAATTAATGAGCCCAAATATAAGGAATGGGTTGCTAGTTTTGGTGTTAATTGTGATGCAAAGGAAATGTTGATAAAGGGGAATTCAAATTCAATATTGGATCGGTTATATCAGTTGAATTTTGTATAATTTTGGATAATTTATAGCTAAAATATAAGCCTTCTGAGTTTTGAATTAGGTTGTGTTTGGTAGGAGAGGTAAATTTTTTAGAAAATTGGTTGGAGCGGTGGAATGGAAACGGAATGGAATCGGATAAGGGTTAGGAAAGGAAATGGAAATGATGAGATTACTTTCATGTGTTAAAAAACCTCTAACTAAACGTATTTTTTGATTGATTCGGAATCATTCCGTTACCGGGAATGATTCCTAGCGCTTCCAAACGGGCCTGTATATGTAGATTATAAGGAGTTAATTTTCAATAATTTTGAATGAGAGGAGTTATTTTTGAATTTATTTTCACTCATATAAATTATTCTAATAACTCAATCTATAAATTTCATCTAATATAAACCCTTTACAAAAAAAATAATCTACTCCAACTAATCTAAAATACCCTCTATAATCTCATAACAAACCCAATGTACCTAAACAGTCTACATTGGACTTTAAGTCAACCAAAACTTTCTGGATCGGTCGGTTTGGTTCATAATCTCAGTCCGGAACATAAAATAACAACCATAGGAATTCCTAAATTGGACGACACTCTATTGGAAGGTTTTAGCATATGACGGAAATGAGACGAGTTGGTCATCAATTCATCATTAGCTTATTAGAACTAAAATTATTAGTTTGCTGATGGCATTGACGAAGGTGAACTGACCATTGTCATGAGGTTGGGGCACCTGTTTGTCTCGTGAGTGTCTTAATCTGCCGATGGTTTTGTCGAAGGTGAATGAGCCTCATGAGATGTACCGGTTTTGGATGTTTTTTTTCCTGGTTCTTCAAATTCAGGGTAGTTGGTATGTTTACAAGAATTGTATGCCTTTCTAAAATACTTCGGCATACGTGGTTTTGAGCTGTAAACTTTAGGTCGCAGACATGTACATATACATTATTTTTAGTATAATTTAACATGCCCGGTTATATTATTTATCTTTCTATTTATAATTTTGCCTTAACTTAATATAAATATCCGCATTTTAACCTTCTAATTTACGGGTTCAAGTTTCCTTTGCACGAGTTTCCTCCCACACCTCCCAACTCGATTTACTCCCAAAATATTCAATCAATTTCAATATAATAAAAAATAATTTCACTAAAATAATACATACCAACTTCGAAGAATAAAATCCCTACATAAAATCATAAATGATTTATATAGGCCGGTCGTTAATATTTATTTTCCAAATTTAAATTCCAATATATCTTCATACTATTGTTGTACATATGAAGAATTCAAGATTGACCGTACTTATATGTACATGTAAGTATGTAACACAAACCAAGCCAAGCAAGTCCGCAAATATTTTACGTATTCAATGACAATAATTTCAAAATAAACGTGCAACTATGAAAGCTAGCTTGCTTGGTAAACCTTAACATGCATCCCACGTACAAACTTCTTAACATTGAATTCATGACTCTTTCACATATTTCCTCTATATAAATCTTACTCAATTCAACTTACCAAACCACCCAAACAAAAAACACCAAATCAAGAATCCAACGTAAGAGAAAAAAATGTCTCTTAATCGTCATTGTACGTTGGCGATCGCCACCCTCCTCGTTCTCGTTTCCGCCGCCCATGCATCCTACTACGTCGAACCAACTCCGACCAACCCCGAAGTCCCATACACGCCGGTACACCCTCGAACAACTCCGAGACCTCGTCACGTGCCTCACTTGAGCTACGACTCAATAGCCTACCATTTTTTGGCCCCACACAACGCGGTTCGCTCCTCCTTAGGGCTTCCTCCACTCGAGTGGGATGCTGAGCTAGCTAGCTACGCTGCTTCGTACGCGGAGCAACGTCGTCAGGATTGTGCTATAATCCACTCAGGTGGACCCTACGGTGAAAATATCTTCTGGGGAAGCGGGGACGGATTTACTCCGATGGACGCCGTCAGGTCTTGGATCGATGAAGGAAGGTACTATGATGTCGGGTCTAACTCGTGTGGTGAAGGTGATTGTGGACATTACACGCAAATTGTGTGGCGTGACACTTCTAGACTCGGGTGCGCTCTTGTGATTTGTGATAATGACGCCGGAGTTTTTGTTATTTGTAATTATGATCCTCCCGGTAACGTTATCGGCAACCACCCTTACTGATCGATATATAGAATTTTATGCGACACGTTTCTAAAACGTTTCGTGATAAATTCGGTCCATTTGTTCACGTTGGGGATCGAGGGGTGCTTTACGTATTTGTTTTTTTTGTTTGTTGATCAATATTGATGTGTTCTTTCGTTAATTATGTAATGCAAATTTTTTGAGAAGAATTGGCCAAATATATAAGGCCTTTTTGCCCAAAACCTACTTTAAAATCTCGGTTAATTCGACGAAGAAGAGCGTCAATCGAAGCAACAATCTAAGTCAAGCGTTGGTGGAAGACAAGGGGTGAGACGGACCGGTAGAGCGGGGTCGTGTGCATACGAGCGCACATGTGCATTAGGCCCGAGCCCAACACATAAACCCGGCGAGGTTTCGTCCTAAAACAAATTGGGTATAGGAGAAGTAACCTACCGACCTTATATACTAGGCTCGGAGTGTCCTCATCTTTCGATGTGGGACCTTATTATCTCCAACAACTTCCATTCGGGCAAAATTGGATTCTGGCCTATTGGACTTCGATTTTCTTGCAATCTCAGACTTTGAATCTTAGACTCTGGCAATATTGGATTCCGACCTCCTTCAATTGAGTAATTCTCTAATCAATGAGAATTGATGGTAGCCGTATTGTTTTGAGTAATTAGGTTTACAATGTCATGGACAAAGAGACAAAGATGATATACTTTGGATAAAACAATTTGGGTATTAAAAAAGTTGGGTATTACAATCTACAATGATAACACAAAAGATAAAAGTTGGGTAATGTGAAAAATAGGTTAACATTGGGTATAACATTGGGTTATTAAAAATACAATTGGGTAAATCGAATTTAGATAAATTGTGTAAATGGTGGGTGTTACGTTTTGGGAACACTAGTTTGGATGATTAGAAATTAAGTATAAATTTTAAAAATATAATAATAGAATACTCAAGGTTAATTAGTCTATCTATAAAGGGTGAGAGAGTAAGTCTATTAGCCAAGGTTCAAAACCAACGAACAACCAAATTGTAATATTTAGGAATTGGCTAAATCAAAAATAACCAACGAACAACACACTTGAAAACTAGATAGAGTTGTGACATACCCAATTATAATCCAAGCATACCCAAATATCTACACCTAGAACCATGCGTTCACAAACTTGGACCACTGTCGCATCTCTATTGAACTCCTAAACTCAATGTAACATATAAAGAATAAGTCTTTCCGCTTCGAAATGATGTGGACACAAAAAAAAAGATTGTTATAATCTTATTAAACAAACATGAAGAACTCAATATCAAGAGAACCATATGAATAATTTTGTCAAAAAAAATCAACTTACTGAAATCAAAGCTGAAAACTTGAAGCAAAACAAAATTTGGAAACATAAATAGACAAGTAAAAGTGACGTACACATAATTGAAAAACTACAAGTCCTAGTCTATAGGAATTTTACAATACAAAATAACGGAAAATTCAATAGACTAAATAGAAAAAGAGAATGCTTGATGGATTACCATCAAAGATAATGGATGCAACAAGCTAAGACAAACTCCCTCGCCTGGGTTATAAAAACACGAAGTTCCACCACCAAAAAGCAACAACAAGAAGGAATCATAACCAAACCCTTTTACAAATGAAGAAATTGAAAGTACAACCTTTGAAGTTGACAACAATAAATCTCGGGGTCCGGATGGAATGTCAGATAACTTCTTTCAAAAATAACGGCACATCATAGGCTTCTCGGTAACCTGTGTAGTTAAGAGTTTCTATCGAACCGGAATAATCTTAAAATAAATTAACCATATTTTTATCACTCTAATCTCAAAGATTGATAACCCCTTTTTAATAACCCACTTTAGACCAATAAGTTTATGTTCAACAACATACAAAATTAATGTAAAAATCTTGACAAATAGACTAAAAAAGGTATTCCCAAAACTCATACACTAGCTACAAGGTGCTTTAACCCAATAGATCAATCCATGACAACATTTTGATAGCCCATGAAATTTTTCGCAGATTTAGATCAAATAGGTAAAAAGAAGGCTATGTGACGATTAAACTTGACATGGAGAAAGCTTGTGATAGGGTAAAATGGCCTTTTATGATGGCAGTACTAAGAAAGTTTGGCTTTTCAAGCAGATTCAATGGTGGATTGAGGATTGTATTTCTATAGTTTCTTACTTCATCATGATAAATGATAACCCGAGCAAAATGTTCCACCCAAAATGAGGTCTTCGTCAAGGGGACCCGTTATCACTGCCACTATTTAATTTAGGAGTTGAGGTCCTAGCCAAGAACATCCAAAAAACTAGCCATGAAAACCGAAAAAGTATTGGAATCCCAATTGCAAGAGCGGGAACGACCATGCCTTTCTTTGCTTTTGAGGATGATATAATAATATTTGCAAAATACACAACCACGTCATGCAATCAAGGAAAAAAGTAAATTATCACAAATCAACTTTCCAAACTTCGAAAAATGTTGATAATGCGACTAAAAGAATGATGCAACAAAATATTGGTACCTCTCCAAGCACTTGTCTAGAAAAGTCCCTAGGTTTCCCAATCATCAAGGGTCGCGTAAACAAATCTTTGTTTAAGGATGTCATTTAAAAATATAGACAACAGTTAACCAAATGAAAAACGGCTTCTCTTTCTCAAGAAGGATGCATGATCTTACTTAAAAGCAAATCTTAATGCAAAACCTAACTATATAATGCAAAGTTTTACGCTCCCAACATCCATACATAACGAACTATACCAAATCAAAAGACAATTATTTTGGAACAAAGGAGCAAATTTTCACCCATTGATAAACTGGATAAGATTTGCAAACCAAAGGAAGCAGGAGGAGTAAGATCAAGAAAAGCAGAGGACATGAACAAGACACTCCAAATGAAACTCCATTGAAAAATTATGGTTGAACCGGATAATATATGGGTTAAGATAATTGATGAAATTTAAAAAAGGACACTACTTGTGGTGTTACAAAGTTAGAAAGTATATCATGACAATGAAAAGACTAATGAATATACGCCTAGAGTTCCAAAAGGGGATCAAATGGAATGGGGGGGGGGGGGAACAATTAAGTTGTGGAAAGATCCTTGCATAGATGAACAATCATTGGAGTAGTATGTTGCAAATAAGGAGAACATAGGATAAATAGTAAGTTCGCTTTATTACAAATGATAAATGAGATCATGGGAAAATAAGTAGCCTGCTTGGACCTCTGATTTTGCAAGCCGTTGTAAACAAAATCTTGAGTCACTTGCTACCAATTTGTAACATCAAAGACAGATTGTAATGGACACCTAGTAAAGATGGTTGATTTCCACTAAAGCCGCATTACAACTCTTGCATAAATCCAAATGTGTTACCCAACACGACAACACATCGATTTCGAGCCTAAATATCATGCCAAAAATTAAAAACTTTCATGTGGAAACCATTTATATATGAACTTTAGCAAAAGAAAACCTTGAAAAAACAAAAAAGCTCAGTACCCATAAATTGTGTATTATGTAAACACTTGTATGAAATTGCAAAACACGTATTCCTCAAATGTACATACACCATCGACAATATACCTGATACTAGAACACAAGATTATCTAAAAAGTATAGAATACATCTCGTATATAACTTCTAGAAATATTGTCTCTTATACGGAAAAATTTTGATGATATCTTATTAATACGAATAACCATTATATGGTGGAATGTTTATTATATGAGAAACAAAAATATCTTTAGTAGCAAATTGGTAAATGATATCATCCAACTGGTAACTAGTCAAATACAAGAGTGGAACACTACCAACTAAAAATCTTGTCCACGGAACAACTAATACACAAAAGAGGAAAACTAGAAAAATTTGTTGGTCCACACCAATGCTAGGAAGTTTGAAACTTAAGTTTGATGAGTAAAAAAAAAGCAACGATCATTGTGCATTTGGATACACCGTAAGAGATCATAATGCCTTAGTAATTGCTTATGACTACAGTCAACGTGGGTACACATCTATCTTGCATGCAAAAGCACACGTCTTGAGAAATGAACGGTTAAAAGCAAGAGAAATGGAAACAATAAAAAATATTGAAATTGATGGAGATAACTTCATGATTATCAACTCTAAAAAATATTTGGAAACCTCCTTGAAAAATAGACCTTATCATCTCGGACATATCTCTTCTTTTGTCTGGTTTCAAGCAAGTACAAATCAACCATATTTTCAGGAAAGTCAACGACATTGTAGACTGACTCACAACATTAGGCCAAGATTGCCCTGCAGCCGGAGTAGTGGTCTCAAGTGAAGTTAAAATTCTCATCCACAAGGATGTCATAAGATGGTTCACTACTAGATGGTGATCATGCCTCATTCTTTACCCTAGTATTAAAAAAATGGCATATTTGATCCTACATGCTAGCTATTACTTTTCCTCATCGAGTGAGTTTTATTAAGGTGTAATTAAATAATAGAAATATCTATTACACGATATTTTTTTTTAAAATTATATAGATTGTCCAAATTAAAACCAAATTACATAGAGTAACTCTTGAACGAAAAAATATCCCCGTTCAAGAAGCTCACACGTCCCCTTGTCACTACAACGAATCTCTTGAATCACTTGATCAATTGAAAATCTGTTACCATTGATTAATTGATCGACTCAAACATTTTTTGTTGTAAAATTTCGAATTCTAGTTGTGAATTGTTTCTCCCTCCACATGAACACTCGTCCACAACGGTGAATCGATTAAATCACTTTTCATCTTGTTGCCTAGAGGATTTTGAGAAAAATAATGTTTGTTGTTGTCGTAGTCTTTATCGGGCTTCTTGAACAAATTTTGTGTAGATACAAGATTATTCTCTTGCAAATCCCAAATAGGAAATTTGGGGTCTTGTGTTGAGTTATTTAATTTAACTTAAAAAATTCTATAGAAAAAAGTAAAACAAAATGATACTTAAATATATAAAATTAAAAAGGATAAACTTAATCTAACTTTTAATTTAAAAATTCACTTAATTTAGGCAAAATAATTTTTTTTAATACTATACCCTAACTCCACCCGGAAATTGTGTTCTGCCAATAAGAACACTGGGAATCCTCCATTAACTAGATCCAAAATCTATCCGTCGATCTCAATGTCCGTGATAAAAACTGAAAAATGAAAAATGTGTAGTTTTATATGTAATCTTTCTAATCCTCCCACCAAAATGGGATACTGTTTATATAATTTTCTCCTCCAAATAATATTCGATAACCTCATGCTACCAAACACGTCCCTATTCCCAGTATCCCGGATATACCTCTAATATTATTCATACTTTTCATTTTCATTTTTTTATATTTCACTTAATTATCTTCATCTTATTAATCTTTTTTTTTTTTTTTTTGAAAGGCCAAGGCCAAGGTTACGTACCCGGTTCGATCGGCTTAGCCGATCTACGTCCGGATCGGGTAGATAGTCGTGGCCCATTGTTGGGGATACTCTCCCAATATTCTGGCGGATTCGAGTTGATTCGAACTCGAATCTCCAAGCTAAACACTTAAGGAACCTAGCACCACATCCCACTAGACCAACTGAGTATTGATACATCTTATTAATCTTGTTTATACGAAGGATTGAAGTTTGACTATTGCAAATTGCAACTATATGTTAAAAATAAAGTACGGCAACCACAGAATATATATAAGACGGCATTTTGCTTCACTGCAAAATACAATTCAAACTTTACCAAGTCAAGCAAGTACAATAAATATAGATTGACCGTACTTTTGCAAAACTATCTACAAACCCTAATTTGCTCGAGTGCAAATGTGCAAATGTGCAATATACAATACAACTTCCACCAAGTCAAGCAAGTCCGCATATATTTTACGTATTCAATGAACATAACTCTTATATGTTATAACAAGTATAATCCAAAATCAACGTGCAACTATGCAACTTTGCTTGGTAAACTTAACATGCATCCCACGTACAATCTTCTAATGACTCTTTCGCATATTTTCTCCATATAAATCTCACCCAAATCAACTTATCAAACCACACAAACAAAAAACACCAAATCAAGAATCCAACGTAAGAAAAAATGTCTCTTAAGTGTCATTGTACTTTGGCGATCGCCACCCTCCTCGTCCTCGTTTCCGCTGCTCACGCATCCTACTATGCCGAACCAACTCCGACCAACCCCGAAATCCCGTACACGCCGGTATACCCTCGAACAACTCCGAGACCTCGTCACGTGCCTCACGTGAGCTACAACTCAATAGCCTACCAATTCTTGGCCCCACACAACGCTATCCGCTCTTCCCTAGGGCTTCCTCCACTAGAGTGGGACGCTGAGCTAGCTGGCTACGCTGCTTCCTATGCGGAGCAACGTCGTCAGGACTGCGCTCTGATCCACTCTGGTGGACCCTACGGAGAGAATATCTTCTGGGGAAGTGGGTATGAGTGGTCCCCATTGGACGCTGCTAAGTCGTGGATTGATGAGGGAAATTTCTATGATGTCGGGTCTAACTCGTGTGGTGAAGGTGATTGTGGTCATTACACGCAGATTGTGTGGCGTGACACTACGCGTCTCGGGTGTGCACGTGTGGTTTGTGATAATGATGCCGGAGTTTTCATTACTTGTAACTATGATCCTCCAGGCAACGTTATTGGCAACCGTCCATACTGATTTCGCGGTTTTAAAATGACCATTAATTAATTAATGTTTCGTAATACTTGATTTGTTGTTTCTTTGTTGTTGATCGCTGATGTGTGTTTGTTGTGTCATGTGGTGTAATTTTTTTAATTTGTGGTCGAGGGATAGAGAGATTCTGGCTTGCGAGCTAGAGGGTTTTGTTTCTCTATAACAGCTTTATTATGAATCTTATTAATATAATGAGTTTTTTTAATACTATTGTTTGTATAATATTGTGCAAAAAGAAGCTAAATTACAAGAATAACTAGTTGAGTGTCGACTTGTGCGAGTATTTATGAAAAATAAAAGGTATTTTATTAGTAATTCAAAAAAAGGTAAACCGTGAGTGGTTTTTTGAAAGATGAATATAAATTTAATTAGGTAATTAAAATATATTTTTTATTAAATTAATAATTATAAGATATTAATATTTTAAATAGTTGAATGAAATTAAATTTTAACAAATCTGATAAAAGTAAAATTGGTTAATTATGTACCAAATTTACACACGTGGAATAATGAGTGTATGACAATTAGGCTCCGTTTGGTAAGCCTTATTATTAAGGGGATTAAAAGATTATGAAAATTAAAACGGAGAAAAAATTCTCGTAATTTTGTTGGGTAGAGGAATTAAGTAGATTAAAGGGGTTGGATTATAAAGATTAAGAGAACTAGATTATGAGAATTTAGTAATTCTGTAAAACTTCGATTATAAGGATTATAAGAATTATTGAAGCTAAAATCTCAATTTTACTCCTCTTTCTTTGTTCTCTTTCATCTAATACAAAATTTAGCACGTACTTTTTTGTAATTTTATTCACAATTATATTAATTTCACCAAACACTCATTTCACTTATTTACATCCATATCCTCTTAAACAATTTCTTCTCCTTAATTTTTCATCTAAATAATTATTTTTATCTTCATCTACGTAATCTTACGTTATCAAACTGACCCATAAATTACTTATAAATTGAATTTGTTTTAGAAAGAAAAATGACAAAACTGTAAATATATTATGGTAAATATGTAATTAAGTTGAAAAAGTTGAGGTGGATAGCTTTAGGAGGCGACATGTGGCTATTATAGTAGTGTACTAGTTTTAATACACGTACTTTGTGCGGGGTTCAACTATACCAACACTGTCAATATTTATAGATTCAAATGAGTTTTTTTAGGAGATAAATAAATAGTAAATTGTGATCTTAGTATATGATGGAGAAAAAAACATTCGCACATTAAATCATAAACTCACAAAAATTAAAAATAAAAAGTGTCAATATTTTCTCTAATATATTGGTTAAAATTTTTTTTTCTGATAAAAATTAAATTTATAATAAATTAGCTTTGAAAAAATTTTAATAAGTGACACCACTTTATAAAGTATCACCTTTATTGTTTTTATTAATATTTGATGATATGTTATATTATTTTCACTTAATATACTATCATAATAGTTAATTAATAATTTTAAAAAAATATTTTTTTTACAAAAATAAATAAAAATACATCAACTAATTTATAGAATAAAATTATTCTTAATAGATTATTTTATTTTAAAATTTGTAATTAAATATAATACATATGATGAAATACTTATTAAAAAATTAGGACAATATTTGTGTTTCAATTAGATGAAATATATAGTAGGTTTCATTTATTAAAAAAAAAGGTGAATTGTTAGAAAAAACTGTATTATAAATGTGTTTTATTTTTAAAACTTCTATTGGAATAATCATCAAAATAAAAAAAATATCAAAAAATAATAGAGCATGATGACCACTTTCTCATTACATCTCTCACATTTTTCTCGTGTACAACTCGTCTCTCCATCAGAGTTTGCTTCACAAGCAGTATTCCATGGCAATATCTTGGGTGGAAGCTTAAGCTTCCAAAGATGGCTATCTTTCTTGGAAAGAGCATCTCCCTATCCAATACGCACTTTTCACAGAGAAATTCTCGTCCTCAAAATCTATAATGTCACAAATCCATACAGATTCAAGGTTCGTTCCATTTGAAAACTGTTCATTAATTGCTCTTTGAAACTTATTTTTTTATAAACTGTGTTTTTGGTCAGGAAACTTGAGTGAAACTTATCAGCTTGGAAATATGAACTTGACAAAGGTAGCAACTTTAAATAAGTGAAATACGTGAAGAAGAAGCTTAAAAATCTCACCTTTCCCAATATTTGAGCAATTAGGTTTTCCTGACTACTTCTGTTTTAGGGTTTTCTTTGTGGGTCGAGTTTTTGCCACATTTGAAGAATTTGTGCGGGTTGATCTAGTTTTGGAAACCATTGAAGTTCTCCTGTACTCCTTTGAGTTTCCCCTAATTTATGTTGCTGTAAGTTTGTTGCAATTGAACAGTAAAAATCTCACCTTGCCTCCAAAGTCTGCTCTATATCAATTGAACAGTAAAATCTTGAAAGGCTTTGTTGCTGTAAGTTTGTTGAAGTTGTAATGCAATTGCTCTGAAGTTATAAGACCATAAGATTTTTCATTCCTCTCTTATCTATACAATTTCTGTGAGAAATGCAGGAGAACTACACAGCTCCTAGGATGGTGCTGTCTGCTTATGGCATGGCCCATGAACATCTACTGTCCATTGCGGATTCGTTGTCAAGCTGGTTCAGGGGTGTGTACAACCATTTTTGCACAAATCTTAAATCTTTCATCTTACAGTGCTTTGAACTAAACATGAGCATTTTGCCTTTGCTTTTGAGGAAGTGACAGCAGGTTGGAACAAAAATAACCTATAATTTTTTGGTCTTCTTCGGGTATGAACACATTTTTTAAGGTTGAATATAAAATATGCTCGGCTTGATTCTAAATGAACTAAACATGAGCATATTAAAGCTCACACCCACTGTAAACAAACGATTTTGCTTCATTTTGATTGGTTTTCAATTACAGTCTGAATAATTCTGCAGTTATTGGCCTTTCATCACCTGAAATTATCAAACTTAGACAGTAATACTCATAATCCAATACTATACAAGCCTCATTTTATCTCTAAGCTCATCTCTCTGCTGTTTGAAGCCTTTAGGAATTTCGATATCTTTTTATGTACAAAATCTATTACAAGACCAAGAAAAAACTGTGACAGATATGTGATCTTATGATGAAAAGTAGCCATAGTGATCGATGTTCTCTATTGATGTAGAGCTGCAGGATATAAAAAAACAAACAAGACATGAGCTTATACATTGGATTTCTATATCAAAATGCATTCTTTGGCGCGAAGTTTACCTTTCGTGTTCAGTATGTAAACTGATGGGGATAAGACTATCATCCTTGGACATTTTTCTGATCATTGGCTGACATGTTTCTTCTAACAGGCTTGTTAAGGTGTTGCAGAACTATTCCACCAGAATTGCAAGTCAGTAGTCAGATAAATGTACATAAGTCCGGTGAGATTTCATTCTATACCTGTTGGTACATTCGTAACTCTCCTGTTGATTTTGATATACGTACAACACAATCAGTTGGTGCAACCTCAAACACCTGAGATTTTCCACAAGCACGAGTAAGTTCATTCGCTTGTTCGCTTTTTGGAGCATGAGCCTCATATATTGGGACTAGTATATTGTTACAGCTGATATTGTTAGTTAATTTTTTTTCTCGTTTATATAAACAAATATTTGAACAATGAAATAAACAAGCTTTCCAATTTATAAATCGTTCCAGATATCTAACCTCTGCTAAAAGACTAGCACATGGCCTTGAGGACTTGAGTCGTTGTACCGGAACCATTTTGATCTGAAGTATTTTGAGCTTTAAAATCAAACCACATCATCCAAACATCACTTGTACTAAAATGCAGTATAGTATACCTTAGAATTGCCCTTTCTCTCAACCAAGAGACTTGAATCTCTTGCAGCAGCCTCTATTCTGTCTAAGGTTTCACTGATTGTGTACTTGGATCCAAGAATCATCTTCCTCCTCGCGTTTTCCTGTATACTCAGGCTAGTTGATTCACATATAAACAACCAGAGAAGCAGACAAATGAAAGTATCTTATATGGTGTACCTTTTCTTCAAACAAACCCGACAAGTCAAGTTCTTGTGACATTGATATTAGCTTGAAGGCGTTAATGAAACCAGGATTTTGGGATTGAATGTTGTTTGTAACAGACACTTCAGCACAATCAAGAGCTGGTTGAAAATAGTATGAGTGAGTTCTCTCAACTCCCACAGCAGGCTCATAATCTGTTTGAAACCATTCATCTTCAAGTATTTCCGGGATTGTAATTCTCTGCAAAAACAAAATCTTATGTTGGTTGTTCTTGAGGGAGTTCTGATTGACTATATCCCTTACCTTCCTAGGATCACTTTCAAATATTCTGGAAATCAGCCACTTTTGGCCTTCTGTGAACCATCCTGGACATTTGTAATCTGCTTCCAAAATCTGAGTATAAGAAAAGCCAATCAATTTTCTAGAATTTCCAGGTGGGTAAAATGGCTAACTAGCCTTTTTTACCACTATTAAGTAAATATACCCTTAATAGAGTAATAGTGATAAGTCAATTAGAATGGTAAAAATCAGAGGGATCTACAAAACAAAAACCCACAAAAAAAATTATTTCACCCAATTTTTTCTTTCTCCTTTCTTCCGGGTTTAGGCATTGTCAAATCGGTTACCTTCTTGTATAATGTTGCTACATTTGGATCATTGAATGGTAGATAACCAGATAGCATTTCATAAAGAATAACTCCACAAGCCCATATATCTGCTGCTGCTCCCTCATATCCTCGGTTTCGAATGAGCTGTATGGTTACTCAGTTATGCAGTTTTCTGAATCACACAAACATCAGTGAATTTGTTTCTTACCTCAGGTGCTACATAGCTTGGTGAACCACATGCTGTTGATAGCAAACTTCCAGGCTGTGAAACGCAAAGTGGGAAACATAATAGGATTGTTATACGAGTTGAGCTACCTGGGTCCGGCTCAAAGTTGTTTATTTGACTAAACAAGTGAATATGAACACATTTTCCCAGAAACACTAATAAGCTGGTAACATCATAATTATACCTTCCACAATGCACTGAGTCCAAAGTCTGAAACTTTAAGATTACCATAGCTATCCAAGAGTAGATTCTGAGGCTGCAAGCAAGAAAATCAAGTTCAGTTCCCTTTCATAAAAAAGAAAGAACTGAGTTAAATAGACTCTTTTTTATAGGTTTTTGTTTTGTAGACCCCTCTAATTTTACCCTTCATAAAATTCAGAACCAGTATTATACCTTTAGATCCCTATGATACACTCCTCGACAATGGCAATACTCAACTGCATCAATTAGCTGTTGAAAAAGCTTCCTTGCTTCTTCTTCACTTAACTTTGTCGCATACGACTGATCAAATTACAGAAAACCCATAAAAAAGAAGCATACTTTCTTCACTAACTCGATAACTGAGATTGCTCACCAGCTTATCAGACAGCTGCCCTCCTGGTACATACTCCATTACTATATAAATCTTCGTCTTCGAGCCCAGAACCTTACAAAACCCAAATTCAGCAAGAAAAACTCTATCAAGAAACATCAGCATAGACAGCTAATTAAATACCTCATGTATCCGAACAATGTTTGGATGATTTAAAACCTTCATAGTCCTAATCTCTCTTTGCACTTGATAAATAAGCTTGTTCTGGATAATCATGTTCTTGTCTATGATCTTAATGGCGACTTGCTGATCATTAGTCACATTCTTAGCTCTCTTCACCTTTGCAAAAGCGCCTTCTCCAATCGTCTGACCCAGTTGATACTTGCCGATATTGCCTGCATACTTCATTTTCGAGTTCTCGAGTTTTTCGAGTTTGATTGCTTCCTGATCTATGCATATATATTCATTTCATGTAGGAAGGTTTATTTGGTCGTTCAATCTCTATCTCTTTTCTGTCTCTTCAAGAATGTGAGAGGCGGAGAATTGATCATTTATTAAGTTTGATGATAGCTATGGTGAACAGGTACAAGGTAGAATAATTCATCTCAAATTATTTTTTTAAATTTGTTATTTGTCATATGTTTATTGGTCTGAATTTCAATTATTAGGTGTGTTTTGGATTATGTTTTGTGAGCTGGCGATCCCAAATGCATGGAAAGGTGGATATTATGAGAAAAATCACGTGTTTTTGAATGGAAGGTGTGTTTTGACCGCTTCAAGCTAATAATTGTTTAAGGTTATTTTTTGTTATTTAAAATTTATATTATTTTACAAATAAAAAAAATTATTTTATGATATATCACAATTTTATCTATATTGGAAAAGGTGTGTTCTTCAATAAAAAAAAATAGTTTTCTTTTGAGAAAAAAAATGCAAAAAGGTTGAGTTTTTATGTGGGGAAAATACATTTGAGGTCAATTTATTTGCCATTTTTGACATGCATATATGTGTATTTTGGGGAAAATTATAGTTTAAAGATTGCAAGATTGTGTTCTACGCATTTGACTATGTGAAATATTGAACTGAAAAGTGATTCTTGATAAATCAGAAATATGGCTTTAAATAGCCTTACAGAGAACAACAGAAGCAAGCTAAAAATAAGGAAACAGATTATCACTACAAACTAGATCATCCCATGACTCTTCTATTTGACCTCCTAAAGAAACGGACATTATTGATTGTGGTAACCAACCATTGACTTATTCAAATCTGAGAAAGACTGCTTCTAACTCCAACATACCCTTTCTTAAGCTAATTCCTCTGAATTCAGCTTACTTCTGACAGATTGATCATCCCAAGAAATGCTCTCAACTTCTCAAACTGTTCCAGCTTCAATGGTTTGGTAAAGATGTCTGCAACCTGATTCTCTGTCGCACAGTATTTTAACTTGACAATCTCATCTTTCACCAAATCTCTGAGATAGTGAAACCTCACCTCAATGTGCTTACTCTTTCCATGGAGAGCTGGATGTTTTGACAGCTGAATCGTTGAATTGTTATCACAGTGAATCACCGTCGCGAATTTCTGTTCAGCTCCAATAGTCTCTAACACTCTACGAAGCCACACACACTGACAGGCACAAAACGCGACTGCTATATACTCTGCCTCGGTGGTAGAGAGTGCGACAACCGGTTGCTTCTTTGATGCCCAAGAGATCGCACCTGAAGCCATCAAGAATGCACAACCCGACGTGCTCCTCCGATCGTCCAAGTCGCCGGCGTAGTCGCTGTCCGTGAACACCGTAAAATTTGGATCCCTGCTTTCTCCTTTTTTGTACAGAATTCCAAGCTCCATGGTTCCTTTTAAGTATCTCAGAATCCTTTTTGCTGCAAGCCAATGAGAGACTCTTGGACTAGCCATGAATCTACTTAATAAACAGACTCCAAACATCAAATCTGGTCTTGTCACCGTAAGATACATGAGACTCCCAACCAATTGCTTGAACATTGTTTCATCCACCTTCTCACCATTCTCGTCCTTCGTGAGTTTCGTTCCTGGAACGATCGGGTTTTTGACAGCGTTGCTCTCCTCCATTCCGAATCTTTCCAATACTTCATGAGCATATTGCTTTTGACAGATGAAAATCCCAGCAGCACTCTGTTTTACTTCCACTCCAAGAAAGTGCCTCATTTTACCCAAATCAGACATTTCAAATTCAAGCATCATAGACTCCTTGAACTCGTCACACATAGCTCTGTCATTTCCAGTAAATATCAAATCATCAACATACAAACTGACAATGAGAATGTTACCTCCTTTTGTCTTGGTGAACAGAGTGTGTTCACTTGGGCACCTCTCAAACTCCTCTTTCAGAAAGTATCTTTCAATCCGACTGTACCAAGCTCTTGGAGCTTGTTTGAGCCCATACAAAGCCTTCCTTAACTTGTACACCTTCTCTTCTTCTCCTTTTATTATGAAACCCTCCGGTTGTCTTACATATATATCCTCTTTCAGATCTCCATGTAGGAATGCGCTCTTAACATCCAATTGAAAAATCTCCCAATTCGAATGAGCTGCCATCGCAAGAATGGTCCGAATTGTGTCAAGACGCGCGACTGGAGCGAAGACTTCAGTGTAGTCTATGCCATAGCATTGAGCGTATCCTTTTGCTACTAACCTTGCCTTGTGTTTATCAATTTCTCCATCCTCATTCAGCTTTGTCTTATACACCCATTTTACTCCAATTGGTGAGAAACCTTCAGGTAAGGTAGTCAGCTCCCATGTGTTGTTTTTCTCGATTGATTCGATCTCACGCTTCATTGCTTCGTTCCACACATCAACTTTCACCGCTTCATCGAATTGAACAGGATCATTCTCTGTCATCATCATCAGCAGCATGACAGATAGGTTTTTTTCCATATCTTCTTCTTCTTCTTCTCCCAAGTCGTAATCAGCCAGATATCCTGGCTTTCTTCTTGTGCGTGATCCTGCAATTGCAGCAACTCTTCTCTCAGCTGATGATGACGATGAGATTGGACTTGGCGATGACGGAGCTGGGCCGGTTGGTGTTGATCCGCCATCAGACGTAGGAGATTGAGGCGGAGACGAATCTCCATTTGCTGGAGTATGACCCGTTTCTTCATCTTCTGCATTCTGATCTTCATCTAAACAATACTGAAATTTTTCTACTACCCCAGCTTGATCCCAATCCCAGTTTTTGCTCTCATCAAACACAACGTCTTTGCTTATCACAATCGTTTTGGTAACCGGATCATACAACCTCCATGCTTTTGACTCCTCACTGACTCCTAGAAAGACACACTTCTTGCTTTTGTCATCTAGTTTTTTTCTCTTCTGATCCGGTATGTGCACATATCCTATGCACCCAAAAACACGAAAGTACTCCACCACAGGTTTTGAACCACTCCAAGCTTCTTCAGGTGTCATGCCTTCTACTGCTGCTGTTGGAGATCGATTCTGGACATGCACACACCATTTTGTAGCTTCAGACCAAAATACTTTTGGAACTTGTCGGTCGCTCAGCATTGATCGAACTGCATTCATGATTGTTCTGTTCTTTCTCTCGGCCACTCCGTTCTGCTGCGGAGTAAACGCTGCAGTCAATTGCCGGTTGATGCCATGAGATTTACAGAATTCTCCAAATTCATTTGATGTAAATTCTCCTCCTCGATCTGTCCTTAGACAAGCTATGGATCCATTAATCTCCTTCTCCACTCTTGCTTTGAAGATCTTAAAAGTGATGAATGCTTCAGATTTTTCATGGAGAAAAAAGACCCATGTTTTCCGAGTGAAATCATCAATAAAGCTCAGTATGTACCTCTTCCCACTGTGTGAAATTGGAGTGATAGGACCACAAATATCCGAATGCACGAGTTGGAGTTGTCTCGATGCTCTCCAGGAACTCTTCTTCGCCATCACCTCTCTGTGTTGTTTTCCCGTCAAACAGATAGAGCATATTTCCTTTGTGGGCTTTAGGTTAGGCAGTCCAATAACCATCTTCTTATTTGCAAGCAGTTTCAGCCCATCTTGATTTAAATGCCCAAACCTGCAATGCCACAAATTCATCTCCTTGTCGAACACTTCCTCTGTTTGCATACACATCGAGTTCTTCTGCAGTTTGGAGGCAAGAATAAAGAACATCTTGTTCTCACTCATGGTGGTCTCCATGATTATGCCTTTGTTGGGATGATAAACCTTGCAGGTTCCATCGCGAATCAGAATTGCTAAGCCCCTCTCTTGTAGTTGTCCAAGACTTAGCAAATTGTTCTTGAGCTCCGGAACATAATATACTTCGGGTATAACTTGGATGATGCCATTGACTTGCACCTTCACACTTCCTTTTCCCACCACTGACATTCTCATGTCGTTTCCAAGTTTCACCGATCGATTGATTCCTTCTTCAAGATCAGAGAACCACTCTTTACACCCAGTCATATGATTGCTACATCCTGAGTCTAGGAACCAAACTTCTTCTCTCTTTGACTGATGTTCCTCCACATAAGCCATCAGAAGCAATTCTTCTTCCTCTTCTAGCTCAGCATAATGCGCTTTTTTCTCCCATTCAGGACACTCATATTGAAAGTGCCCTAATTGGTGACATTTGTAGCACTCGACGATGGCACGATCAACAACACTTCTTCCTCTTCCTCTACCGCGACCACCTCGGAATGCTCCGCGACTCCTGCCTCTACTCGATCTTTCATCTTGAGTCACTTTCAAAGCCTGCTCTTCTTTTACATATCCATTCAAACGCTGCTCATGGACAAGTAAACTTCCGTGCAACTCATCCATACTCAACGTACTCAGATCGTTCGATTCCTCAATCGAACACACCACATAGTTAAATCTTGGAGTCAAGGATCTGAGAATCTTACTCACAATCGTGCTCTGCTCCGTTGATTCACCATTCACCTTCATTTTGTTCACTACCGTCAAGGTTCTTCCTAAGAATGCATCAATCTTCTCTCCCTCTTTCATGGCCAGCAATTCAAACTCTCTTCTCAAAGCTTGCAATTGTGCCCTTTTCACCTTTGTGGACCCTTGATATTTTTTTCTCATAGACTCCCAAATAGCCTTAGATGAACCTTTGTCAAGAATAGTTTCCAGAATCTCTCTGTCGATGGACTGGAACAGGAAATTCTTGACCTTCAAATCCTTAAGCTTCGCCTCCTCTACCAGTTTCCTCTGTGCCTCACTCACTGGTGTTGTTCCGACCGCCGCTGCCGGAATTCCGTCCTCCACCAGACTCCACAACTCTCTACTTCTGAGGAAATTCTCCATCGTCATTGACCAGAAATCGTAATAGCCATCGAACTTTGGGATGGCTGGCTGCACGAATTTTTCAGATTTCTCAGACATTCTCTCTGGACCACTTTCTCACACAGGTGTTTTTGTTTTGATGGCTCTGATACCAAATGTGAAATATTGAACTGAAAAGTGATTCTTGATAAATCAGAAATATGGCTTTAAATAGCCTTACAGAGAACAACAGAAGCAAGCTAAAAATAAGGAAACAGATTATCACTACAAACTAGATCATCCCATGACTCTTCTATTTGACCTCCTAAAGAAACGGACATTATTGATTGTGGTAACCAACCATTGACTTATTCAAATCTGAGAAAGACTGCTTCTAACTCCAACAGACTATCCGTACGTGATGTGGATTTACAAAGAATGTTATGCTACAATTAGTTATGTAAAGATTGTAATAAAGATGTGTTTATTTAATTAAATATAAAATATTTAATTCATTAAATTATGAATACAACTCTATTTTACGTATCAAGTAGACATGAGTTCCGAAACCTAAACCGCCGGTTTAGGTTTCGGCGGTAACCCACGGTTTAGCCAAACCGACAAACCTAAACCGTCGGTTTGACGGTTTAGTTCAAACCAGACTCATGTCTAATATCAAGCGTAAATAATGTTATGAATGTATAGTTATATAGAAATTTGGTGTCTTGTATGTAAAACATAACATATACATTGTATAGTACTCAAATCCATATTATAAAGATTTTGCATTTGTGTATAATCTATTGTCAATTTGTCATGTGATATTGTAATGTATCTCTTAACTCCCATGTTGCTTTGTCGGGACATAGCTCACGGTGGATCTCTTAACTCCCATGTTCTTTTGTGGGTACATACCTACCATTACCAATAACATGTACAATTTCCTGTGTGTTAAGTAACGTGGGTTGGCTCTTTAATCGTACTCTACATCTTCAAATCTCTCCGAAAATTCTAGTTACAACCGAGATCGAAAACATTCATAGTCAAGATTTTCACACATGTGAGTTTAGTATATAAGGTTGTGCAATACTATTACTATTGTCAATTGATATTAAGATGAAATATTTTATGAGTTGGATTCGAATCTTGTGTATTCGAACGTGCGGAGAAATTCATCACGCTATATTTGACTAGTCAGAATTTTCACATAAAACTAGTGTATAATCCGCACCTTGTGCGGGTTTGTTAATAAAATAGCTTATCATATTACATTTTTTACTATATTATATGTTGTTAACTTTATTAGTTATATGTTATGAGCTCGTATAAATAACTTGTCAAGTGTGACATAGTAAATGAGACCACGTGGCCCATGCGTTGATCATTAATTAGTTTTATGCTGATAAATTTTTTTTTAAATCTAATTTATTATTTAATAAATTATAATTTAAATAAAAAAACATAATCAAATAATTTAAAAATAACATAATCTGATACAAATTCAATTAGTAAAAAAAATTAATTAGCTTAATTTGTGATTTATTAAAAGATTTAATCCGAAAAAAAACATAGGAGCGCCACGTCAGCATTAATTTTGTATGTTTTAGTAAAGTATATAGAATATAGATGTATATTTAGTATATTGATAAAATAAGAATTACGAATTTAATAGTTCAACGGTCCACAAATCAGTAGGTTACAAGGACCCACAAATTAGTAGATCACAAGGACCCACAAGAGCACAACGACCCACAAATCATTAGGTCACAACGACCCAAAAATCATTAATTCAAAACGACCCAAAATTTAGTAGGTCACAATGATTACATACAAATACTAATCCGATATAAATAAGTATTATATTTGATTCTGACCAAAATGTTTAGAAATGTATGAATTTTATAATCTTCAAACACTCTAGATCTATTTATACATGTTTTCGAAGCGTCATCCTTTCCTCATAATCGATGTGGGAGAACAAAAATCATATTTTACAAAATAATTATGGTTTAATTAAAAAAAAGATTTATTAGCTTAATTCGTGATTTAGTAAAAAGTTTAATCCGAGAAAAAACGTGGGGGCGCCACGTCAGAATTAGTGTCTTTTGTTTTAGTAAAGTATATAGAATATATATATATATATATATATATATATATATATATATATGTATATTTAGTATATTGATAAAATAAGAACGAATTTAATAGTTCAATGATCCACAAATTAGTAAGTCACAAACGACCCACAAATCAGTAGGTCACAAACGACCCACAAATCAGTAGGTCACAACGAAAATTAGTAGATCAGAATGATCCCCACAAATTAGTAGATCACAAGGGCCCACAAATCATTAGGTCACAACTCACGACGACCCACAAATCAGTAGGTCACAACGACCCACAAATAAGTAGGTCACAACGATCCAAAAATCAGTAGCTCAGTTGGTCACAAACGACCTACATATAAATAGGTCAAAACGACACACAAATTAATAGGTCACAACAACCCACAAATCATTAAGTCACAAGGACCCAAGCATTAGTAGGTCACAACGACCCACGAAGTATTAGATTAAAACGACCCACATTAAAACGACCTACGAATTAGTAGGTAACAACAATCCACATTCAAATACTAATTCAATATAAATAAGTATTATACTTGATTCTGACCGATGTGGGATAACAAAATTCATATTTTACAAAATAATTATGGTTTAGTAAAAAAAAAGGATTTATTAGCTTAATTCGTGATTTAGTAAAGATTTTAATCCGAGAAAAAACGTGGGGCGCCACGTCAAAATTATTGTCTTTTGTTTTAGTAAAGTATATAGATGTATATTTAGTATATTGATAAAATAAGAATTACAAATTTAATAGTTCAACGGTCCACAAATCAGTAGGTCACAAACGACCACAAATCAATAGGCTACAACGACCCACGAATCAGTAGGTCACAACGACACACGAATCAATAGGTCACAACGACACACGAATCACAACGACCCACAAATTCATAGGTCACAACTACCTCAAATTAATAGGTCACACTACCCACAAATTCATAGGTCACAACGACCCACAAATCATAGGTCACAACGACCCACAAATCAGTGGGTCACAACGACCCACAAATCAGTGGGTCACAACGACCCACAAATTATTAGATCAAAACGAACACAAATCAGTAGGTTACAACGACCCAAAAATCAGTAGGTTACAACGACCCAAAAATCAGTAGGTTACAACGACCCAAAAGATCTAGAAATATATGATTTGTATAATCTTCAAACCTTGTAGGTCTATTTATACATGTTGTCAAAGTGTCATCTTTCTCTGATAACCGATGTGGGATAACAAAATTCATATTATACAAAATAGTTAAGGTTTAATAAAAAAAAAAATTATTGGCTTAATTCGTAATTTAGTAAAAGATTTAATCCGATAAAAACGTGGAGCGCCACGTCAGCATTAGTGTCTTCTGTTTTAGTAAAGTATATAGATCCTTAAAATCTTTTCCACCGAACTTTTAAATTTTGTGTTTTTTAACTCTCAAAAATCTAATGTAAAATTTATAACTAAACACTACTAAAAAAATGCGTCCCTTTAAAAATATAAAATAACCTATCCAACCCTCTAACTAAACACGGTGTTAAATACAAATATGCAATTTGCATTAGAGAACTTATTTTTAGAAGTTTAAGGAAGCTTATCAGTATAATGAAGATTATAAAAAAGATAAACATAAGTTTGGTGTTGGAGGTTTGGGGAAGCCCGAATTTCGCAATTATTCGAAAATAGCCCGTTTATTTACATCAAATAATAACAAGATCTGACACATTGAATGTATCACACAATTCACAAGTCAAGAGTACAACTCATCACCTACTTTTTTTTTTTTTTTTATTATACATGGGTAAGCTAATAGGAAAATTTGTTCTCCATAGACCGTCCTTCCCACAACATCCAAAAGTATGAAGTCTTCAACATTTTTCGGTAGCACATCGTCACTCGTTATCTGGTCGAAACCATACATTACGAGTCGGTATGCTATAATGTTGCTTTTAATAGACGTGTAAGTGTGTTTGGTGAATCCAGATTATAAGGATGAAATGAAGAGGTTTACTTGGTCCTTATATACATAGATAAATGGATTATGGATTATGGGACGAAACGTTTCATCTTCGTCCCTCTAACCAAACAAGCCCAATAATATCACAATTCACACATAGAGAGGATGGTGACGAGGCACTTTGCAGGAGAATCGTTACACAATTTCGATCTCTAACTTGCTTTTACAACGGTTCTTGTCTCTCTCCCCGATACTCGATTTGGGAAGAGGGTGTTGCTGCGTGGATCTCAAAATACACCCGTTTACATCCCCAAATTTACCCATTGATGCTTTGAGTAATCTGAGATCAAGCTTCTGCGAGATGGGTATAATCTTCACTCGTCTCTTCTCCTCACTCTTTGGCAACCAGGAAGCTCGAATCCTAGTCCTTGGCCTCGACAATGCCGGCAAAACCACCATTCTCTGTAAGAATTCACTACCTACATTTCAATCTTGACGTGGGTTGTAAAATTAAACTTTCTTTGGATTTGCTTACTGGATTTTTGGCCTGTGTTTCGCAGATCGGCTTCAGATGGGTGAAGTGGTCTCCACTATACCAAGTTTGTTTTCTATTTAACCTCCATTGATTGAGTGAGATGTTATCCTATCTGCCTATCTGTTTGTGGGTTGATTAATATGTTTGCTGTTGGGTTGATGCAGCTATTGGATTTAATGTTGAGACAGTGCAGTATAAGAACATTAAATTCCAAGTTTGGGATCTTGGTATGTAGATTTCTTCTTTACTTACACTTTGCATCAACTGATTTCTCTAACCCTAACTTACAGTGAGTGGAGGAAAAGGATTACCTTAGATTATGGAATGCAGTTAGGTTTAATACTTAGTGTCTGGATCTAAATGACAAAAGCCATTATGGTTTATCTAATGGTTTCTCAGAATACCTTGTGTGTCCTCCTATCAAACTGTGATGAGAAATTAGAATGTTCTTATTGTAGAGCTGTTTGTTGGGTCTTGCTTGGTCATTACATTAATGACATACTGACATTGTCTAAATTTTTGTGGCTCTGGAAGGCTGGAAATAGCAATAATAACGAAGGATTTTTTATATAGGAAAATTTCAGGCCTCTAGGTTAAATTGTGTTCTTTTTTTGTTTTCTATTGGGGCTAGGGCACTCAGCAGTGGTTCAAGATGTGGGGAAAGGATGATCAGAATAGTGAATTGCATGCTATAGTTCTTCTGTTTAGTATATTGCAATTTAATTTGTTGATTTGTTGTTTGCAATCATTTCTCCGGTACTTTTGGTCCTATCTTAAACTCCATTTCTCAGTTTTAAGTGCTCGTGCACTAGCTTGTTTGAAACATGTCATAATTGTTCAGAATTGGGTATGCCTGAGCTAGGTGATGAGTTAAACTGAATCTTTAGGAGAAGACATCAGATGAACACGTTTATTGTTCATGCCTTGTATGATTATACTTATGGAAGAATTTCGTATGAGCATTTATTATATTCTTCATCTGATTAGTTTTATTTCTGCCTTGTAATTGCAGGTGGACAGACTAGTATAAGGTATATCTCCTTCGTTCCTAAATATCAACCATCGTGAACTACTGATTATGTTGCTATCTTGCATACATTCTTGCATGTCCTCTTGTGATGAATAGTTTTCTAAGATAGTATGTGAGCCATTTCTCCTTCCCAAGGATGCATGTTGATGTAATCATTCTAGTTTCTCGTGTATCTTGTATTGTCTAAGCTCTTGAAACTGGATTTACCAGGACATCGAATAACTGCTTTAAAATATAAAATGGGAATATTTCTTACTGTTATTCTCCTCTCCGTTTACATGCATTTCTGTTGGGAGAGGGTATTTGTGATCACAGGCCGTATTGGAGGTGCTATTTTCCAAATACTCAAGCCATAATCTATGTTGTTGACTCAAGTGATACAGATCGACTGTCAATAGCTAAAGATGAATTCCATGCAATTTTAGAAGTAAACACTCTTCTTTTTCATCAAAAATTTAACTATGGCCACTTTTTTGTGTGCATTGGGTGGTGTTTATTAGAAGGCTTATGCGGATTTGGTTTTCTTTTTCAGGAGGAAGAGTTAAAAGGCGCGGTTGTTCTCATCTTTGCAAACAAGCAGGTTAGCATTATGGCTGCATTATCATCTGTCATTACTCATTACTGCACTTTTGATTTGGGATAGATGGATTCCTGTGTGCATGCTGTGTAAATAATTGTCTCAATGATCAAAAAGATATAGCGGCTCTATAATGAGAAATGGTTGAACTACAATTCAGTTGAGCAACTTATCAAACATACTAAATAAAGTTGAAGAGATCTGAGACAGAAATACAGTTCGTATCTGTTTTTTACCTATATGAGGTCCTTGCTACGCATGACCTTACTAATAATAAGATTTTGCTTAGTTATTAGTAGTAGTAAACAACAAACATTCATTAGATATCAACTAGACCATTATACATCTTTTTTTTCCTGGTATATTTGTTTACAGCTGTCAACTCCAACAATTAGAACTTAGTTGTCTGCCTGGAAAGAAATATGACTGCATATTATATATAATCATATTAATCACACATCTATGAAACTCATATGCATGGAATCAATCATGATTATGATATTGTTAGGATACGAAATTGCAACATGAGAATATCAAGGGTCAAGGATTATTGTTTTAGAAGATGAGGGATCTATGTGTTACTAGGGGTGAAGTTGTTAGGCTGTAAGATGGTTTTGCTAATGTCACATGTAGGTGACCTTGGAGGTGAAAATGAGCATAAATAAGGCACCATTAGACCTGAAAGCTCATTATCCAGAAATATATTTTGCATTAGGCTTTGCCTTTGGCTCCTAGGAGATTTTCCTTTGAGATTGGCTCTTGTGGAGCTGCTCCCTTGAGCGACTTAGTGGATTTGTTTTGGTTTCCCCTAAGATTGTTCCTATTTTGTTGTTTAATCTACTTTGAATGAATTTGTGTTGAGTCCCGATTTTAGGCTCTATCAAATATGTTGTTATCTAGGTCTAAATAAGGGGACCTAATAAACCAATGAATCACACTCTGCTCAATGTTCCTGAATTCTGGATATCGAATTGTAACCCGACATTGTATCTCCTTAATGAACCCGACCCACGTTTTGAAGGCTGTAAAGCCATGAATTTCCACAAATCAGGCATCAACTTTGAGGCTGAACCAAAAAAGTGACTCCTAATTCTAACAACAATGCTATGTATCGTGTGTGCTGTGTGTGAATATATCATCTGACCAAAAATCTAAATCCAGCTCCAGTAATCAAAACCGAGAAACCGATATTGACTAAAAAGTAAATTAGTTTAAAAACCATGAATTACAGGCAAACTCAAAAGGCCAACCACAGCCTGAAATCCAAGTATCGGTCTTATGTTTTTAATCATGACATTCTGGTTGAATTTTTACATAGAACTAAAAGCCATACTTACATTCTGAATTAAGCCCCCGTTTGATTGTAACTCCGGAAACGGAATGGAAATGAATCTAGTTCATATATGTACCTTGTTCATAAATTTTTTTGGAATGATTCATTGTGGTTTCATGCAAAATGCAGTTGTTTATAGGGTATCAAAGCTAATCAAATTCTACTCCAATTACTTCAAACCACAAGGAATTATTCCAAAAATTTCATGAACAAGGGTATACGTATGGGCTAGATTCGTTTTCATTCCTTGTCCGGAGTTAAAAGCAAACGGGTGCTAAGTATTGAAAACCCAAATGCAAGTGGAAAGTCATAACAGGCTAGAAATTGGGTGAATGCTTGATAAGTAATAACCCCAAAAATTAAGGAACCAAGAAAAAGGTAATATAAGAATTTTTCTATCAGCTTATTAATGTTGTCATGGAAT
The DNA here is from genome assembly GCA_033239045.1 of Fagopyrum esculentum. NCBI lineage: Eukaryota > Viridiplantae > Streptophyta > Magnoliopsida > Caryophyllales > Polygonaceae > Fagopyrum > Fagopyrum esculentum. Next base: position 156,361,140 of record BSUD01000003.1, on the reverse strand, counting down.
TTGCAGGATCTTCCCGGTGCACTTGATGATGCTTCAGTGACTGAGGCATTAGAGTTACACAAGATTAAGAGCCGTCAATGGGCTATTTTCAAGACCTCTGCTACAAAGGGAGAAGGTCTTTTTGAGGGGTTGGACTGGTAAAAACTAAAAACTCTCCCTTGCACTCAACCAAAGTAATCAACCGAGATCTGTTTCATACGGTCTCTTACTGATTAAAAGGAAACTGCATATCCTACGTAGGTTGAGCAATACACTGAAGTCAAGCGGTTAAGCTGTCATTGAGGGAACAATAGTGGAACATACTTGAAAGAGAAAAAAAATGAAGGACAGGTATGATATTGATCAACTTGATCACTCTGGAATTACGGCTTCTTACACAAAATGTTACATTCAGTCAGAAGTCTATGAAGAACAATTAGAGTTCTCTTATCATTTACATGCCATATTAAATTCTGTTGCCATTTCTGAACTCTACATCCTGTGTAATTAGCTTGCAGCTAAGTTGGTTGTTAGGATTTTTGTTATATTTGTTGTTTCATTCGTTTGATGTTGTTTTATATCCATATACATATTGGTTTGTTCTTCTGAATTCGGGCTTTGCGCCGTCTACCCTTAATTTCTGAGGAATGCTGGACTAGAATGCTTGTTTGTCTTGTAAAGTTTGCCCCTATCTTGCAACTGCTGTGTCTGTCTTTAGTTGTAAACATGGGAAATAATTTTTGACAAGAAAACAGTACCATCTTTTTTGGGCCGTCAATACTGTGACCCGAATTCTCTATCTGTGGGTTGAACTGAATAAACAGCTAAAATTATTGAGTACATAGAATGCAAATATTCAATATGTTAAGTATATGTAACACATACATATAGAAAGAATATTTTGTTCATGAATATTTAGCATTCAATTGCAATTTATGAATATAAATATGTATAGGATTAAATACGTATATTAGATATACTTGATGTGAAATTCAATCAGGTAAAATACAATCTAAAATATGTTGTACATTAAATATTTTAATTTTACACATTGAGTCAAGAATCTTATTACTGATGTTCCTAATATTTATATTGGGTATGAATGTGAAATTTTAAAATATATTATTTAGCCATTATATGTTATTAAAAATAATTCAAAATAATACTAACTATCAATAGTAAAGCTAAAATAATACCTTTGAAAATTAATATAAGGAAAAATAACCTAAAATAATACCAACTACCAACCTTCAACCCAAAATAATATGAACTTTGAAAATTACCGACAACGATACAAACTATCAACGCATTTACCAAAAATGATACGGGAAGTTTTTCCGGCGAAAATTCCAATTCCGGTGATGATGTGGCAGACAACTTGTACATGTCACCATATAAAAATTATTAATAATGTTGAGTTGGATATTATTTAAATATATAAAAACAAATTGCTTTTTTTACAAAGCCAACAAAATTTATATACTAAAAAGCCCATATAGAATTATTTCATTTTACGGTAAATTTAACATAACAGAAATAACCAAAAAGTTTAATTAATTTATTTAACTTAATTCAAAATCAAATTACTTAGTTATGTTTAACTTAAATACATAGTGTGGGGTCCCAGTTCAACTCAACCTAGCACAGGAAGAACCCTAACAGCCGGCCGCCGCCCTCTCCCCCCAGTCACTGTTTGTATCTCTTAGTCCACCACTCTCCGTTTTCAATGGCAACGATTTGCAGTCAATATAAGATACGAGTCTTCGTCGATCGATGCTTAAATGGATCCCTTTCACGACTCCTCTGTGCAACTCGATCAAGTGAATATATCAGAACAATGATTTTCCATAGCACTAGAAATTTGAAGATATCTAATACAGTCGCAAATACAAGACTCAGTTGCAGGATTCCAATTGGAATCGGTTCTTAATCCATCGTTTGAAAATCAAATGAGCAGTGAATTGATTTCTTAATTTTGTCGTTCAACAAGAAAGAACCTATTGATGGCACGAAAATGCAAAATCAAGCAGCGAAGAAATTCGATGGATTAAGAAAGAACCATTGGAGGTGCTTGTAGAGAACTTGTAAGTAGCAAGAGCGAAGAAAGTAGAAGTGAGAAAGGAGACGACGAGTACGGCAGAGGAAGGATTTTTTTATTGGTTTTTATTTAAGTTAAACATAAGTAATTTGATTATGAATAAGTTAAAGAAATTGATTTAGCTTTTAAGTTATCCCTGTCATGTTAAATTTTTACTGTAAATTGAACAATTTGATATGGGCTTTCTAATATACAAAATCTTATTGGGTTTTAGTAGTTTATTTTTATATATTTAAAGTAAATCCACCTCAACATTATTTAATACTTTTTCATTTGATGACATGTACAAGTTGTCTACCACGTCATCGCCGGAATCGAAATTTTTGTCGGAAAAATTTACCGTATCATTTTTGGTAAATACGGTGATAGTTTGTATCGTTGCCAGTAATTTTCAAAGTTCGTATTATTTTGGGTTGAAGGTTGATAGTTTGTATTATTTTAGGTGGTTTTTCCTTAATATAAATGATATAACCTTCTGTTTATGCAGTTATCACTGTCAGTCTTAATTGTAATGACATGGGATGATAAAATTCATAATAGTATGGCCGAATTAAAAAAAATGTGATAACAAATAATTTTAAAAAAACTTATGAGAAAGAAAAAAAAAAAGGAAATTGTTATACCAAAAAGATATGTATTTGAGTTTGTTAAACTAAATACAAAATAAAGTTGTATAAGTTGGTCAACGGTTTTTTAATATAGACAATGTCTCACATAATTGTAGTTCAACGACCAACATAATTGTAGGTCAACAATCCACATATAGGTCAATCACACATATTTGTAAGTCAACGACTTACATAACATATATTACTCGATATGAATAAAAATTATACATCTACTTAGCCAAAAGGCCATAAAATGTATGTTTTGTTTAAACTTCAAACCTTCTATTTATACAAGTTCTCAAACTTTCAACCATACTTGGTAATTAACTTGAGACATCAAAATTATTATGAGAAAAAATATAAAAAAGAAAGAAAAAAATATTATATCGAAAATATATGTATTTGAGTTTGTTAAACTAAATAATAATGTCAAATACGTATCAGTGAGTCACCGATTTGTTTTATTATATGACTTGCTTAATCTTCAAACCCTCTCTATATATATAAAAGTTGTCAAATTGTCAATATTACTTGATAATCGATGTGAGATTAAAATTAATGAAAATATGATCGAATTAATAAACGTGGATAAAAAATGATTTTTAAAAATAATTATGAGAAACAAGGATTAAAACGGAAACAACTAATATTATACCTAAAATATACACATTTGAGATTGTTAACCTAAATAACAAAGTCAAATACATATAAGTACTTCAACGATATTTTTTTAGTTATATATAAACAACAATCCATGATCAGTAGGTAAACGATCTACATACCAGTAAGTTACGACCCACATAGATAAAAACTATACTTGGACTCAACCAAAAAGCATTGAAATGTATGATTCATTTAATCTTAAAAACTCTCTATGCGTATACAAGTTCTCAAACTATCAACTTTTTAACTTGATAACCGATGTGGGATAACAAAAATTCATTAAAGTCATAACCAAATTTTAAAAAAAATTGTGGATAACAAATAATTTTAAAATAATTATGAGAAAAAATGAAATATTATATCAAAAAGGGTAAAATGACTAATTAGACCTTTTACCACTATTACTCTATTAAGAGTACCCAAATCATAAACTCATTAAGGTCCGTTTGAGAACCCAAAAAAAGTAGCGTTTCGGAGCTTATCAAGCTTATAGTAGCTGACGGGAGCTGAAAAAAGTTGGATTGCCTGTTTGGGAGTAGTAGCTGATGGAAGATGATAGTAGTCGTTTGGGAGCGTTTGAAATCCCATTTCCATCAGCTACTCAACGCAAGCTTACAGGAGATGATGGAAGATGAAGGTAATATTCTTCCACAATTACCCTTCCCTTGTCCTCGATTTTGTGCCACATCCATCGTTCCAGCCAAGGTTTTCCTTCTCTCATTTTTTCCCTTAATCGAGCATGCAATTTCTCATCTTATACACACATTCGATCAGTTCAGAGTTAGGGTTCTTGAAAGAGCTTCTTAAAATCTGAGCATTCAACCTATTCGTTTCTTCAACTCAAGCAAACTCAAGTTGAAGGGGTCTTCAATTCCTTCTATGTTAACAAAATTACTAATCAAGACAGTTGTTTAAAGCTCTCAACCAGACTACACTTTGGAATATGTTTGCGATTTTGGTCTGTAAGAACAATCACGGTATGTGTGATTGGTTTAATTTGCTTTAAGTAATTAAATTGGGGTTTTAGTTTCAAATCATGGTTGCCTTACAAACTTACTAAGGATAATTTATATCCAAATTGGGATGCAGGAAGGAAGTCACAATGAAGAAACACAAAAGTTATTCAAGCATTCATCTTTCTATTGTGTTCTGGAACCTCAATTTGCTAGTAGTAAGCTGAATTTCATAAGTTAAGTTTTTCCAAGCATTCATTTGTCAATTGTGTTATGCTTGAGTTATCAATGTCAATTTTAATTTGGGGCGCAAGGTGTTTGATGGTATGCCTGTGAGAGATGCCGCTTCTTGGAGCATTTTGATTTTTAGGTATTGTCGAGATTGAGTTGAATGTACTCTGATTATATATGATTTGTTGCATTTCAATTAGTAGATCTCAATGTTTTTTTTTTCTTCTTTTTATCATTTTTGTTCATTGCATTACTGAAAGTATGTAATATCAATTGAAGATGAGATCATAACAGAGGCTATAGTAGATAAATTTTGACCAACCAAATCATAGTTCTACACAACCTTACATCTTTGATCACATAAGCTTTCAAATCATGAAAATTACAAGGAAATCAAAGTGAGTGTAATCAAGCCTCACAAACACATAAGCTAAAAAAAAAAAGAAAAAATATCACCAAGATCATTCATGCATTGTGAGTTTGACCAAAAAAAATAACTGAATGAGTTTGAAAAGTATAATTGAATAGATTGATTGTTTCTTTATAATTAGAAAAGGTAGAGATTGTTTTGCTTAACTAATTTAGAAACTTAGATGATGCTTTCCTTAATTAAGTTTTTAACTAATTGAATGAGTTTGATTAACTAATTGAATATAGGGATTGTTTTTGTGTTTAGTTTTTGCATATCTACTATTATATGAAAATTAGGCATTCTTTTGAAGTGTTGCTAATTAAATTTGATTGACTAAGTTTATGAATATAAAGATGGATATGAGTAAATTGCATTTTATCCAACAACACATGCTATCATACAAGTCATGTTGTCATGTTGTCATGGTAAGATGCTACCCTCCAACTACATTTAACTGTAAGGTTAAGATGCTTCCAACAGAGGAGGAGGATATGATCTAATTTTGACGGGTTTGGAGCCCCAGTTCTCGAGTGCCACACTTCCTACAATGCTGTTAAGTTCGATGAGATATTAGGATCTTGACTAAGATTGACAGACGAACTGGAAAGGAGGTTGGGAAGGAGCCTAAGTTCTTGAGTGTTGTATGAGTAACAGTATTAACACATGCCTTCATCTAGGATCTGCTTTTATGGTGGGGAGAGCTTTGGCATCTATAATGTGAGGATTTTCAGCTGATCTTTATGGTCGAAGACTTGTTATATTGATCATGATTTCCTCAGTGTTTGTACACAATAGCATTTTACAGAATCTAAGAATAAAAAATCAGTTCAGACTTTTTTGACCGAGAGATTGCTTCTATCTCATGGTTGTTTTAACACTCTTTTGTAGTTAGTTCGAATTTTGGATGGTGATTATGATGAGCTTTTCCCTTGTTTCAATAGTCTTCTTAAGGGTATTGTTTCATAGTTTCTGTAGATAGCAACATATTATAAGCATCTTATAGTATAATATTTGGTTATGTTGCTTAGTTTCACTTCTCATATTTGCTATTCTTCTTTGGACATTATGCTCATTTGATATTGATCACTCTTTTTGGCTCAATGGATAATGTGAACTAATTTTTTTTCGGGCTTCAAAGAGTTTGGAGATGGGTTAAAATATTGGACAACAATGAATGAACCAAAACCTTATTAAAAGGATGGTTAATATTAGACTTTGGTTCAGCATGCTAATTTAGTTTTAAATTCAGATTTTTTTAGTTAATATATCTCGTATTTGTTATGCTTTTATATAGTGATGAGATGATAAATTATAAATTTATACATAAAACTGAATATAATAATAAAATAATAATTGTTCAAAAAAAATATAGCACTAAACAAATAAATTATACTTACATATCTATTATAACATAAAGGGAAATATTTATTGGTAAATACAATTTAAATGTTATTATTTCAAATTCAATTGAAATTAATCATAAACAAAAAAAACAAGTCCTTTTTGGTAATTTTACATTTATATCAGCTTCGATAAGCTCGTAATTCCCAAACGCTCAACAAGCTTATAAAAAAAACAGCTAGTTCAGTCAGCTACTTATTTCAGCTACTCAATCAGCTTCAATTTCAGCTTCATACCCTTAATAGAGTAATAGTGGTAAGTTAATTAGAGGGATAGAAATTAGAAGGGTCTATAAAACAAAGCCTATACAAAAGAGTATACCTCACCCAATTCTTTCTACCTACAAAAAATATACAAACTTCACAAAGATATATCAATAGGTTAATGGTATTTTTAAGTTATATAGACAATGACATAATGAAAACAACCCAAATAATAGGACCACGTAAAATAAAAAATTTATAATTTGTTTAATCTTTAAACACTCTATTTATACAAACTTTTAAACTATCAACCTTACATGATTATCGACATGGGATAACAAATTTCATAATAATATTTAACGTAAATAAATTGTGTTGATAATCCTTCCAAAAAAATTAAGAAAAATTGTTTAAAAAGTAAAACTTCAGTTCACAATTAAATAAAAGATAATATATATTTAACAAATAAGTAATTATTTGATTTTGTTAAACAAAATAAAATTTAAATTAAACTAAGAATTTATTTTAACTAAAAATGTTACAAATCATTAAGTAATTTTTTTAAAAATAAGGTGAATTATGACAGCTTTATTTCGAAATAATGGATCCACAATCACCTTCAATATATATTATTTTAGTAAATTAATATATAGATATAAATGACTAGAAGATAAAAATAACAATTAACTAATATTAACGATGGTGGTAACTTTTTTGAGTTTTCAAATTATTTTAAAAAGTTTTTTAGGATTAATTTAGATTTGTGGTGGGCTAGTGATTAAATGCTTATATTACACATGACAATTAGGCTTTTTTTTTTTTATCATTTTATGGTCCATATGGTAAGAAATGTTTAAGATAAAGTGATAAACTACGACTACACTTATCATTCGCGTAGTTTAACGACTTGATATCAGCTTTAATTACACACATTATATACGTAATTATAATTCATAGGTAAAAACAGAAATGCACATTTAAATTGAATAATTCAAATGGGTTTCATCTATTCGTACCACATAAATCATATTATATATACCCCTTTTACGCCTATGTCATGTGTAGGCGTAATTTTTTAAATTTTATTTTTTTTAACCTTACTACGTAGGCGTAGCAGTTTTCCCTCAACTTTCGACCCAAATGTATGTTATTGGTGAATACATATAACGTACGCCTAGCCATTTTCCTATATTTTTTGAACGAAATCAACTTATTGTTACACCAGCCTACACGTACACCAGACATAGCCGGATCACGAGTATGAATAGCACGAAATCATGTGGTACGAATAGCAATCCCGTTCAAATGCTAATAAAGAACTTAAACAGTACGGCTAACAACCACTTTATATATATATATATATATATATATATATATATATATATCATTTAGGGGCGGTAATTACTTTTCAATTGACGAAAAAGCTGACTTCCTGACAAGCTCAAATGAACATATAAATAATAAACCATATTCAAAAAAATAAAATAAAATAAAGATCCACGCGTCCAACGCAAAGTAACAGTAAGAAGAAGACATGATTGAGAAAGAGAAGCGTGTGGACACGTGGGCATGTCAAGATCTTAACCATATCTAATCCTCTCTTCTCATTGGGCCGTCATGCCACGTGTCTTTTTAATTACTTTTCCTCTAGGACACCTTGCTTCCTTCCATTTATTATATTTTTATTCTTCTATTAAATATTCAAACTTTTCTTAATTAGTCAACCACAATTCATTCCACAATCAATTTCCAAAGGTTATTGTTGCTTTTAAGTTTTAGTGCTCCTTTGGTAAGACTCAAATCAAGCAATTTTAATAAACGATATTAATATAAAATACCCTTAAATTATGATATATATATATTTCATAAAAACAATATGTAAAAAAATATCTCACGCCCTATCTTTTAGGCTGACTAAACTTTACTACTCCGTCGTTTAAATTATCATAATGGTACCTGACATATGGAGTCTGGCCAAAAATTAGTATCTAGATTACTATTCAGACGTTAAGTTAACAGATCGGTGTTAAATATCAGGGGCATAATTGTCCATCTACCTTAGGCAAAATTGTCCACTTACCTTACATATTTAACACCAATATGTTAACTTAACGTGTGAACATTAATCCAGATACTAATCTTTGGTCGGACTTAATAAATGAAGTACCTTTCTGATAGTTTACACGACGGGTACTAAAGTTTAGTCAGCCTAAAAGATGGGTACTGTTTAGACAACTTTCTGTATTTATATTGATTAATTTATTACTTTTTCTAATGTCAAATCCCCATTGATTAATTTTGAACATTAATCTTAGTGATATTTAATAATATATTCTATTACTATTTTATAAGATACTTTTTTATATTATTTTCTCATTTATACTAAATTTTATCATCGATTGTAGGAGATGAGTTTAAAATAGTTTTGTAAAGTGACAAAATAAGGGATAAAGAAACCAAGTTTTTTTCTAATGTCAACTTTGTGTGTATAAATATATCATTTTTATAAACTACATGCAAAATAAAAAGATAAAACAAGTTTTAATTTTAAATATTAGAATCAGCAAGAAAATATGTTCTTTTAGTCTATTATTATATAATTATTGAAATTGATCATTTTATTTTCAATTTCATAAATCATTGCCAAACTAAAGCCATATCTTAACTTTTTGTATTAAGGCATTTGATTTGAATTTGTTCAAATTTGGTAAAAGGGTAGATGTGTTTGTTAGAATGTCACCATGTCACATATCATTTCATATTTTCTGAAAATTATGCTAAATTTGGCAAGTATATACATTTTAAACGTGGTTTTCATTTACTTAGCTAAAATAGTACGTGTATAAAAAATCGTGGTAAATATTATATTACGTGATTATCAATGCCTCTCTCTATATATAATGTTAATTTTATGAAAACATGACATATCATGAGATTTAACTTGTAAAGATATTTTTGGTGCACCAAACAAACAAAGAAACAAAACCCAACTTATATTGTTGGGACAACAAGAGGCCGTGAAACCCCAAATCAACAACTTATCCATTACCACCATAATATATACAGACATATGAGAACCCTGACGTGAGAACATGAAAACAGATTCATAATTATTATTAGTTTTTTTATGAATGTGTCATATCGTTTAATGTATTATTTCTAGTTATTGTTGATTGAGTGGATTATTCGTAGTTATTGTTGGATTCCTAATTATTATTATTCATAGTTATTATTATTTTTTATATCTACTCTAAATCTCAACCCTTAATACTCACATCCAACGGTGTACGATTGTTCTCGTGTTCTTACGTTAGGGGTGTTCTCATGAGAACCACACCCTATATATATATATATATATATATATATATGGAGAGGTTGACTCACATGTAAACATGTGTTATCATGTAAAACGAGAACAAATTGTATTCGTTAGATCGTTAAATATATGGGTGAGATTAGGTGATATCAAAAGAAAACAAATCGTGTTATTAATGGAATAAATATTCGCCGGACCTGACTCTATATATTCGGCGGTATAGTCACATATATTCGGCGATATAGTCATATATATTCAGTGTTTACATGTTCACATGATAAGAGTTGTTTACATATGAGTTAGGATCTATATATATAAAATTTCACCTCTGCATAACCTTTAATTTCTTATAAAAAAAGAAAAAGACCGTAATTTTATGAGCAAGTGTGTGATGGTGGGTTACGAGTGACTCACCTAACACTTGTTCACCGACCCATCACCTTAACCACCCCTCATCCCGCGAACCCATATAGATTCCCATGTATACAAATTGGTAGTTAAAAAAAGTGTTTTTGATTGTTTATGTTAACGTTAAAGAGGGTGAGTTAGGAGACAATTATGGAATATTAATGAAAGTTGAAGGAAATTTTATATTAAATTATGGGACACGTTGAGTGATGTAATAGTTGATTTATCAACCATTGTTTGTGTGTCATGAAAAATATATTTGTTTTTCATCTTGTTAACGTCTTATTCTTTGTGGAAATGGCGTAATGAGGCTACCATCAACGATACTACCTTTAAAGGGAAGCGAAGCACATTCATGCAAGATAATTCGAAGGAGTATGCTCAAGTCTGGCGAGCAAGGATCGGTCCTCATAGAAGTCTTTACAGGAGTACGATTCACATTGCATGGGGGCCTCATCCGGATGGTGTCGTTAAAGTGAACACAGATGAAGCCAAGAAGAAAGATGGGTTAGCTAGTGCGGCAGGTGTGGTTAGAAATAACGCGGGAGATTGGATTAGTGGTTTTGGTGTTAACTTAGGTATTTGTTCCGTCCCCATTGCTGAGCTATGGGGTATGGTTTATGGACTTAAGTTCGCTTGGGAGCTTGGTTTCCGATTTGTAATCATTGAAACTGATTCCCTTTTGGTCATCAAGCTGCTCAAGAACACCATTGCACCTCATCATCCTCGCGCTAGTCTGGTACGGCTGTGCCCTGACTTTTTTAAAAGAGACTGGGATATCCAGTTTCGTCATGCCTACCGCGAGGCGAATAAAATAGCGGATTTTTTAGCTATTTTTGCTTTGAACCTTCCTTTTGGATTGAATGTATTGTCTATTGGAGGGTGTAGTTGATCTTTTACTTGATGATGATGTAAGGGGTCGGGCTATCCCCGTGTGATGACTACTTAACCTTCTTTTCAATTAATAAAAGCGCGTCCAAATACGTATTAGATTCATTTTTATAGACAAGAATATACATATTATATTCATTTTTATTCTATTTCTATTTTTAGAGTTAAAATCAAACGTACCTATAAATAAGATATGCTATTAAAACGGGTCATGTTGGGACCATCACTCTATTAGCTATGTAGTTAGGGTCCACCGTGGGCCCAAGTGGGGTCTACGTCGGCACAGACCTATTTTGTTGACAAATATTTATGTATTTATTTTATGACATATTATCTACGTCATCGTTCCTTGTTCAATATTTTGGTTTGCGGAAGATTTTTACATGGATATGGTGGCTCCACGTGTCCGATGTATACCCGTCATGAACACATCGGCCCCACCCCCTTCTCTCTCAACGGATTTCGAAAGCTACATATTTCATTTAATTTCTAGGAATAAAAGGGATAATTTCGTTATATTAGATAATTACAATATCTCTTTCCAGATTTTTGTTTTCTACTGTGTCTATAAATTTATCCTATTTAATTATCTAAACATTTATAAAAAAAATCAAAAAAATGAAAATTTTTGACCTTAATAGTTACGGATTCAAATAGTTGTCTAACGGTCAAGTGGTCAAATAAAAACAGAAATGCGTATAAAATGAAATTAATAAAGCATCACAAAACTATATAGATTCAAAATAGTTAAAATGTCGTTTTGATAATAGACATTCTAAAAAAATAAGGAATGTAGAAAATTAGTCTCCCATCACAAAATTATATGCTTGATTTTCGTGAAAAAAAAAATCATAAATGGTGAAAATAAATCACATATGCATTAACGTTAGTATGACGCATTGTATATGATTAAAAAAAAAACAGTGGTTATAGAATAAAATATAAACTTATCTAAAATACATGGATAATATGCTTTTTTTTTAAGTAATATATTCAAATATTTTATCACATATATTTCACTAAAATCGGTCAAATAAGTGTAACCTTATCCACCAAACTGAATTTGAGTAACAAATTTTTTTTTTGGAAAAATTACCCAAAATAATATCAACTATCAACATTGAACCGAAAATAATACGAACATTTAAAATTACTAGGAGCGATACAAACTATCAATGTATTTACCAAAAATAATACGTCATACTTTTCCGGCAAAAACCCTAGCTCCGGCGATGACGTGGCAGCCGGAATTGGGTTAAATGTGTGATGTGGATTTATTTAAAAAAAAAAACAATTTAATAAAATTTAAAATATTAAAAAATAAAAATTATTATTTTTAAAATTTTAAATAATATTTTTTTAAAAAAATTTTAGAAATATTTATTTTTAAATTTTTTTTTTTAAATTTGAAATTTTTTTAAAATAGATTTGTCTTTAAAAATCTAATAATATTTATTTTTCCAAAAATATAAAAATATAATATTTTTTTAATCAAAATTATTTTCGGATTTTTGAAAATGAAAATTTTAATCCTAAAAAAAATATTCGAATATAATTTTTTAAAATTTTGTAACCTAATTCCTAAAAAAAAAAATTTCCCAATCTATATATTACTAAAGCAGCACCCATTTTGTCCACGTGTCAACCTTTAAGGCCGTCCACGTAAGCTTTTTTTTTCAATTTATTTACAGATTTGCCACAATATATTTACAGATTTGCCATTAATTATTTTATGAAAATTTTTTTTATTAGAATTTGTAAACAGTCATCATGGCACGTCAATTTTATTTAAATAAATAATTAAAAAAAATAAATCTACATATCTACTAAGATTTGACACATTTTTTAATTTAAAACTAAATCAAATTTTGATCCTCTATCTAAATCTAAGTAAAAGTGATAATATATTAAGGTATAAATATAATACTCGAATAATAATCTTTGTAATATAATTTTAATTATGTTCTTTTATTTATTTAAAAAAAATTAATTCTCATATGTTAGTCATATTAATTAATAAAAATAATTTTTACTATAAATTGATATCAAATATACGATGCATGAAAGTGAAAATATAATATTTACTTTGACAATCCCGCACAAGGTGCGGGCACTAAACTAGTTTTTTTGTAAAATTATTTTTTCCTAAAAAATATAATCAATTTTTTTTTTCGGATTTTTTTTTAACATTTCATAAAAAAAATATTTTTACATTTTGTTACAAACTTGTTTAAAAAAATGTTCAAGCTTTATTTAATTTTTTTTACAAAATTTTTTTAAAAAAAAAAAATTGTACAAATATTTTTTAAAAAGTTATAATTTAAAATTATTAAATTATTAAAATTTTAATTTTTTTAATATTTTAAATATTATTAAATTGATTTTTTAAAAAATAAAATCCACCTCACACATTTAATCCATTTATTTGATGACATGTAACATTCCGGCAGCCACGTCATCGCCGGAGGTAGAGGTTTTTGCCGGAAAAGTATGGCGTATTATTATTGGTAAATACATTGATAGTTTGTATCGCTCCTAGTAATTTTCAAAGTTCGTATTATTTTCGGTTCAACGTTGATAGTTGGTATTATTTTGGGTTATTTTTCCTTTTTTTTTTTTTTCAATCTTCATAAGAAAAGTGAGGGACAAGTACACTTGGTCTACATATCAATGCTCATTAACTTCACGCTTACTCATATGCTAACTAGGTTTGTGATAAGTCAGATTACTTGAGCATTAGAACCAACGTTTATATGTTGTCTCTAGTAGTAGCAAGATGCAACATACATAACCCGTTCCTCCACAAAGGCCGTGATGCGGGACATCATTGAGTCATTCTCACTCACGACTACATTGGTTCTATTCAAGACCACTCCAGTCTCATGCACGAGACACTCAGTCCCATGCACACTTGAGGTGCCCTCCATGCATATGTGCCTTGGAGTTGGAAGAGTTATGCACATTTTATACATCTTATACATCATTGATAGCTCTTGATAATTAATGATGTATTTTCTGATTTTTGTAATTAGTTTTTCATTTCGTATTATCTTTTAGGAAAGAAGGCTTTTAAAACATATAAAAGCTTTCCTTAGCCTCTTTTTTTTTTTTTGTACGATTATTTTCATATTAAGACAATTGTTTTGTATTCTCATTTCACGTTAAAATCAATCAAAGAGAGAACCTTTGGTTGACATTTTTGTGTGTTGCTCAGCTTGGTTGAATTTTCTTCTAACAATCTACTGTAGATTAATGTTTCAAGTCTTCACTCACCTCTTCCTTGTGCTTGCTTCACCATTGAAGCTTGTGCAAAGTTGTAGTGTGGATTGGGTTGAGGTAAGACAAGGGTACGTGCTTGGATCATCTAGATCAAGGTTCTACCTAATGATCTCCTCGGTTCTTTCTTCTGCATTGTTCGTTCCATTATTGCCTTTTTACGGATCCGTCCATTCTTATTTCTACCATTCTCACGTCAATTTTGCATTGTTTGAGTCCTTTAAGAGTCAATTGCACCTAGATCGAGTCAGCAATAGATTCCCCACATCAGGCCGAATACTTCAATGGTTGAGTTCCCTTCTACACGAGCTTGGTTATCCTGACACCAACACTCCAACAGACTATATATAATAACGTGGACACAACATAATTGTGCCACAATCCTTTTTTTTATTCGCGAATGAAACATGTAACCTTAAATTATCACTTCACCGCAAAACGGATACAAAATAACCCCTGATATGCATAGCAAGGCTAGCAAGCAAGTTACTAACAAAAGGGGAACAATCTCTAGAGACTTGTCGCCCCAAGGCATTCAAACGGATGAGATCTTCAACATCTTCTGGTAGCAACTCGTCACCAACCGCTGACGCAAAGCCATGCAACGGAAGTAAAATAATCTGCTACGGTGTTGAAATCCCTAAAAAAGTGGTGAGCACAAAGCTTATCAAAACCGGAGATCCAGGAGGAGATGTCCGAGAAGATCATAACGAAGCCAAAGAGAAGAAGGGTGACGTCGGAGGAGAACTATCAGCACGAAAACGAAAGTATCTTCCAAAGATGAAGCGGGAATGGACGAGCCAAACACTATCAAAATAGCACTGCCGGATGCATGTACAGCAGGAACATGAACTCCCGGGAAAGTGAATTACCGGAATTTGGGAAGAGCCTCCCATCAAAAGAAACCGTCATAAAAGCACACCACCGCGACCGCAATCCAGACACGACTCTATACATCGTAGCTATAATTCAAGTTTGAAATTATTAATTGAATTAACTTTTATATTAATAAACGGATAATATTAAAAAAAAATATGTAAGTAATATAAAGAGTGAGCGACACCCCTGCCTATCAGACTCCATTTCCTTTGAAGCGTTGAGCTAATTTTCCCATTTCTCCGGGAACCCCTAAAATTTGAACAAACACAAACACAGAAAGCAGAGATGCCGATTGAAGAGGAAAACATCAAGGGTTTGCTATCCAAATGGGGCCTTGCAGCGAAGCCTTGCGATTCCTGCAGCAATTCTGCTGCTCTTCTCTACTGTCGCTTCGATTCCGCCTTTCTCTGCATCTCCTGCGATTCCAACATCCATTCTAAGCTCTCAAATCACGAGCGAGTTTGGATATGTGAGGTCTGCGAGCAGGCTCCCGCCGTAGTTACCTGTAAAGCTGATGCTGCTGTTCTTTGCTCGTCTTGTGACCGTGATATCCACTCTGCTAATCCCCTCGCTCTCCGCCATGAGCGGTTTCCTGTTGTTCCGTTCTTCGAAACTCCTTCCGATTTCTCCTCCAAATCCTCTTCTGTTTCATCCGAATTCTTCGTCGGTGATGTCGTTCAAACGCCTTGCTCTGACTCTACTACTTATGTTCACGACTCTTGGATGATTCCTAATCTTCAAGATAAGGTTGCTGCTGCGGATTTTGTTTACTCTTCTGATGTTGATTCTTTGTTGGAATCTGGATCTGTGAATTTTAGTCAAAAACGGAGTGTTGATAGCGTTGTTCCGATTCAGGCCAAGAGTATTAATCTTAATCATCTCAACTATGGTTTGTCTAACGAAAACTGCTTCGAGATCGATTTTACTCAGTCGAAGCTCTCTCCCTTCAATCTCAATACTCAGTGTATCAGCCAAAGCGTAAGTTCTCTATCTTATCTCGAAATCAACAAATTAGTTCAATCGAAATGAACGAGTTGATAACAACCGCTTTTCTATTGTTCTTTTCAGATCTCATCGTCGGACGTCGGAATAGTACCGGATGAAAATACGAATTCAATGTCGGAGGTATCCAATTTTCCGTTATCGAAATCCGCTCCCGCGCAACCGATGCAGCTGTCGCGGTTTGATAGGGAAGCGAGGGTGATGAGGTACAGAGAGAAGAGGAAGAATCGAAAGTTCGAGAAGACGATCCGTTATGCTTCAAGGAAAGCGTACGCGGAGGCTAGACCGAGAATCAAAGGTCGATTCGCAAAGCGCACCGACGGCGATGGCGAAGGCGAATTGGACCAGATCTACAAATCCTCCGCTCGAGCTGCCACCGGAGGATTCCTCGTCGACGACGACCTGTACGGCGTCGTTCCGTCGTTTTAATACATCCAAGTAACAGAACGACTTTTTTATGAATCCGTTCTGTTAAGTAATTATTGATGATGATCAATCTGGAAGTGTTAATTATTAGCTTTGAATCCTATATTATGGCTTCTCTTCAATCTAGAGCTTGATGATAACTATGGTGGT
Organism: Fagopyrum esculentum; assembly: GCA_033239045.1. Lineage (NCBI taxonomy): Eukaryota > Viridiplantae > Streptophyta > Magnoliopsida > Caryophyllales > Polygonaceae > Fagopyrum > Fagopyrum esculentum. Next base: position 156,344,244 of record BSUD01000003.1, on the reverse strand, counting down.
GTAATTGTTCTTATAAATGGTCGTTGTTTCTAGTGATATGAGTTTTTGCCGGAAAATATGGAGTTTTTGATCGGCGTCACAATCTGCAGCGCCGATTTGGTCGGAGGATCTCTCGTTCTTCGAGTACGTCAATATTTTCCGGTTAATCTTTGTAATAATCTATAGTTCCACTTTGTAATGGAATGTAAATGGTTTGTGTTTTATCAACTAATTATTTAAATAAATATTTTTTAAATAAAGATTATTGAATAATATATTGATATATAGAGTAGTTGGAAAGCAAAAATTAGAAAGTTCGAGAAACGAAATGATCGACTAGAGTTGACAATTTGATACCGTGATATTCTTGACCCTTGTGTCCCTCATAGCCTTCAACCTAGATCATGTTGAACAACCAGACCAAAAATAGTAATATGTAATTTTAAATTGTAAGTTCATATACATACTATAATTAGTAAGTGGTTTTAGTAAAACATATCTATTGAAAAAGTATATATATATATATAATAATTATGATTTTTTTTAGCTTTTAAGTCATAAAAACATATAAATTAGTGTATTATCCGTACTTTGTACTGAATTGTATCTTAAATTTAATTTATAATAAATATTATGATATATTAAATGTAATGTTCAAAGTATAAAAAGATTGTTGTGCAATAGTATTGATGTGTTACTTCATCCAACAATACGTTATTTTTAGTAAAAATAAATCTCAATAAATTATTCACTTATTAAGTAATTGATTTTCTAAATATGTAAATCTTCTTATTTAAATTTATAATTACTTTATATTTTTAATTTTATAAATTTAAAATTGTCTCATATATATTGTTAACTTTTTTTTCAAAAAAAACTGACTATAAAATCTATTAATTTTTAAGTAATTAAAAATTTTAATTAAAATTTTTACATTGTTGTTAATTACTAAAATGACACGTGGTAGTTAGAGGTTATCATGGATAGACACATGAAATTAAATATTTCTCTTATAATGTATATAAGATTAATAATAAATAAAATTAAATTGACTTGTACGTGACACGGACTTAAATACAATATATATATATATATATATATATATATATATATATATATATATATATATATATATATATAT
>BSUD01000003.1:156331705-156342906 GCA_033239045.1 Fagopyrum esculentum | reverse complement strand
AATATTTCTCTTATAATGTATATAAGATTAATAATAAATAAAATTAAATTGACTTGTACGTGACACGGACTTAAATACAATATATATATATATATATATATATATATATATATATATATATATATATATATATATATATATATAGTTTAGGAATGTTGATTGTTGAATATTAGTTAAAAGTCGGGATGAATTAACTCTTTTAATTATTAGAGTAGAGTTTTGATTTCTATCTTTTTCCAGATTTGGTAAAAGATGACTTGGATAATATTCAATGTAATAATGTCACGTCAATTTCAAAATGTACACATCCATGAATATGAGAGTAAACTGTCTCATTTGTATTAGGTACCACAACCAATTCCAAAAGCTATAATTTATTTTTCAAGTTTTAAAATGTTATCTGCTAACCCCCTAAAACTAAGAATTTTTTTAAATTTTATTTTTAAAGCTCATATTAGAAGCAACAACTAATTAACTAAATCTGAATTTTGCAATAGTTTCTGTAATTAACGTAAAACATATCAATTCATTAGATTTTTATTTTATTTTTCACTATCATCAAAATAAATTTAATGGATTTTCAATCACGTATTATATCAGTTTGTGTCATGACTATAGGTTAAATTTTTTTAAATACGTTGATAGTTTGTATCGCTCCTAGTAATTTTCAAAGTTGGTATTATTTTAGGTTGAATGTTGATAGTTGGTAGTATTATTTTAGGTTGTTTTCCTAAATATTATCCTCTTTAATAAATTATAATGTATCTTACAAAATTATAGTGAAGTAAGTTTGTAATTTTGTTTACAAAAATCTAGTGGTAGCAGGAACGGACAATGACATATCAAAGGGTTGCCTAGGAAAGGGGTAATTTAGCACGGACTCCGTCCATGAGAGCATCTGCAGCCCAAAAATTCAATTTTAATTTTTGAAAATTTTTCTCAATTCATCACCTTTATTCTCGCCCCAAACCTGACATCTCAATTATTAATTTTTTTATTATACGAGTAAAGAAATCGAGAGTATCTGGGATAAAAATGCTCTAACAACTCTAAACTTTTATATCAGTCGAACTATTTACACTCAACTCGGAAGAAGGTCGAGAATTTTATTTTTTAAACGAATAAAAAAAATTAAAGTTTAGTTAAAAATATAGGGTTAACTCGATTTATTTTTATAAATGACCGAGTTTAATCATAAGAGAACAAGTCACCACTCATATAAAAACCCTGTGTATAAACTAAACTAAGCAAAGTACTTTGTATTTACATTGTACCATGCTAACATTAATGTATGTAAGATAATTATTTATTTATTATTTACATGATAAATAAACAAATCTATATACTTATATTGAAATATAAACTATTTCAGTCACATATTATTATCTCGTGTATTTTACCGCGTGTTGTTTATTTTGATCACCACTTTGAAAACAAATCATGTAAATTATTTATTTTTAGTCCATAATATAAATATCTCCGGCATTATTTCTTTTTACTTACTGATTAATGATATTTTTTAAAACACGTTTTATATTTATCTTCTTTATAGGTTCATTACATCTATATTGAATCAATTTTATGAATAAATATATATATCCTATATAATTTTTAACATCACCAATTAAAGAGAATCATATGATTAAAATGAAAAAGATGGATGAGAACATTATTTTCATGTTTGAAAAGTTTTATTTGTGATAATTTTTGGTGAGTTAAATAATACTAAAATTATTATACATCAATATTAGTGTATCATGTGAAATAATCTATTATACTTACTAAAATAGAGCACGGGTTGATGACGTGGCGCGCTGTGGACGCAGGATTTTTGAAAATGAGCTCCCACAATTAAAGCCAATAAATCTTTATTTTTTACACTATTTTTTAAACCATAAAATCTTTTATTATTAAAATAATAATTTTATAGAAACCAAATCTATTATACTTACTAAAACAGAGCACATATTGATGACGTGTCGCGCTGTGAACGCAGGATTAGACTAGATAAGTATACAAAACAAAAGCACGAAAAAAAAACCTATTTAACAATATTCTTTCTCATTTTTTTCAAAACCCGCACAAGGTGCGGGTATTATACTAGTTTTAACATATAAAACTCGTCTAAAATCCATTTTAAATATTAATGTTTGTCCATCAATCTTATAACCTAAAGTAGTTGAGTCTTGGTTGTTGATGCAAGATAACAATGGAAGATATTCATTCATGGCCCAATGACCCGTCCGATTGGACTACCTATCAATGGGCTTGGGCTCTAATGGCCCAATGCTAATCCTTCACAAAGAATTTTTTTTTTAAGAGGTATTCAGGTTACCCGGTTCGATCGGCTTTCCCAATCTATGTCCGGATTGGGTAGTAAATCGTGGCCTATACCCTTTCAATATCAGTTTTTCCATACATGCTGTCGGAAGGATTCAAACTCGAATATCCAGACTAACCACTTAAGAAGTCTAGCACCACAATATCAGTTTTTTTGTAACGTGATTAGTTTGTGTAATGTTTTATTTGTGTACATATTTTATATATTTTTGTTATGTGTTATTTTGTGCGGTGTATTAAGTTTTTGTTCATATAGAACCAGGATAAATTGGGATGATAATTGGTCAAATTCACTAGCTAGATATTTCATAAATATTGATATATTAAGTAGATTCGTAGCATAAATACATATAGTAAATGTACCCCTAATAGATTAATAGTGACAAGTCTGTAAAAATTAGAGGAGTTATCAAAACAAATGAATATAAAAAAGAGTGTACTTCACAAAATTCTTTCATGATAATTTGATCATGTCTGATGAACACCTGGCTACAGACCATAATACACAGTAAATCGAAATCGAAGGTCATGTGTATACATGCGTACGTATGCATGTCACGTCCAATCCGTTTCGAAAGAAATATATAAAAGAATATCAAAATATATTTTCGGTATACATATATATATATATCGGAAGTTCTAGAACAAAATATACTAAATGGAACTTATTCTGGATAATATGTTTTTTTTAAGGGGCAAGAGATTTGTCACATTATAATTGGTTACTTAGTAAATTAGTGCAATCAAATGAAACTTCCATTAACATACATAATTTTATTACTTTAGCTAAATCAGCATCCAATTTCGAATTTAATGCTTTTGTTTAGCATTATTTTTCTTACAAAAAGCTTCATAAGCATTACTAAATTATTTACATCTTTAAGAGATGTCCCATATCATATAGGATTTCCATAATGTATAGATAAATATATATTATGAGATAATAATTAATAAATTTATGTGCTTTCGTTTAATTTAATATATTTAGAAGGGCATTATGTAAACGGCGACAACGTTTACAAACACACCGCAAATTTGGAACCCGTAGTCGTTAAGGTTACGGGTTCCGTAACCGTGAAAAAAATAAATTATTTTCTGACAGATGATACGGATTCGGGTTCCGGTTTCTGACAATGTCATATTTTTGGGCTATAATTCATAAAGAAAATCATCACGAATCCGTCACGGTTACAGGTTCCGGATCCGTAAAAGATATATCACGGATTCGGAACCCGTAATCGTACAATTACAATTTCCAGATTCGTCGTCCGTTTGTGAATTTCATGGCAACGCACTGCGCATGTGGAACCCGTAGTCGTCAAGGTTAGGGTTCCGTAACCGTGAAAAAAATAAATTATTTTCAGATAGCTGACACGGATTCGGGTTCCGGATCCGTGACAGTGTCATTTTTGTAGGCTAGAATTCACAAAGAACATTATCACGAATCCGTCACAATTACAATTTTCGGATCCGTAAAAAATCTATTACAGATTCAAAACCCGCAACCAGTGCGCTTGTGAATTTCAACTAATCCTTGTATTTATAAATTGAGCAAGATTTTAGTATCATAAGTTTCCTCTCTATAAAATATCAAAATGCAATGATCACCGTACAATGACTCTGCTATCCTAAAGCTTGTGTGACATCAAACGGCCGTATCACCACCGCCGGCGCCGGAATGTTGCGATTCTTGACCACGATGATGTGCATTGTTGTCGGAGCTGCTCCCTTGTCGAAGCTGAACCTCCGGCGTAAGATCACTTTTTGCGTTATCGGAAACCGATTTTCCGGTAGACGGCGTTGCCAAGAAAGTGGGGTCCACTTGCCCTGGCATCATCACCACCACTACATTCCAGTAAGCCTCCCACCGTCTTCCTTCGCCTCCTTCACCGACGGGAGCCTTCTCTCCGGTGGATTCAACGTCACCTTCCTGAGCGGATTCGCCGGAAACTTTGAAGTAGGAGCAGGCGATGATTAGGAGGGCGAAGGCGATGAGACCCATCGTCGCCGCTAATCCTCCGAATAGATACGGCACCGGCGAGTGCCACGTCGTTTGTTGCTCGTGTGGGAGTAGCCTGCTGCCGCCCACCAACGTCGCAGCTCTCCCTTCATATGAGGCCGGCGTTGCGGCGGGCATTGTGTATGCTTCCGGCGTACTCATTTTACTAATTTGATCAAGATATATATATTTCTCTGGTTTTTGATGTTTGATGGAAGTATGTGTGTGAGGGTTCTGAATTCTGAGTTAGGCGGAGATTGATTGATGCTATTTATAGAGACAAAAGTATATATATATATTTACACCAAAAAAAAAAAAAGGTATATATATATAATGATTTTTGTTATGCAATGGGCTTGGATAAAGAATATTTCTCGAGGTACCGATTTATGAAATTTTAATAACAACTAATTTCTATTATGAAAATCATTGAATATTTCTATATATTAGTTACAATTTAGTCCGGTTCGTTAAAATGAGATTTTTGAATAGCTTTTAACTTTGTGAGTAACTTTAATTTTTTGGATAGATTTGTTAGGAGAGTTTGAAAGAGCTTTGTAAATTTTAAAAATTTTAAAAATAATCTAATTGATATTTGGTAAAGATTTGTGGATAGATTTGTATGATAAATTTACCAAACAGTCAAGAAGTCAAAAGGGCAAAAATGTACAAATTGTTAAAGAAGGTTCACACTTTGTAAACAAACGGTTTATATTATACTAACATTTGTTTTAAAATCATATACTTTTGTATTCGAGTTTAATCACTACCTAAACGGCCAAAAAACTTAAATGATTTCATATTTAAATAACTAAATAATCAAAAAAGTTTAACGGAAATATAATAAGAACATTAAATTTCTTTTGTTGAAGCAATTAGGTTTATTATGCTTTTTATAGTTTTGTGTTTAGTAAATGTAGCCCGTGTGTAAAATTTGAAAATAAATAAAAAAAATTGAGGTATATTTAATTAATTAAAATATTAAAAAGTCTAGTTATTTACTTTAATCTTTCAAAAAGACCTAATTATTAAAAATGTCCAAATTTATTATTTTTTTCATCGTAATATAGTTTAACGGAAACACACAATTCGAGGTTAAATAATAAATGCGAATATTGCAGATGGGCCTGGATGTGGGCCTGTACGGTTAGTGGGCTACGGATAATGTAGGGTGCTACGTAAGAAACCACTAATAATTTGTCAAATATTTTTTTCAAAGAAAATAATTAGTTTACATAGTGGGATTCATAATTGATCCTTGTATGTAATAAAATATTAAAAATGATATTTTATTTGAATAATCAATCTTATTTTATATGTGTTTGTACATCCACCTTTCCATAATTGTTCCAAAATGAAAGTAACATAGATATGAATCATATGATATGAGAATACACTATTTTGTTTATACAAAAAAGCTCATTATACATGCTCGATTTACCAGATGTCGATAAAACTCGTTTTGTGAGTTTGCCGAAAACTATAAGGGTAAAATTCTGCACCAACGTAAATTGTTGTCTTTTTTTGGGTCCGAATATGTTAGGGACCTGTACAGATACACAATTTTACCTTTAAAATCCGTTGTTTTTGTTAGGGTCTAGGAATGATACCACATTGTTGTGATGTCTACTTTGTTCCTTTGTTAGCACAAGATTCTTTGGTGACATAGAACCAACTTATGTATATGTGGAGTACACATTTTGCATTGTGGATTAGTGGGTCTTTAAGAAAATATGTTTCAAACATATAACAACTAACCACTTATATAAAGTATTATCATAAATATGAGTGGAATTTCCACCACCTTGGATTATTTGTGTTTATGTGATGGTGGGCTACCACCAAATTTGTACAGTTAACTTAAGATACACTCAATGTGTACCAAATAAATATGTACCTTTAGTGGATTCCTTTCTAAAGAAGTATGTATGTTTCGATAATCGTTAAAAATCGAGAAAATTGTCTAAACAATACCAAATTCTTTAGGCTGATTAAACTTTAGTATTCCGTCGTTTAAACTATTAGAACGGTACCTCACCTATTGAGCCCGACCAAAAATTAGTACAGGGATTACTGTTTACACGTTAAGTTAACAATGTCTGTGTGTGGCATCTGAAAAGAGATTCTTCATTGCCTACTCTAAACCGTTTTGGTTGTCACTGATATTTAACACCGATCTATTAACTTAACGTGTGAACAATAATTTAGACACTAATCTTTGGTTGGGCTCAATAACTGAGGTACCGTTCTGATAGTTTAAACGACCGGATACTAAAGTTTAGTAAGGCTAAAGACGGGGTACTATTTGGACAAATTTCTCTTAAATATATAGGAACATGACTTAAAATAATATCATCTATTAACCCCGACTTTATAATAATATAAAATTAGTACCAGTTTATAAATTATCAACGTATTTATTAAATATAATATGTTTTCCGAAATCTAACTATAACCTGACCATGTAATCATGAATACTGAATTAAAACGTCAAAATTATGTTGGCCAATTTAGTTCCATCGAATTTAGAAAATCAGTTCCTCGATCATTTGTTTTTTCGCATCGTAACCTTAAATACGCGCGTGTTATATTTAAGTATAACTCATTAATTTAGTAAATTCCTTACTAAATCAATCGACAATAAAAACGAGTCTACCAACCAACCAACCCTTGTATACTACACTATAGAATATAGACATGCTTAATTTTTTTAATGTGAGAATATTTTATTATCTAAAAATTTCTACCAATTATATATGGTAGTCTTTCAATTATGATAAACTTATCAATTGGACAACCTTGGACACCTATGATAAATTTAATGTAGATCATTCAATGTGAAACAACTTTTTTATTTTTAAATCTCATTAGCTCCTAACTACTATACTTATTGCCAATCACATGCTATTATACAAATCTCCTTAGCTCCTAACTACTAACCTAAGAAGATAAGTTCTTTGAAAGTTTAAAGTAGATCATTATCTCTTCTATATATAGCTTCAAATTTTAAAGTATACTTGATATTCAAAGTTATGAGATAATGTTGAATCTATAATCAAAAGCATCAAAATTGTGCGCAACAAGAATTGAGCATATGCCCCTTTAGTGGGTTACTAAAGTATGAAACAAAAATGCTACTCTATTTCTTGTCATAAAACTATTATATGGACTCCGATTTATCATTTATAACGAATCACGTAGCTCGATTACATGTCGTAATCGACGCGTGGATCGGTTGTACGTCAAAATCGAGTATGACACATAGTCGGCCGTGTAATCGGTCTACATTCATAATATGAAACAAATACAAATACAAAATCAAATGGTAAGATTGAGCGCTATAAAACGACTAGGTTGCTTTGGACAATCGCCAACAAAAAGGTATTGACTACAACAAAACCTTTTCTCTTGTTGTCAAACTTGTTATTGTGAAGCTCTTTGTTGTCATTGTCATTATTCACAATTAAGAAATACACCAGATGGATATAATGCCTTCTTGCAGGAGAACTTTCTAAGAAAAGTTTATATACTCCAACCTCTTGGTTGTAACCGCTCAAGAAAGGCCGGCATTTTACGAAAATCTCTCTATGGACTTCGTCACACACCACGCAACTGAAAGTTCACTTGTGTCCTTCTCCGCTACGGTTTTCGTTATCAACGACTCCCTTTTTACTTACTCTAAGTCTGGTATTACGCTATAAATAGTTATTTGTGTGGATGACTTGGTTATTATCAGTAACAATACTACAACCATATATCTCTAATATCAATGCATACCTTCACAAATGCTTTTACATGAAATATTTGGGTCTCTTTCTAATCTTTTTAGGTATTGGAATAGTTCGCACTTCGTCAGACATTTGCCTAAATCAGCACAAATACACCCTAAACATTCTTTGTGATGTTGGTATTCTAGGTGCAAGCCTGGAACCTTTCCCCATACCGCGCACACACGGACTTCATAGTAACTCGTTCGCCTTGCTCCATGACCCTAAAAAATATGGTTGGTTGGTTTATATATATGGTAATCACTCACCTTGATCTTGCCTATTCTTTGCTTATTCTTTATTATTTTATGTCTTCTCCCCATCTAGGACATTAGGAGGTTGCCCTTAAGGTTATTCGTTGTATCAAGTCATCTCTCTATTCAAGGCATTTTCTTGTCCAAATCGAGTGACCCACACATTACTACACATTACTGTTTATACATATGGTAATCACTCGCCTTGATCTTGCCTATTCTTTATTAGTTTATGTCTTCTCCCCATCTAGGACATTAGGAGGCTGCCCTTAAGGTTCTTCGTTGTATCAAGTCTTCCCTATATTCAAGGCATTTTCTTGTCCAGATCGAGTGACCTACACATTACTGCTTATTGTGGCGTGGAATATGTCGCTTGCCTTAAAACTCGGAATTCAGCCATTGACTATTTTATTCTCCTTGGTAATTCTCCTATTTCCTGAAAGACTAGGAAATAAGTCAAAATATCCCGATTATCAATAGATGCCGAATATAAGGTCATGACCTTCACTGCGTACGAGCTTCTATGGTTTCGTTTGTTGCTTGCCTCCCTTGTCATTCATCTTACTCAACATATGTGCCTTCATTGCGACAAACAAACAACTATTCATATTGCCAACAATTATGTATTCCGTGTACGCACAAAACACATTGAGATAGATTATGACATAAGGTGTGATCAAATTCAAAAGGGGACTGTTAAGACTACCTTTATTATAGGACACTCCAACTAACATACATCATGACCAAGACACTTCGCCTTACACGTTTCACATTCTTATTGTCCAAGCTTAGAGTCGTTTCTTCACCACCTCCAACTTGAAAGGGAGTGTTAGAAATAATATTATAATTTTATTTAGGCTTAATATTTTGTTAATTGTGTACTTTCTTTTAAGTCAAATAAGGGAAGCTCTACGTGTGTGTGTGTGTGTATGGTTAGGTTTTGGAGAGAACCATTTTTACGGAGAGGATTGAGAACCTCTATGAGTTGTTAGATTATTAATTGAAGGGTGCATGATCATTACACTAGTATGGTAAGTATTACTTTGATTCGGGATTAGAATATTTCACATTAATGCTTTAGGAAAGAAGCGTAATATTATGATTTAATATTTCCATGAACACGGCTTCCGAACTTATCACACAACACCACATTCACGTTCAAGAAATAATAACAAACCACGTTCATGAACATAAGTTTTAGTGATCGTGTTTGATGAATAACACGTTCATGAACACGTTCATGAAAATCCTGTAAATTCGTAGGCAATCTATCCTAACACGTTCATGACCATAATGTTCATGCTCAAACAAATGACATTCATGAACATATGTTTCACTTCTCGTGTTTGATGAATAACATATTCATTGACACTAGCAATGACACAAGGAAGCGAACTCTACTAGCAAGTGAACACGATATAAATAACACGTCCATCTTTTTTCTCGTGTTCTCTCTTTCTTCTATGTTTCTTCTCGTCGTGTTCGTCGGCCAGTAACGAAGAATTTGGAAGAATCATGATATGTTATTATTGGAAATTGAACGAAATATTTACCACTCAGGCACAAAGAATGATATATCATGGTATAAAATATTTTGACGGATAAATCATTGAAAAAGGGTGGATCTTTAGCCGTTAAATTTTTTTGATCCAACGAACATTAGAGGTTCTCTTCTGGATGAGTTGGTTGAGTAGACATTTTTTGTCTATTGTAGTATAAAGTAGGCCATTTTTGTATTTTGTAGACAAACTAGGCCTCTCTCATTTATTAATAAAGATTAATTGAAAGGGTTAATTAGTAATTTTAATTTAATTGAGTCCAAACCCAATTTCAATTGAAGATCAGTAGGCCCAATCCGAGTTACATAAGCCCGTGTCCAATTCGAGTTACATAACTCGTTCAATTCGAGTTACATAAGCCCATTATAAATGTTGGACTAATTGAACTTCGTGTATTCTCCTGTTCATACACGGTATTGGTACACAATGCTTAATACACAATTTCAATACACAAGTTCAATTACACAATGTTAATACATAATTTTCATTTATACAAATCCGTCGTTTACACAAGCTTGTCGTTCACACAAGCCCGTCTTTGTTTCAAGCCCATTCGAGTTACACAAGCCCAATTATATATATATATATATATAATATGTAGTCAATATCCTGTATTTATAAAATATGTAGTAAATATTCCGAATTTATAAAATATGTAAATTTTAAAAATTTTGGTAAAAAATGTAATACAAAATTTGGGGTGATTTTTGTAAATTAACAATAACTTGTAAAAACCCTAAGCCATTCCTGCAACCATTTTCACAAACTAGAACAATGGAGGAGCCGTTTTCACAAACTATAACAATGGAGGAATGGGGAGGTCTGAGGCGGGGCGGGGCGGGGCTGGGTTCGGTGGCGCCGACATCGTCAGAGGCGGATCTGGATGGCACTTAAAAAATTATTTAAAATTAAGTTTAAAATAGATTATGACCTTAATTAATAAAATTATAATAAAATATATTTTATATATTTTTTTTGAAATAAATATATTTTTTATTTTTGAATTAAAATATTTTTTTTACTTTTTATTTTTGACTTAAAAATATATATAAAATAAAATAAAAAACATTTTTTGAAACTTTATTAAGAGTCTAGAGAATTAAAATATAATATAATTTTTTTATTTTGAATTTAAATTTTATATAATTTATATTAATTCGAAAAAAAATTTATATTTTTTTATTTTTAAGATTTTAGAAAAGTATATTATAAAAATAATAAATTAACACAATTTTTTTTTATTTTCTAATTAATATAAATTATAAAAATTTAACTTAAAAAA
>BSUD01000003.1:156319033-156331627 GCA_033239045.1 Fagopyrum esculentum | reverse complement strand
ATTTTATGGACTCTTAAAAAAATTTAAAATATTATTTTTAAAATTTTTTTTAAATAAATATTGTTAACATAAATTATATATATTTTTTAAATCAAAAGTAAAAAATAAAAATATATTTTAATTCGAAAATAAAAATATATTTATTTCAAATAATAAAAAATATATAAAATATATTTTTATTATAATTATTTTAATTAAGGTCATAATCTATTTTAAACTTAATTTTTTAAAAATTTTAAATAATTTTTTATTGAATTTTAATCTAATATATTAAGAATGAGTATAAAGAGGAAACAAATGAAACCTTGAGGACACAAAGAGAAATTTTAAAACTTAGTGGATATCAAGAGGAAAAGTTTAATAAAAAAAATCTCTTATTAAAACATGGGTGGTATGTAAGTAATTCTCAGCCACCCCTAATCTATACTTATATGCACATTAAAATGAACCTACAGATAAGACTTTTAGAGTTTCATGACCATATGAGTAATAGTCCTAAAATTTATATATAGGTTCACATAATATTATATTGTTGATGTGAGATATTTTCACACTCAACATGTTGGTACCGTGATACGATATTTTAGGAGAGAATAAGAAAAGAAGCAAATGTATGTTATATGACGACAAAAAACAGCATATATAGTAGAGGTTGAAGAAGCTGACGTCATGAAATCAACTAATAAAACTCGTGTACGTGAAATGCACCAAAATGGAGTCTACGTAGACATGCACCATCATATATTCAAGGTTGCATCATAAGATCGAATTGTATGCATGATAAGGGTTCAATCATACAACCTCATTCATACTAGCTTAGCTATACGACAAGATGAACAAATTACATATACTATATTGAATATTTAAAGAGATAAATGTTGGGCTATGGAACCGGGTATATTGTACGTCGAAATCCAAATTTTAGTGATTAGATTTATCATCGAGTTGGATAAGGTATGAGATTTCATATAAAAATTAATTTTTTTTAACCATATACTAAAGTGAATCGCTCATTTGATTATTGTAATTGTTATTGTAAAACAGTGAAAAACTCTAATGTGGTAATGTTTTCAGACATAATTTCAGTTACAGAGTTTTTAATTTTTCGTACTTATTTTCTCTCATCAATTATAGCGAATCCTAATAATTTAATAAAATTGAGTAAAATCAGATCGTCCGCTTGTTCGAATAAATGGGTGATTATCACTAACATAACCTAGTACATCCAGATTGGAAAACCAGTATTTATATATATATATATATATATATATATATATATATATATATATATATATATATATATATATATATATATATATAGACTATAGATCCTATGAGAACACCCCTAACGTGAGAACATGAGAACAGATTCGTAATTATTATCAGTTTTGTTACGAATGTGCCATATCGTTTAATATATTATTCGTAGTTATTGTTGGTTGAGTGGATTATTCGTAGTTATTGTTGGATTCCTATTTATTATTATTCGTAATTATCATTATTTTTTATATTTACTCTAAATCTCAACCCTTAATACTCACATCCAACGGTGTACGATTGTTCTCATGTTCTCACGTTAGGGGGTGTTCTCATGGGAACCACACCCTCTCTCTCTCTATATATATATATATATATATATATATATATATATATATATATATATATATATATATATATAAAAAGATAAATGGTAGATTCAAACAATACCTGAAGATGGTTTAATAAAGAAGCAATATTTAAATAATGAAGTTGAATTATCAAATTAAAAATCTAACCACCTACTTTCTTCATTTGATTTCTAATCACTTAATTAAAAAAAATTGATTCTTTTGTACAATAACAAAATTTTGGAAAAAAAATATTCTGAAAAAATGTTGGATTTTTTTTTGAAAAAGTTGTTTGTTATATTTTCAATTTCACATTTTTATGCGATTATTTTACCAACTTTTTATGTTAATAAACTACAAATTACAACAATCATTGAGTTACTTTGATTTTCTGTAATAACTTTATTTTTTTAATATAAAAAAATCATTTATTTTTTTTAAAAAAAAAGATATTTAGGCTCCACTCCCAAGCTCTGTACAAATTGGCCGATGAATTTAGTTAGATGTAAATGACCTATAGTTGCGTAGATGTGCAATCATGAATGTTTTAGTTGATGTGATATTTGATACTAATGCCATATATAGCTATGAAAGCCTGGAATTTTGTGTGGAGGATGATGACTCAGAAATCAACAAAGCTTGTCTGGAGTACACAAAAGGCCCTACTTGATTCACACAAGCAATCCCCGACGGCAGTTCGGATCCTCTGCTGCCTTTATATATTGCCTTCTCTACTGCACATATTTGATTGGTCCACGTGTTATATAATTAACTAATTTAATTTCAATAATTTTGTGTTTAGATTTTTTTGGGAAGCTTGCCCTGAGAGGATGCCTTTGCTCAACCGGAATACGTAGCCCTTACCTCTCTGCTCATATTAAATTTGGGTTTCATTTGGGTCTAATTGAGGCTGAATTAGGACTGGAAATTTTTTTGATTAGGGTTTAGATTTTTTTGGTTAAGAGTCTTCTCCTGTTCATCGTGTACAACTTGCCCTGATCTGCCGGAGACAATGCCTTTTCTCCTTGACTTCTATCTTTAAATCTTTGAGCGAGGTGCTCCATTGGTTCGAGCCAACACTTTAAAAAATTGCAAGCAAATAATCCAAAAGCTTTGTTTTTGAGAAATTGCAAACAATAGGTTTAAGAAAGCTGATAAATTTGCAGAGATGCATCGTCATGTGCTATACAAACACAGTACAGTACTTCAAAACCATAATAAACCAAATCTTCCTCAGTTGTTCACATCCACACCACACAGCGAAGGCATTTTCCCTCAATCAGCAATTCAAAGGCTTTGTTAATCTCATCTAAACGCAATTCATGTGTTACAAACTCATCCAGCCGCAATTCCTGACATAAACAAATTTGCAGCAAGTTCAGCAAATCATTTCTCCAATTTTTCAAAAATTCATTCAAAACCTGAAGTTTACCTTGTCTAAGTAACGTTTAACCAGGATAGGTACATCAGATTTCGGTTTCAAACCTCCGAATAACGAACCCGTAAGGCTTTCCCCATCTTGTGGAACGCAAATGTCAATTGTGCTCCTGGCTTGTCCACTCCAAGAACCACTGTCTTCCCCCATCCCTACAAGTTCAGTTAAACAAACACTTAAAAAACTTGTATTTTCTTGGCAATTTTCTTTTGATTTGGGTAATTTAGAAGATCAATCAACCTTTCTGCAAGCAGCAAAGGTCTCTTCCACTAGCGATCCCTTTCCGACACAATCGAAACAGTAATCAGCGCCTCCGTCGGTCATCTCTTTGAGCACCGCACTCAAAGATTTAAAGATAGAAGCCAAGGAAAAAAGGCATCGTCTCCGGCAGATCATGACAAGTTGTACACGATGAACGGGAGAAGACTCTTAACCAAAAATAATCTAAACCCTAATAAAAAAAATTCCATTCCTAATTCAGCCTCAATTAAACCCAGATGAATCCCAAATTTGATATGAGCAGAGAGGTAAGGGCTACGTTTTCCGGTTGAGCAAAGGCATCCTCTCAGGGCAAGCTTCCCAAAAAAATCTAAACAAAAATTATTGAAATTAAATTAGTTAATTATATAACACGTGGACCAATCAAATATTTGCAGCAGGGAAGGCAATATAAAAAGGCACTAGAGGATCCGAACTGCCCCGACGGTGATGGATGATCGGTTGACCATCCGAACCATTTTCATCCCTGATTATAATCCGCGAAAAAAAAAAAGAAGAAGAAAATCATCAGGTCAAAGTTTTGCTTTGTTACAATTTGAAAATAACCACAATAAATAATTTTGATTTGATTTGAAAGTATGGCTTGCCTTCAAGCTTCAATAGAAGGGATAACCATATGTACACTAATCTAAGCAATACAAGAATGACCAATTGCACTAACAAGCAAATCATAACATGAAAAACTCCCTTGAAGAAGAAATCATTCAACGAGCCTCTCCACTTATCATGACAGATTGAAAGGGGACCCTCGTGATCTCTACAAACGTCGGGTAGCATTCATCCAATGGTTGTCTCCATGGCTCCCCGTCTACTTGCATGAATGACCGATCCACCATTTCTCCTCCTCGGATCTCCAGTCTAATTGCAGCTGCCTGCACTCCGTACATTTTTAGAGGGTAGAATTATTAACTAGGTCTTTTATTACTATTACTCTACTCATAACCCAATTCTTTCAGGAGAATTATATATAGGGTAAAATTAGAGTGGTCTACAAAACAAAAATCTATAAAAAGAGTCTATTTAAACCAATTCTTTCATTTTTAGATTGTGTTATATATTTATACATATAGAGAGGTTGGTTCAGGTGAGGAGGACGCTTAATGAAACTAGTAGTAGGAGCGAGTGAATTGGTTAAGTAGATTTTTTTTTGTTTAATGTAGGGTCAAACAATCTTTTTTTTTTTTTTTATTAGGAGACATATCAGCCTCCAATTCACACCCTATAATCAAGTGTTTCTAGAATTAAAAAATAATTTTAAATTAAGAAGGGGCTAGTTTGTATCATCGATACAAAAAAGCCCTTATTAGACCAATATTCTCATATATATATATATAGAGAGAGAGAGAATGAGAATTGAACACCAACCTGGGCAATATGCTTGGCAGATATAAGCTCTACCATGACAAAGGATGCATGCCATCCCTGTTTAAGACCAAAGATTTCGAGAATTCCATCATCTGCACTTGCCTCATGAAACCCTCTCTGTACAACAAAGCTTCTGTTCAGAAAAATCCTCTCCACAGACAAACACATGCACAGAGAAAAAACAAACATATTACTTTTTCCAGATATTCTGGACTGAGATTTCCCCATGGATGCCTTCCACTGGCATAGTTACTAAGATTCAAAGCAACAATGGATCTTAGGCTGCAGATATACATAAAAGAGAGAATCATAATGTGATTGAAATATTGGAAAAACATACGAGTAAAACAAAGTTGAAGCTCACTTTGGAGGAACAGTAATCTGCTCCCAATCCAAATCGGCCGCCTTCTTAATATAAATCTTCAGTATGTTTCTTAGGCCTCTGCAAGGAAGATACATTTTCTTTTTATCATACTTCAGCATATTAGCTATGTTGGTTTGTTGCAAACAAAGCTAAAAGTGGACAAGGAAATAACTCGCCTTAGAGCTGGATTACTGGTGCAAGGCGTGAAAAACCATCCTTGGGTACAAGTGTATCCAGAATAAATAAGCTGCCATAGTAAAAAAATCAGCAAGATTGAGCATATATCTCTAAGAAGTACTCAGCTGGATGGAAAATTAAGTGATATATTCATGAACAAAGATCTTCAATCAATTTCTTGTAACTTTAGAAGTTGAAGGTCATCACAATTCCTTACTTGAAAACAGGAAACATCAAGTTCGGCTAAGATATTAATTTTGGGTTTGGAGGAAAAGCAACCAAACCTTATTTGAAATTGGACCCTGTGCAAGGTAAGGCTTTTCATTCCGTAAATTATGGAACCCATATGCAATCTGAGCATCCATCCCTGCATGGGAAATATAAGTTATGAATGATCAGTTTCCAAATCTGAACATCCATTCCTGGATCTCAATCAAAGAGAAATAAGGATATTACCTATGCTGAAGTAGTTATAGAAGACTCCATCATAGCAATTGACTTTCTCAGGGAGAGGGCCATCAGTTTCCAAATCCTGAAAATTTCATGGTTGTCTCAGCGTAGAGTGAAAATGCCATATAGTAAAATACATTCAAAGAAATAGAATACATAAGCAACAATCGGATAACGAACATTTATGCGCCAATTTTTAAGACGATTACTTATTAATTTTGTCGATTTCATTTAAGGAAATTGTGAAGCTTTGATCTACTCTCACATTCTGTATTAAGTATGTCATTTCAACCAATACACTGAGGCATAACCCAAAACTACTGATCTAGAGCTCATTTCATAGAATTCCTGTTCCAGATTGAGCAGAAAACTACGGATCAACACCTCGTCAAGAGTGCACTGTTCTGAAAGCCTGAGTGAATATGGCAGTTCAACTGCTCCTTCTGGCATTGTTATTGATATTTGCCAACTGCAGCATTTAAACACCAAATTTTTAGACTCCAAAATGAAAAGATTTTACATACGCAAACGCCTAATATAAGTCCAAGCCAAAACTCCAGAAAATAAAAATTTCTAAGCCTATGAGGATAATATCAAAGGTTATTTAATGACACTACTGCCGCAACCCTTAAAACCCTTACCTGTCGAGACGACAAACGGGACCTCTAGTAGCCTTAAGGAGAGTGTTTTTAATAGCAGATTTCCAGCCAAATGGGAATGAGCCTCCCTGTGAAAATTTTAACATCAAATAAGCAACAAGATGAGGTGATTGAGTTTTTGCGTTAAAGATAAAATGAAATTGTACCCAGCCAAAGGTTCTAGACAAATCATTCCCTGTGCCAAGGGGAATTATTGCTACTGGAGGAATTGGCTCTCGGCCCTTGTAAAGTACTCCCAAACTCCCAAGTATCCAACCGACCGTACCATCTCCTCCTGCGACCTTAATCCAACAAGAGTTTTATAATAAATGATTACATTCTATTTGCTGCTATATGCAACTTTGACCCTTCAAAATTGCAATTTGATATATACTCAAAAAGGATATCAAATCTACCTAGGACAAATTGCACAAGACTCTTAGAACTCCAGGAATCATACAGAATGTGCATCAGTAACATACCAATACCCTTAATTTTTCCCGGGCGTCTTTGGCACAGTCATCCCCACCAATAGCCAGTTTCTCTAGGCACCCCAATCCATACTCCACAAATTCTTGGGGCTTCACGTTCGACAAGTCAAACACCTAATACACCAGCAGAGTCATTTATTGGCATCAGAACTTTCAAGTATACTAAGAGACCAAGCACTGGAGGTACGTGCATATTACAAATTTACAAGTATACAGACATTATTCTGATCTTTTTCTGTATTAAATATAAAAAGAAGCATTATACTGACAATCTTCTTGGTCCTCACAGAAGCAAAAGAAAATTGTAAAAACTACAACAATAACAGCTCAGGGAACTGAATAGTCTGAATCGTCTCTATCCACAAACGCCAGGCTTAGCATCACTAACCCAAGTCAACTAAACATAAACCAATCGCGTTTTTTTTCAATGTCAATTCTCAACCAAATAGTGGTCCAGTCTTAATTTTAACCATGGGCAGCAACTGTCACTATTATCAAATAAGGTAATTTAAGCTACTTTTATTTCCCCTTAACCAATATCTTTCCGTGTTCATTCCAGATGAGTAAGACACTAATTGTTTCTCAAATGGGGTTAAGCCCCATATTTTGCAGAAAGTTCCTTCCAGCACCAGCTCTTTCAATAGCGGTTTGTTAATTTCATGCATAGAAAATAATAAACATCGCATCATCCTTCCCACGTTTCAATGGGAATCTAAGAAAGATATCCAACCTCAATAATCACACGTCTATCATTTGCACTAAACAATCTCGTTCTTCCAACTAATTACATTTATTGAATTAAAATAAAATTAAAAAAAAGGAGAGAGAGAGAACCTGTTCTTCACCCATCAATTGTTGGAGACGATCCCTTAGTTCAGGACCATTGTGGCCACCACTCTTGGAATTGATAAAGACGACCATGGGACAGTCAACCCATTCGGTGCCGTCATTTCCAAGAACGAGGACGGTGGAATCAACGCCAGCGTTAACGTCTTTGGAGTTAATCGCACGGCGAATGGCGAGTCGGAGATATTGTGGCAAAGAGATTCTCCGTCTTAGATCTTCCTTGTCGATTCTGAGCCCTAAGAAAGCGCCACCGAAGGATTCCATCATCGACGATGACCGGGACGTACTTTGGCTCAGATCCCGCACCTCCGGCGAGTCCATATCTCCGATTCTACGGCAGTCCCAACGATTTCGTATGGTTTGCGGAAGATAAAACCTCTTAAATGTAGAATTGAAAGTTTTTTTTAGATCAAATGTGGATGGATCGGACAATGTGGATGAAACTGCAAAGATTCGGACCGGAAACAGTCGGCCTGCGCCGGAACAGAAGAACCTGTTTGACAATGGCGATTGACTAGAAAAAGGAGGGATGGTGATAATGGAGAGATTGCGAGGTCGGCAATGGCGACCTAGTAAAACTCCAAAAATATTTAGAAAAATGGAAGAAGGAAGAATTGAAAAGGACGAGGCAAGTTTGTTGCGGGAGGGTGGTGGAAGTGTTGCCGTTATTAGTTTTAGTTTTGTTTTGCAAATTTTCGAATAATGACCCTGTATTTAACAAAATTCAGGATAATGTGTAATGGTTTTTCAAATTTTGATTTGTGTCCTTAATATTTTATACTTTTACGTTTTATACCCTTAACCCCCAAACCTTTACATTGAATAAAGAAAACCCAAAATAAGAAATTCTCGTAGATTGAGGACCCATTTATTTCAACTCTGAAAACGGAATCAGAATGAAAACGAATATCTCACAACAGAGGACGAGATGGCAGTGGTTCCGAAGTGGTTATAGATACCGCGAGGATCGAAAGAAGTTATTGTAGTACGGTGGGATACATAATTCTTGAGTTTGGATACGTAAACAAAAATTTCTTAAAGGCAAAATGGCTTAAAATTTAAGGAAGTATCTCAAACAGAACTTAAATTATTGCATCATAGAGATGGATTTCTTTTCAGACTTACATTGAGTCGTCTTGTTCGATCGGCTCCTCTGGTTTGACCTGATAATATGTTGAGAGATCTTACTAGGTTTTGGTACATTTCCGGGAGACGAGTTAAAACACTATTCGGAAAGACAAGTTAGAATGACTCGAACCAATGAAAAATACCGGAATCACTCATTCTGATATTTTTTTTTGCTACCAAGATCCCTCATTCCATGAAAAATCTTACCAAATGAGCCCTAAAGATTCAATAAAAAAACAAAAGCAATTCATTCAAAACCATAAACTAAAATACATTGGAGAACAAAAGGGAATTTTTGTCAAAATCCCGGCTTCAATGTGTGTAATACATGAAAGCTAATGTCAAATCCCATAGTATAAGTATATGCCTCAACATTATGACAAAAAAAAATACATAATTTCTCAAAAACTAGTAGTTTTACCTGAGTTTGTCTTTCCATGTCATGTAATTGCATTGTCTTTGCTTGAGTTTGGTGCTTCCATGATCGATGGAGACGCCCTCTACAAGAACATGGCCTTCGTGATCAATCTTGTATGAAATGTCTAAACCTTCAACCATCACGTGGTATAAGACATCTCTAGGATCATCCAAAGCTCCATTATCTTCGGTCTCTTTGTGCTTGTCCGTGCCAGGAGCATTGTCAGATTCTTCATCATACTTTACAAGGTGAGATTGATGTGGACGACTTCGTTGAGCTGCTGACCGAATATCACATGACAGAATCTGCTTGATCAAATTACTGATCTCTTCTGCTGATGCATAAAGGGTGTTGTTTTCCTGCACAGAGGTAATGATCATTGGCTATTATATCAGGAAGGAGAGTAACTGAGCACTACAAATGAATAGAACCGTTTGGATCTGATGCATTAAATGACATTTTGCATTATGCAGGTGCATCCAAACTGCAAATGATGAAAAACCCCAGTCATCTTCGTGTTCATATCAGATTTTATGCCTCCAAAAGCTTCACTAATCCGACATGTCACTGTTACGGTCCCATACGCAGGATTGAAATCTCAGATAAAAGACACGAGATTTGTGGATGAGAGGATAAATGAAAGTGGATTGATGGATAGATGAAAGTAGACTCGTCCTAGACAGAGCCTCTTCCTAGGTATAAACCCTCTTGGTTTAAACGTTAGCCTCCTTTTGATTATTGTGCCTCTTTTATTTCATCCTAAAGGCCATATATATAGGCTGCTATTATCCTAATTGACATCAAAGATAATCCTAAATTATCTTAAAGGTATAAACCAGAAAATATAAAATATCCTAAATCTAATAGATATAATATCTTTAATATTGGAATATCTTCTGTCCTAAATCCAGCCGTATCATCACATCTCCAACCATATCAGTCACCAACTTTCTCACAGAACCATTATCAAAGGAATTAGTTTAGAAAGCGTCTTTACGTGATCAGCAAAGTTAATATACAGCATAAGTCAGTAGTTTACAGGTTAATGGCATGGAATTGAAAATAAAGTACTTGATTCAGCAGAGGAATACACACCAATGACGCCCAACAATTCGCAAGTGCAGAGGAAAAGCCCTTGCTCAAGCTAACAGAAGGTACAGCTAATAAATTCTCTCCCTGTTGATCAGTTAAAGAAGAAAGACAGCATGTTATTGATACTAGCAAACAGCAAAAAAGGCAAATATCAGTATTCATGTCAAATCTGTGCAGAAGCAAGCCTAAGTGCACCTTGGAATATTTCAGTACATAAATAAATGAGATGTATCAGCTTCAAATTTAAACATATCAGCATAAAGGTGTCCTTTTCACTTTTTGACCTTCATAGTTTATCATAATATATTGATCATTGCCGAGCTAACAGTCTAGTGGTCTACAATATCAAGTTGGTACTGGGTACAAACGTTTCAAGTTCCTTCGCAAACAACTGAAATAAATAATGCAACGAACTACTTTGACATTTATGATAAGATCTATCACTATGTAAGGTGTATGCCAAGAAAAGATTGAACTTTACCGTAATCCAATCAGGCACACTTGCATTTTGGATACTGTCGCAATATGGAAGATAAGGCTTGACATCCAGCACTGGCTGTCATCAAATTATTCAAATCCAAATTAGTAGAATTTTGACAATGTGTATAAAATTTTGTCCACTAATGGAAGTTGAAGTATCAAATATCGTAAACAAAGAACTTACCGTGCCATCAACCAAATCTATCCCTGATAAAAGAATCATATGTCCTTTGACAGCTTCAATCTGAAGTTTAAAAATTTATGTTTTTCTCCAGGTTAATAAGCTAACAATAACAGGCATACAAGTTAACATGAAAAATGCTCATTCTTCCACCTTGGAGTAGAAATTGATGGAATGGCTTATCTAATAATTCTATCAATTACCTTTGCCACAGTGAGTCCAATAGGAATTGGCCGATGAGGAGATCTTGTTGCAAGTACTCCCATCCTCCCACCTTCCAATCTCGGTACTCTGACCTATCATCCAACTGCGATCTTAGTTATTATACCACACAACAGTACAAACTATGTGCTCTTTGTAACAACTAACATGTAAGAATGCACTAAACCAAAAACCTTCGCTTTCATCTTTGATTGAGAAGGATCTTTCCATAGCTTATCTAGATTAGTATTCAGATGGAATACAAAAATAATCCAGCAATGAGAGTATCCTTCAAGACCTTCAAGAGAAGCCTGGGGAACTCTTGCAGGATCAAACACCAAACATGCTCGAGCAAGAGGTACAAGCAAAGGCTGTCTTGGCGTACCATTCCTGCATTGATAGAATCACTATCAATTTAAATGTACTTCAGTGGCCAATACAACTATCCACTTAATCATACGTGGATCACTTGAGAGGTAATCTATGGAGCATATTTACTGATATTTCTCTCTATTACTCGCTATTATTGTCATTAATCACTAACAGAGACAAATAAATAGATTTACAGTCTTACACAATAAAAATATCAGCTCGAGATTTATCATAAGCATTTTATTTTGGAGAATGAGAATTGTTGAGGAGAAAAGAGTTGTCAAAATGTCAAATTATAACCAACTTGATACCTGGTTGAGAAGCAGGATTGCACAGTGCCTATTGGTGTCATGGGATAAGATGCTGCTTCCATGTTTTTGTCTGACTTCTCTTGCAACATTGATTTTCTGAGAGCCTAAATGTATGAGGAAAAAAATCACCAGCACTTTGTCATGACAATGATCACAGTAAGTAAAAGAGCAATTTTCTTTGGCAAGGAAAAACACAAATAAGTAGAGACACTTGAAGCAATTGCATTTCATAATCACGAAGTTCGACCATGTAGGACACACGATAACTCTGAGCACACGAATACAGAAGGAAAGATGGGCTTGTGTGGTACCTGCTGAGCTCGAATCCGACCTTGTCGCTCAGCGTTATTGTTTTCGACGGAAATCGAAAGAGATTTTTCAAGCTCCCGAAGCTTCGATTCCATGTCTTTCCATTTTGATCTCAGTAAACATACTTCTCGCCATTAATATAAGATGAAGAGCTTCTTAAACTAGCTGCTACTTGCAATCATTCAAAAAGAACAGAAAAAGAAGAAGGAGACGGAGAGAAAAATGATACCAGAAATGGCAGCGATGGTCACTGCAGCGCCAACGGCCACACAAGCGGAAATCGGCGGCGGCGACATGCCGTGTCGGGGAGCCAGAGAGAGGATCCTCGGAGAAAGAAGAGGGAGTTTCGGGCCGTTCCGGTTCATATGTTTGTATTGGCCCATATTCGTATGTGTTAGTGTTTGGCCCATGTAAACCGGTTTTTTTTTTTTTTTTTTTTTTTTTTTTTTT
>BSUD01000003.1:156307054-156317853 GCA_033239045.1 Fagopyrum esculentum | reverse complement strand
TTTTGAAACATTGAATGTCCAATTTGAATATTTTGCATTATACATTTATCAATGATTTATTTCATATATAATTATAAATAAAACATAAAAATTATTTTAAAAAATATGATAAAAAAAATTTGTATAAAAATTATGTTTTGATGCAAAATAACGTTTATCAAATTTATAAAAAAATAGGGAAAAAATTTGATAATAAATTTTTTTTATATAAAAATTAGTTTCCATATAACATAAAAAAAATTCATGTTTTGATGCAAAATATGATAAAGTATCAAATAGTAATAAATATATCAAAAATTATAAAATAATATGTAAAACCTTATATTTTAAAAAATATCATAATATTAATAGTTGATTAAATTTGTTCAATTAAAATATTCTTGTCTTCAAAATTTATAATATAAAATTGTTGTAATTTTTTTTCCCTATTCTTTTTTATAATTTAATATAAGAAACATTATTTTAGACAAATAATAAGAAAGAAGGGTACCATCCGGAAAAGCCGAAACCTCAGGGGTACCAAGCGGAAACGTGAAAAACTTTGGACACCATCCGGAAAAGCCAAAAACTCAGGGGTACCAAACGGAAACGTGAAAAATTTTGGGCACCATCCGAAAAAGCCAAAAACTCAGGGGCACCAAACGGAAAAGTTCTTTTTTTTTCCACAAAATCCAATAACGTGATGATCCGATCCGAATTTTGTAATGATCAGACTAACCCGATATAATTGTTGATGGTTCTTTCTGAAAAATATGGTTCCGTCTAACATGGATACCTAATATGAAATGATATGGTAATTCAATTTGACTAGCCCGATCACATAATAAATACTTTGATCCGGTAACACAATGAAGAAAATATTCAAATTTAACCGACTCGGTCTAACTATTTGGTGACCTGATTGATCCGATGATTTGATTTGGATGACCCACTAATTTGACGTTATTGACCCAAATATCCAATTCGAAATGGTCTCCTGGTATCATAATCAATGTCATAATCCGAATATATATGAGTGTGTGTTGCGGTAACCCGATTGACATGTTGTAATAGCCTAATGATTCAACAAACCCAATCTCAAAACTTGATGTTCCGATTCGATCTGTTTTACCCAATCTAAATATCAAGTTACCGGATTCGAAAAATTCTGATGATTTGAACGATCCGGTCCAATAACCCGATGAGCCATTTTGAGAAACCCAACGATTCATTTCAGGTGACCGGGTCCGAAAAACCCGGCGATCCAAACAATTTGACCCGGTTCAATAACCCAATGATCCGATTCGAAAAAATGCGATGATTTGATCGGAAAGCTCGATTCAAGAACACCCATGAATCGGTTGACCCGATCTTCTGATCCGAATAGACCCGATCCATCTATCCAAATCCAAAATTACGATGATCCAATCGACATGATCCAGTAACATGATGATGAAATATTCCGATAGGTCTTGCCCGATCAAACACCCCACGCGTTTTTTCAAATGATCCGACAATTCGATTAACTCGAGCCAAAAAAAATCCGATGATCCGGGCAGTTTGATATGATTCAACAACCGATAACTAAGGGTCCGTTCGACGTGCGTTTTTTATGGGGTTATTGGAAAGATTATTGTACTCGGATTGTTTTGAGAATATTTTGACCCAAAAAAAAGTAAGTATATACACGTGGGATATCAGATTGTTGGAGGGGTTATTGAAAATAATAATTCCGCAGAATAATTTGTTGGGCTTACCGAACAAACCCTAAGTAATTAAGCGAATTAACAAACTTCCAAAGATACAGCTAACAAGCAATTTCAGAAGTTGTAAAACTTAACAAAGTACAAACATGAAGGAAGGCCTAAGAACATGAAATTGATCGATACCGTTAACTAAGCTGGGCTAACCTAAAGGCCTAAAATTTTGGGTGGAATGATCCAACTAATCAAGTGATCCGATATCTTAACTCGACGTTCTTATCCGATTCATTTTGACTTGATCCGGCAATCCATATATTCAGTTCCAATAACCCATGATCCAATCCAAAAGATTCCGATGATCCAATCTGGATAACCCGATTCGAAAAGGCTGATGAACCGGTCCAATAATCCAATAAAACTCCGCGACCCGGTCCGTAAAAAACCCGCAATTTATTGTCCGAAACTGATGAAGTAACCAACGTCTCGATAAGGAAAGGCTAAAAGCTTACAGTTAGGGATAGAGATATACAGAGAAACGGAGAATAATGTTCGGAGCAGAAGCAGTATCACCATGTTCTCCACTCACCAGCTATGCCTTCAATCCAAAATTAACCCCAAGGATTCATACTTGGGGTTTCAATTTCAGCATTGGAGTCCCCAGAAAACCTACTTCTTTACCATTTGCGCTCTCCACCGGGTAATGCGTTTCTCTCTTTTTATCGTTGGACTCGTATAAACATCTAGATTTTGGATGTAACTAATACAATAGCATTATCTCTTTCCAGAATTTATGAATTTGAAGGTCTATTGGTCACTGATATAGTGATATGGGGTTAGCTATCCCAACTAGAGTCTATTAGGAACTACTACGTTTACAGTTTGGTATTTTGAACCAGATTATTCATCTGTTTTAGGGCTCTAATGAGCTGCCCTCAATATATCTATATATAGATTTGTGGGTATGTAGTTAATTTTATGCGTACCGTGAAACTTGCTTGTATAATGAAGCATACACACTTATCAGTTAGGAATTGGGGTTGTAGTTAGTATGGTATCCCTGTGTTGATGCTGAATAGAATCCATTTTCAGCTCCAAGAGCCCAGTATTTGACCCATTAGGCATCACTTCAGACGATTCGTCCGGTTTAGTTGGGGCTTGGGAAAGTTTGAGGAGTCTGGTTTCTGATAAACTTGAGAGCTCTTCTGGTACGAGAAAAGATAGACCTTCATCAGGCAGAGGAGTAGCAGGTCGGCCTTCTTTTTTGTTGTACATGAAGATTGAATATGCCTAAAGAGGTTTTAATAATATATTTAACATTACTGGTTCAATATCTGACAGCTGCAATTGAAGATAGTTCCATAGATTTTGGGGACTTCTTTAGAGGTCCTTTACCTGGAAAGTTTCTCAAACTTTTGGGACTGTTGGCCCTATCTCGCCTAGGAATTTATGTTCCTCTTGGTGGTGTGAATCGTGATGCGTTTGTTGGTAACTTAGATCAGAACAGTTTCCTTGGCACCTTAGATTCGTTTTCTGGTGGTGGTATTGGCCGGCTTGGGATATGCTCTCTTGGAATAGTTCCTTTCATCAATGCACAGATTGTGTTCCAACTTCTTGCTCAGATATATCCCAAATTGCAAGATCTTCAGAAAAGAGAAGGTGAAGCTGGAAGAAAGAAGCTGCAGCAGTATACTCGGTATGCTTCAGTTGGGTTTGCCGTCGTCCAGGTGAGGAACCTCATAAACCAACATCAAATGTTTCTGATATGGTATGGGTCAACCTTTTAGGTGTTCAACAAGTATTTAAATTCGAGTCTTATTATCTTACTGTTT
Organism: Fagopyrum esculentum; assembly: GCA_033239045.1. Classification (NCBI taxonomy): domain Eukaryota; kingdom Viridiplantae; phylum Streptophyta; class Magnoliopsida; order Caryophyllales; family Polygonaceae; genus Fagopyrum; species Fagopyrum esculentum. The sequence goes on along the minus strand of BSUD01000003.1, from coordinate 156,314,342 downwards.
AATGTATTCCGTCAACCTGATATGGTAAAATGTAGTATACCTAATCTGATGATGCAGATATACATTGTGATTTATTATATGATTTGTTGAGTGGAGAGAGGAGACTGATATACTTAATTGACGGGACAGGCAATTGGACAAGTGCTTTTCCTTCGCCCCTATGTGAATGACTTCTCTACGGAGTGGGTTCTTTCATCTGTTGTTCTACTAACACTTGGTTCGGCACTCACCACATATCTAGGCGAACGTATATCTGACCTCAAACTTGGAAATGGAACATCTCTTTTGATCTTCACAAACATCCTCTCCTATTTGCCAGCATCCTTTGGAAGGACTTTTGTGCAGGCTTATCAAGACGGGAATTACATCGGACTTGCCACCATAATTGTATCCTTCTTGACATTGGTATTTGGGATTGTTTATGTTCAGGTACATTTGGATTACCCATAAATTTAATTTACAATGAAATGCTTCAGTGGAAGAAAAGTGCAATTCAAAATGACTGTTTCAAAGTTTTCAGGAGGCAGAGAGGAAAATACCATTGAACTATGCGTCAAGGTATGCCAGCAGAGGTGGTGGACCTCAGAAATCTGCTTATCTACCATTCAAGGTTACTCTGCACCTCTTAATGTTTGCTTTTTTCTTTTTATTGAATCAAAGTCTTCATGATAGTCACAGGATTGTCTCATTACAAGTTTACAATAGCTCATAGCACAGTGCTCATGTTAAAATAAAAAAAGTAGAGTATTTTTATTGCTTATGATGATGAAATGGACAAGCCGATAAGGTGCACATGTCCACTCTTTACACTATCAACCAGCTATTGGATTATAAAGAAGGTGTTATCTGAACATTCCTCACCACATTTCGCCCCTTGTAAGTGGAAGAAACTAGCTAAAATAGCAGGAAGTTAAAAGACAGCTAAGTATATATATTTGTGAAATTATCTCCACGGCTTATACAGTAATAGTGTATGTATTTTCTAATGCTGATGTCTTTCATCTTCTTGTGAAGGTGAATAGTGGTGGAGTTATGCCAATAATATTTTCTACATCCTCATTGGCTCTTCCTGGTACTTTGGCACGTTTCACTGGTTTAAATGCATTGAAACAAGCTGCTATTGCATTAAACCCGGGAGGTAAGACAGCCACCAATTTATAATTTCTTGCTCATTGTGTTAAGAGTGTTAGTTATAGTCTTATAGACAAATATGAAACATCTCAGCTTGATCAAGAATATGAAACATCTCAGCTTGATCTAATATGGTTACTGTTACTAGACTGCAGATTCGAATAAACCTGGTTGACTTATTTGCAGGTTCTTTCTATATTCCAACAAACATTCTGTTAATAGCCTTCTTCAACTACTACTATACTTTCTTGCAACTGGATCCTGATGATGTAAGTGAGCAGTTAAAGCGACAAGGTGCATCAATTCCCCTTGTCCGCCCCGGGAAAAGCACTGCTGCATTCATCAAGACAGTAATCACCCCTCATTTATCTTCTGCTAATCAAAAACATTGATGGACTCATAACCTTAACTCTGACTCCCATTTTGCCTGATGAAATATAGGTTCTAAGTCGGATATCAGTTCTCGGCTCTGCCTTTCTTGCAATTCTGGCTGCTGGCCCGTCAGTGATTGAGCAAACCACGCACTTGACTGCGTTTCGAGGATTTGCAGGCACATCTGTTCTTATTCTCGTTGGCTGTGCAACGGACACCGCACGTAAAGTTCAAGCTGAGATAATATCTCAAAAGTACAAGACCATAGAATTCTATGATTTGGACAAGATGTAGATGATGATACCCCAAGCAATATAGTGTACAAGTGTACAACCTTGTAAGGAATGTTTTTTATGGAAAAATCTTGTTAATACAATTCTATACTATGAAAATTTAAAGCTTCATGGTATTCCCAATTTTTTTTCATGTGGAAATTAGGAGCAAATAATTTCGGATACAGGTTTACCCACAAAATGAACATACATTGCAAAGCAGCTTTGCCAGGTTACACTATGATGTAGTTTGCAATGCAAAATCAACTTCCAGATCTAAGCCCTGAAACCATATGGGAAAGGTCAGACAACAGTACCCTACCAAGATCATGATTTCGAACACGGGCGATGCTTGTCTTAGTTCTGGTCTTAAAACACTGCAAATCATGTGTGTGTATATATATAGACATCCCAAATCAACAAAGCTACATAAATGATAGTCTTAACCATCTTCAGGTTCAGCAGAGAAGTCGGGTTCTTCAGGCTTCTGTAACTTGGACATACCAGAGGCCTTCCTCTGAACCCCTCTTCTCGTGTTTGCAGCGAACCGAGAGGCCCATACTGTCACAGCCAGATTTGATGTTCCTGATGTGGGAGTCGAAACAGCGGTTTCTTCTCCTTCATTGTAAGCCTCACTTTCTTCTTCACACTCGTCTAAAGCAAATGATTCGGTTGTTAAGAGATCTCTTGCCATTTTCCTCCTCTTATGCCTTCTCCATGCAGCTTGTATGAAGCAGGCAGCCCAAGTCCTCCAATGGTGAGAGTAAAACCGAAAAGTGTGCTGAAGCTTTTTGCTGTGTAGCCTCCTGAATTGGTTTGCTACAAACTTAAGATCCTCAGCTCGTAGGGCAAATGCTTCCACCTCAACTAGGGTCCTGACTGTTCGTGTTGAAGAAGGCATATTAAGGGAGGATTTTGGATGTAGAGCCCATCCGAGAAGCTCCTCTCCACAGAAGTCGCCTGGCCTCAAGATGATTGAGTTAAAGAAACCGGTTCGACCCCCATTTGTGGTTGAGCTTTCTAGCCTCCCTCTAATGATAAAGAGCATCTCAGTCACTGGATCACCTTCTCGAACAATGTAGGTGCCTTTAGTGCTCAATGAGGAAACAAGACGCTCACAAATGGCGTCGAGTAGCTGATCATCCATCTGTGAGAAAAACGGAACCTGCCAAGGACCATGATAAGTTGGTGACATGACTTTGGAATTGAGTTAAGAATTGATGGAAAGTAAAGTAGGCATTTCGAAAAGCATACCCTTCGCACAAGATCCAAAGACAAGTGACGCTGAATATCTCGACGAAGATCTGCTGGCAGGCTATGCAAAATAGATTCCTCGTCAACTCCTCGTGTTGCTAGCCATTTGTATTGGAGATATCGCCGAACACGATGCCTCAAGTCATCAGGGAGTTGACGGTGTGTCATCCATTCTTCTGTGTCCCTCCGCTTTAGCCTCCATTCCTCAAGTCTCACCGTAATAGATTGAAGATATGTCTACAAAAGAAAGAGAGGGATATTTAAATAAAAATGGATGAACAAATACAGAATTGTCAGAAGCCTCTGAAAATGCTTATAATTCAAATCTTAAGCAGACATGCAGTAAAAAGGCCATCCAGATTACCTGCATATTGCCTATTAAATGAGAAAATAGGACAAGGCCTGTGATAGCTATAAGTATTGCAAATGCAGTCTCTCCAATGAACATGCTTGTTTGAAGATTTTGCCCATAAGAACTGATGGAAACAACAGAAGAAAACAGGTCAAAGGTGATTAAGAACAGAACCCAAATTCCAAGGAATGTTAAAGGTTTCTTCTTCTTTTTTTGTTTCTGTTAACATCAACATACTTCCAAAGTCTTATGTAGGCCATTGCTGTCACAGTTTAACTATTAACTCTATCTACACGGAAATGCCTTCAACATCTTCAGATTCTTGACCAGATGTGTAAAGTGTAAACACATGGGTCTTTCTAACCAATCCAAAAAATATATAAATCTTAAGTTTGCATACTTACCTTAATTGCTGCAACCCCCACCACAAGCAGTAAAAGTACTTCCTAATGAAGTTGGTGCTGACAACATTCTTGGTAACCGCATTCTCAAATATGCCGTATTGGAAGTCAATTTTTTGGTTAGGATCACATTTGCTGAAAACAGTGGTATTCTTTGCCCAAGCCACACGATCTATGTCCCCAAAAGACTTGCAGTCCAGAAAAGTATTGCACTTTATAGGGTTCAACAGTTCACTTTTACAACGGGATTTCCAACAATGTGTATAGCGTTCGACAGACGTTAGGTACCATGATGCCCCCAAAACCTGGAAATAGTTAAGAATGGATATAAGAGCCTACTCTCCAAGGGGAGTTTCTCAATGAATAATGAGCAGGGTTGCATGTTTACATTAAAAAACCAAATAAAAAACCATTTTCAGTATAGCCAAGGCTTGCAAGTTATCAAAAGGCAAACAAATCATGAATGCGCTTGCTATAGGGCTAGCAGCATTTCTTCTTGTGTGTTTTGTGCATGTCAAGAAGCAAGAAAGGAAGAAGATGAACTGAAAAATAGAGATACATACATGACTTGCTAACATGTATAATAGTAAATTGTATGCCGCTCCAGCCCAAGCAGTCTTTGTGACAACTCCGGTAGCTTTTATAATCTGAGAGCTCAATGGGAAAATTAAATACAGCCTTGGAATATACTGAATCAAAACAATGAGAGCAAGAGCATTATTGTTGTGAGCAGTCTGAAGACTTTTTGTTGCAGGTATGATGAACCAGATGACAATCTGCAAAAGATATAAGCAATGTATAAACCAAGAACAGTTTATAATTGAAATAGAAAGCGAATTTCTCAGATAACGTAACTTTCCCACACATAAGACAAAAGGAACCCTTTCTTGCATGCGTTGCAATGATCAGTTTTTGACAAGCTGATAACTAGTACTTTTCAAAGATCACCTTACCTCTTTCAACCACCAAGACTAGCTTCCCCATAAAATTACAAAATGTTTACACAAAAGACAATTCTGTAAGTTTCAAGCATCTTGTTATAGCGGCTAACTAGTACTTTTAAAGATCAGCAGTCCTCTTTCAACTACACAATTTTTACACAAGAAAATTCTTTTAAGTTTCAAGCCAGCTTGTTATAGCGGTTCGAGAGAAGGGAACACAGTACATAGCTAACAAGAAATCTACTTGTATTACCCTAAGCTAGCTATTTGTAATCAAGTACAAAGTACAAACTCACATACTAATAATCTCAAAAGGCAGAACCAAATCACAATCAGTTTAAAAAGCTTAACACATAATCTTTCACAGTACATGGTGACTTAGTCAAGTAACAAATAACTCACCTGAGGTAGAGGCAATGTGGCAATGAGATCAATGAAGAAATCGGATCTAATGTATCTCTGAGCTATCTTATCAGGATCCAACACAAGTTCACCCCTACCAAATACACGAGAACTGGGCGCAACATAAGCTGTTCTGAACTTAATTGCCACATGCAACAGATAGAAGAGATCACAAATTGTTCGGAAAAAGGTCACAGTAATCCTCAAATTCAGGTCAGACTTAAGACAAGATGTTGTTCCATCACCTCCAACAATAGGCAAGTAGAAGTACAAAGGATCCACAAAAAGGGCTACTAAACAAGTGAAGATGAAAATCCGGTTCCATTTCAACACAAGATCACTTCCCGGATCGAGTATCTTCTTCCTCCATGTCTCTTGCTCCTCTGGCAAGATCTTAATGTTATTATTGCCAGGTTTTCCATACACAAATTTATCACCAACAAATCCAGTTTTAACACTTCCACCACCATTGTTGTAATAACTAGATGTTAACTTGTAGGTAGAAGATGATCTTTCTAGTGATGAAGGGTCACACTTTGACAATTGAATTTCTGATTCTCTCTTCCCACCAGAATAAAATCTAAACAGTACAAAATCATGGAGGGTTTCAAACAGATCAAAATCAGCATAAAAAGGAAAACAAAAAGCTAGAAACTCAATTTTGCAGCTTACCTTACTATCCTATGTGGCTTCAGCTCCATGCTCAGCGTCCAGCAAGCTTAAACGGGAAACTAAATTTCCAATAAACACATCACAATACCCAACTTCTTCACATGATAAACCACACTAAGACTTGAAAAGGGTTTATCCAGAACCACAAAATTAGGGATTTAGGGCACAACTCCAAATACAAAACCCAGAATAGAAATGAGTTCAAGGTGAGGCCTTTTCCACTGATGGATCACGAATCTAAAGTTAGGGACCAAGGGTTTTTAAAAAACCCAATAAAATCCAGAGGTACAATACCCAATCAACCTAGTAGATGGAGAAAACACAAATATTCCCAGATTTGGAGATTAAAGAAATGCAGTAACCCTAACAAGGAGAGAAGAGAGAGAGTGGAATCAAGAATAGAATACAACCACACAGAAAAAAATAAGAAGAAGAAAGGGAAAGAGAGAGTAAGACCCTTGACTCTATAGTTATGGTGCGCTGACTGTTGATTGAAGGATTCACGGAATGGTTTCACACCACCAATTACCAAACACACAAATCCCGTTTGAGAAGAAGCTTTGAATTGAGTTCTCTATTGGGCATCAGCAAGAAATGAAAATAATGGAATTGCGTCAAGAAAATGTACAAGTATTGTATTTTCTCTTACAAGCTATCGTTATCATCAATATTGAGGATATTTATGATGTCAATTGTGCACCGTATGTTGTCACATTATAAAGTGTTTTTGGCTTAGTTTTGATTGATAACTCGTGAGGAAAACAAAATATATGTCATATATTGTCTTAGTTTTGGTGATTATGGAAAAGGAAATATCAATGTCATTCCAAAGTATAACATCAATGCATCATAAATTCATAATCATACAATATTTATTAAAATCAAGTTCATATATTAACAATTTTAATGATGAAATTAATATAAATAAGTTTAGTAAATATATCAGTAATAAAACTTTTTTTCTTCCAACTTTAATATAATGAAACTTGTAATATTAAAGGGGTACACAAACCTAATGTAAATAGAAAATGAAATGTTTGGTCTAATTCTTTTAATTTTAAAAAATTAAAATAGTAAATTTATATATTTTAAAATAATTAAAACTAAATATAAATTATTTATATATTAGACTTCAATATTAACATAGTTTAGAACATTTATGAAGGGCATAAATTTATAATATTTTATGTAACAAACATACAAATTAAAATCAATTCGAAAGATTTTAAAATTGTAACTTTTTTGTTATCGAAATAGAATATAAAAAAATTGGAATTAGTTTTTTTAATTATTGAGAGACATAAATATGGGCACGTAATATTTTATTTTTTGTTTAATTTGATAAAATGTGTTATATACTTATGATATAAATTATCTTAATTATTAAAAAAAAAAAATTCCTTTCGATGTCCTGTAAATTTAGATTTTTTTCTCTTGGTATCCACAAGTTTGTAAGTTTTTTCTCGGTATATTTATGGTTTGATTTTTTCC
>BSUD01000003.1:156292635-156306862 GCA_033239045.1 Fagopyrum esculentum | reverse complement strand
CAATGATTTATTTCACATATAATTATAAATAAAGCATAAAAATTATTTATAAAAAATATGATAAAAACTTTGTATAAAAATCATGTTTTGATGCAAAATAACATTTCTTATATTAAATTTATAAAAAAAATAGGGAAAAAATTTGATAATAAATTTTTTTTTTTATAAAAATTAGTTTTTATATAACTTAAAAAAATTTCATGTTTTAATGCAAAATATGATAAAGTATCAAATAGTAATAAATATATTAAAAATCATAAAATAATATGTAAAAACCTTATATTTTAAAAAATATCATAATATTAATAGTTGATTAAATTTGTTCAATTAAAAACCTTATACTTGTCTTCAAAATTTATAATATAAAATTATTATAATTTTTTCCCCTATTTTTTTTTTATAAATTTAATATAAGAAATATTATTTTAGACAAATAGTAAGAAAGAAGGGTACCATCCGGAAAAGCCAAAACCTCAGGGGTACTAAGCGGAAACGTGAAAAACTTTGGACACCATCCGGAAAAGCCAAAAACTCAGGGGTACCAAACGGAAACGTGAAAAACTTTTGGCACCATCCGGAAAAGCCAAAAACTCAGGGGCACCAAATGAAAAAATCCTAAATTTTAAAACTAATTATGTATCCTTAAATATTTTATTTTCATAATTAGTTTTAATTTGAAAATTTTTATATATTTTTAAATAAAAAATAAATCAAAATTTATATTTAATTTAATTTAAAAAATAAAAAGATATTTTTAAATAAAAAATATATAAATATCATAAAAATTAATTAGTTTAAAATTTAATAAAGTTGTATACTTTGAATTTTATTTTTCTTATTTATTTATTTTATAACTGAATTTTTTATGTATCTCATGAGGGTATCAAAGAGAATTAAGAGAAACTTTAAAACTTTGGAAGAAAAATCTAAATTTGAATGGACCCATTAGAAAAAAATCATTATTAAAAGTGAAAACAAAATAAAACTATTAAAAATGTAAATTTGTTTATATATTTGTACAAATTTCAACAATATTAACTATTAACCATACAAGTTACAAAGCTTTGCTTCAATAAAATAGTTAATAAATATTTCATTTACATATAAGAAATTTCTCATCATTTTTCTTTCTTTGTTAGTTAGTTTGCTTTATGTGCGATGCTATAAACTTGAAAGCAACATATTTCTAATGAGTTATTACAGCCAAATTAATGGGCTTAATGTTGGGCTTCCAATTCGAAAAATTGACCGGATTATCCGAATTTATCAAATACATAATTTAAAATCTAACTTAATTTAGCCTAACTTGATCCAAATCTAAATAAATGTAGTTGGTATGAATCATAACTCAAAAAATTGTGATTTATTGACTTGGACTAACCCGAATGCTGAGCATCGGTCCAAAATCGCAAACCGAACCGCAACCGAACCGCAAACCTGGAAAACATGGACCGCACGGTTGCGGTTCGAACCGCAAATGAACCGCAATTTGCGGTTTGCTTGCGGTTTTGCGGTTTTTTTGCGGTTTTTTTGCGGTTTTTTTTGTGGCGCAAACCGAACCGTAAAACGCAAAACAAAAACTTGCGGACCGCAAACCGAACCGATTAAGTGCGGTTCGGTTGCGGTTCGGTGAACCGAACCGCAATCTGCTCGGCTCTACTTCTAATTCAAGGTGAATTTGACTTAAAGTTTTAAAACTTCAATTTTTAAAATTTATCCATTTCATTATTCTTTTTTATATTTTTATTAATTTAAAAAAGACTTAATTTTTATTTTAAAAAAACATGTGTTTTTTTTTTTGAATAATTATCCCATTTAATTATCCGTTTTTGTATTTTAATGTTTACCCTTGATGTTGATGGAAAACTATTGAGTATTGATGTAATGGATAACGTCGACGTGGAACATGATTAAATATTTACCAATATTTATATATGTATATTTAATTTATTTGTTAGGGTGGAAACGTGGAATATCCAAACCCAATCGATATATATGTCTATAAGTTTTTCGTTATAATAAAAAATATTTAGTGGGCTCATAATAATTAAATCCACTTTCACTTTCTAAATATTTACCAATATTTATTTATGTATTTAATTTGTAGTAATATGCTTTTTATGTATTTGTAGCGATGTACGCACGTGTGTTACGTTACACATACAAGTGCGTGTATAGTTTGATGATGTGTTCGTGTAGGGCTGCATGGCGTACGTAAAAATGGAAGGATAAGGTATTGTGAGATAAGACATTTTGTCGACCACATTTCCAATATCAAATCACTCGAAATTGTAACAACGTAAAGCAATTTCATTGAGGTTACGTGCGTAGCTTCTTGTGTTCATGCATTATACCATATCATAAAGAAAAGTGGTTCGATGTACTGTCTAATGGATTGAAAGACCGATCAAATCGATAGACGAACTAACCGTTACGAGGAAACCATAACATACAAACTGAGAGAAGAACATACATTAAAAGAAAAATTCGATCACAACGATCCGAATAAGGAGCACTAAAGGAAGCGTCAGGCAAGCAATGCACGGAAGAAACAACGAGAATATGCTTGTATAAGCGGTGTAGAGTACAACTCTTAGGAATCACCGGTGAAAACCTCAGTTTTAGACTTTTCTTTTGAGCCTTCAGATTTCGATCACCTATCATCGACTTATTCTCGCGAACAAGTTTAGGGTTTACTCAATTAAACCTCGTTGTAAGGCATCAGAGAAGCTGGTGTAGCTTTCGGTAGACATTGATTTTGATTTTTGAGTCGGAGGTAGTTGAGGGACAAGAGCAAACAACAAATTTCTTCTCCTTTTTAATCTCCCTTTATTTGGGTTATGCCATGGAGGGTGGCGGGTTACGTTGGTGGTAGTCATAGACGAGTTATACTGTTCATTGCAAGACGAGATAGATTGAAGAATATCAAAGAAAGAAATCTAGTCAGATCTGGTGAGGAGAAAAAACATGATTTTACCAAGAAATCATCCATCAAGCATGTATCATAAATCAAATCCATATCTAGAAGTAGGCGGTGAAGGGGTTTAAGGAGAAGAGGCGAAGTGAGATCCAGTGTTTTTATGCGGGTTTGGACGTAAGTGCACGCGGTTTTTGCATGATGTGAAGATGGATTCCTTGTGGTGGTAAGGAGTTAGAGAGGCGAAATTCTGACGTTTGTAGAATTAAAGGTTATTGTTGGATTTTGTTTTTGTTTTTTTTACTCTCTTCTCCCATGAGAGTGTTTGCTTGTCTTCAAACTCAAGAAAGAAAACCTAAGATTGTTTAGGGACCTGCTTCACCTTGAACTACGCCCAAAATAGTGTTATACTAGAGGTTGATGGTGAAAAATGGCGAAGTTATGGTGGTTACAATAATGGGTATTTTGGGTGTTAGCTCTCATAAAGAGAGCTTTTTCCAAAAGTAGATTATGTATAAAATTGAATTTGATTAGTATATTGTTAGTTTGCCCGCGGTTATGAACTGGTTAGGGTTTTTCCTATTCGATGCATGTGAAAGATGGATTTTTCTTAAAGAACGGTAGAGAGGGTTTTCCCTCATCCATCTTTGCGATACACACTCTCTATTGGACATGCGCAATGGAAGTTACATTATGGAGCTTCCGGCGTATACATTATTACTCAACAATATCCTTACTCCCACGAAGATATCTAACTCCACGACTTCATGTTCAGAACTAGTGGCTTTTGATGCATTTTGTCTATGTTTATACAAAACCTACTCACTGAACGCACCATCTCGATTGCGAATAACTTTGTTGTTATGTTCATCCCAAAATTAATATTCAAAGTATGCTCCATCATATCCAATAAACGTTCATTTAATAGACTCAACATCCAACTTGTTCCTCTTAATATCAACTACATGAACCTATGCAAAGCATCCAAAATCCAAAATAAGGACATGTTTACCTTTATACTACACCCTTACTCTTCCGAAATTCCATTCTCAAAGGGAGTCGATAGTCCTTAGTTAATCCGAAAAGCAACAATGTTGACTAATCTTCCTAGAACATCATTAAAAGTCCACACTCCAACCTCATACTTGTTGTACTATCGTTCAACGTCCTATATACACGTTCAACCACCCCGTTCTATTGAGGGTCCCTTTCAAGATCGTTTCCTTTCAACGGCCTAACCACCGTCTATCGCTTTGTCAAACCCTCGCGCCACCAGGAATGTCTACTTCTCTAATACATCGAATATTTTTCGGTTTATGAAAATAAAAACTTTTTTTTTTAATTTAAGAAACACATCCACAAAACAAATATATATTATTTGAAATGGTATGCACCTAATTTAACCTTATAAATATAAACATATAATATTTATTTATAACCACCCAAATAAAAAGACACTAAGAGGTTGAACCACCTTAGTTGGTCCTTTAGGATGTAATACTTAATTATGGGTCTTGTATAATGTGGGGAAGTTTCTTTGTTTATGCATACCCCCAACTTTGTTCTTATCCTCTTTCTACTCTCCCATCTTTCTTTCTTTCCTTTTTCTTCTTACACAAATCAAATTTCCAATTCCCACTTCCAAACTCATACCCACTTTGATCCTTCTCTTCTTTGAGTTCTTTAGCCCATCAACTCCTTCCCTCTTCTCTTCAATCACATAACCCTCACAGACCTTTCCTTCTCCTACTTATTCCTCCATTCATCTTCTGTTCTTTCTACTTAAAACTACTCGACTTCTTATTCCAAACAGCTATTTGATGCTGTCTAGATCCTATTTGAACCTCCTTAACCTCGATGATTCGCCGGTGGCGATTTCCCCGGCGCCTTCTCCGGCTAGGTCTGGCTCCTTCTCTAATTGGATGATTAACGATCATGAATCGACCCTTGAACGTCGAATTGTTGTCGCCCATCAATTGCCGGTTAAATGTCAGCGTGATTCAATCTCCGGCGACTGGGTTTTCGAGCTTGATAACGATGCCCTAGTCCTTCAGCTCAAAGACGGGTTCCCTCCCGGAGCTGAGGTTTGGTTTGTTGGTTGTTTGAAAGCGGAAATCGACCCATCAGAGCAGGATTCTGTTTCGTCCTTCCTTGCTGAGAAATTCCGGTGTCTTCCGGCGTTTATTTCGCCGGAGATTCACGAGAGATTCTACCATGGTTTCTGTAAGCACTACCTTTGGCCACTTTTTCACTACATGCTTCCTATGTCGCCTAATATTAGCTATGGTGAAGGTGGTGATCATGGCGGACATGGGGTTGGATACCAGGCCTCCGATTGGCAGGCTTACGTGTCAGTTAACATGGTTTTCGCGGATAAGATCATGGAAGTGGTGAACCCAGATGAGGATTTCGTCTGGGTACATGACTACCATCTTATGGCGCTTCCTACAATCCTTAGGAGGAGGTCTCACAGGGTGAAATTAGGGTTCTTTCTACATAGTCCTTTTCCATCATCTGAGATCTACAGGACTATTCCTGTTAGAGAAGAGATTTTGAAATCCCTTTTGAATGCTGATCTTGTGGGGTTTCATACTTTTGATTATGCCAGGCATTTTTTGTCTTGTTGTAGGAGGATGCTTGGTTTGGAGTATAAGTCTAGGAGAGGGTACATTGGATTGGAGTATTATGGTAGGACTGTGAACATTAAGATTTTACCTGTTGGAATTCATGTGGGTCAGCTCCAATCTGTGTTGTCAATGCCTGAGACTTCAAGTAAAGTCAGGGAGTTGCAGGATGATTTCAAAGGGAAGCTTGTGATTGTAGGTGTGGATGATATGGATGTGTTGAAGGGGATTAGCTTCAAATTTTGGGCTATGGGGAGGATGCTCGAGGTTCATCCCGAGCTGAGGGGGAAGGCGGTGTTGGTTCAGATTGCAAACCCGCCTAGAAGTCGTGGGAGTGACATTCAAGAGGTTCAATTAGAGACTCAGTTCATTGCGGATGAGGTTAATCGGAAGTATGGTGAACCGGGGGGTTATAAGCCTATTGTGTTCATAAATGATAATCCGGTTTCAACCTCTGATAAGGCAGCATACTATGCTATATCAAATTGTTGCATTGTGAATGCGGTTAGGGATGGAATGAATTTGGGGCCTTATGAGTACACAGTCTATAGGCAAGGCTGCTCGGCTTTTGACGAGGCATTGGGTATCGATAGAGCGGTCGAACCAAGGAGCAGTGTGATAATTGTCTCTGAGTTTATCGGCTGTTCGCCTTCTTTAAGTGGAGCTATCAGGGTTAATCCTTGGAATGTTGAATGCTTGGCCGAAGCCATGTATGACTCGATTTCAATGTCACGGTTGGAGAAACAATTAAGACATGAGAAGCACTATAACTATATAAAGTCTCATGATGTGGCTTATTGGGCGAGAAGCTTTGATCAGGATCTCAAGAGAGCTTGTGCGGATCATGACATAAAGCGGTTTTGGGGAATGGGCTTCGGTTGGGGATTCAGGGCCGTTGCGTTGAGCCCTTATTTCAGGAGGCTAACTGTTGATCACATTTTATCAGCTTATGGAAGAACAAAGAACAGATTGTTCTTGCTTGACTATGATGGAACCTTAAATCCCGAAGGTTCAGCTGAGAAGAAACCGGACAAAGAAGTTACTGTCATGTTGAATAACTTATGCAGGGATCCAAACAATGTTGTTTTCGTAGTTAGCGGCAAGAAGAAAGCGCATCTAAGCACGTCGTTTTCCTCTTGTGAGAAGTTAGGGCTTTCAGCTGAGCATGGATATCTAACTAGGTAAAAATGACTGTCATTTCCTCTGAAAACTTTAGCTATATAATATATGTTTTAAGACATCTGAGTTCGCTTGTTTTTTCCGTAGGTGGCCGGGGGAATCAACATGGAAGCCAAGCATTTGGGGAGCTGATTTTGAATGGAAAAAGATTGTGAAGCCGATAATGGTGATTTACACAGAGACAACCGACGGGTCTTACGTAGAGGAGAAGGAGAGTGCATTAGTGTGGCATCATGGTGCAGCGGATCCGGACTTTGCCTCATGTCAATCAAAGGAGCTTCTTGATCATCTCGAGAGTGTTCTAGCCAATGAACCCGTCGTTGTCAAAAGAGGGCAACATACAGTTGAAGTGAAACCACAGGTACGGAATTACAACCCGCGAAATTTACTTTTCCTTAAGATCCGCTAAACGCGAGTGTGTACATTATCATTGTAGGGTGTCAACAAAGGCAAATTGGTAGAAAAGCTCATGGAAGCAATGCAGCAAAAGGGTAAATCCCCAAACTTCTTGTTGTGTATAGGCGATGACCGATCCGATGAAGACATGTTCGAGAGCATAGCTCGTCGGGTTTCGAATCCCTCTTTGCCCACCATAGCCGAAGTTTTCGCCTGCACGGTCGGCCAGAAGCCGAGCATGGCTAAGTACTATCTTGACAACACTACCCAAGTTGTGAATTTGCTTCAAGGTGTGGCCAAGGCATCACTTACCCTTTAACTTTGGGACACTATGATGGTAAAATGTAGGGTATCCTATCCTATGATGTGGGTTGATTGCCTTTTGTATATAAAAGCATAAGGTCATTATCTAAGGATGTAAAAGATAGGATAATCATGAAGAAGAAAAAAAAAAGAAGGCTTAGGATCCTATGTTGATGTTCTTTTGTTCCAAATTTTAGTTAGGAAAGATGTCTTCAGAAGCAAATATACATGTGAAGTTAGTTGACTTTGTTGCTACTTTCCTTTTGTGGGTCTGAATGGTTTTTGTTGAAAATTTTTGGGTAATTGTGGGTGCAAAAAGTAAATAACAAGAGGGAGAAAAATCACAATCTCACCCTTATCTTTGCACATATTCCATAGTATATCCTTTTATTCCAAGGAGAGTGGGAATTTGGACATTCCTTTATGTTGCTGCTGAAATGGAGACCAATACTACAAACATCAATCTTTCAAGTCCTTTTCAAGATCTACAAATTCCAAAAGAAAAGGAGACCTCCACGCAATTAGGGAGGTTCCCATTGTTTGTCGAGTATTAGGTTTGCAGTGTTCTTTTGAATTGGATTATTGACAATGAGGTGTGAACAAAAGTATTAGGTTAACCGAACTATTAATCCGATGACTTGATTCCAAGATTACATCCGATGACTTAATTCCAAGATTACTGAAATGAATACATGTTGGGGTCGACGAAACACGGTTTTTCAAATTGGATCAAATATCCAACATTTTCAGTAAAATAATATGTTTTTAAAGATAATATAAGACATGCATAAATCCGTCTCAAAGGTTCAACCTTTATGAGGTTGACGAAACACGATTTTTCGAATCGGATCAAATATCCAACATTTTCAATAAAACAGTATGTTTTTAAAGATATAAGACATGTGTAAATCTATCTCAAAGGTTCAACCTTTATACATATGAAAATATGGGGGGTTAGTGAGATGCTTGATCCAAATTAAATGAAACCCGGAGTATTCATTTACAAAAAACTAATCTTTTAAAAGTATTAGGGTTGGAGTGTTCGTTGAACCGAACCACTATCCGATGACTTGATTCAAGAAATCCAGATTACCGAAAGGAATAGATGCTGGAGTTAACGAAACACGAATTTTCGAATCAGATCAAATATTCAAGATTTTAAGCAAAATAGTATATTTTTAAAGATAATATAAGACTTGTATAAATCCGTCTCAAAGGTTCAACCTTTATACATATGAAAATCTGGGTTTTTTGTTCTGCGGGTAAAAAACTGATCTTTCGAATCAGATCAATATATTTGTATAATCATATTGAAAGGGGTTTCGGTGAACGCATTCAATATGTATGAATCGGATACAAATCAACCTTATATGCATCCGAATGTCCAGACGGGATTGAATTGTACACCTCTACCCATATCCATATTTGTAACAATGCATGAAGGAAAGTAAGACTAGTATAGCACGTAAATCCTTAGCATCTAATCTCAACAAAAAGTGGGTTGATTTCAAAGCAATGGCATCAAGAAAGCCTAACCAAATTAGGTCATGTTCATATCTTGTCCCACTACACCAATTGGAGATAGAGCCTTGTAAGACTTTGTCTCTCTACACTTTATAAGTTTCTCTAGCATGTAAAAGAAACCCTAGATTGCGTGGTTATTCCCTTCACTTCCTCTTGAATTACAGATTAGATCCAAAGCTTTTAAAAAAGTCAATTATGGAGGGTAGTAAAAGATCATGTACAGCTAAGAACGTGTCAATCTTGTTCAACTCTTTCCCACTAATAGTCCATGAAAATTACATGAACTTGCTTAACTACCCCACAGATTGTGTGATTAGGATAGTGGATTAAGATTAGTAGTTAATCCTAAATTAATGATGTTACATCACTCTTCTGACTATAGAGATATGATAAAATAGTAGAAGAAGATGAACTCGACAACCAAGTCAAGACAAAAAGTGGCTCAAATACTTGTTCTACAGTTTTCAGCAAAACATATCTTGTTTGTTTACAAAGTTATGCACCGTACAAGATTTTTTTTATAATATAGTGTTCATATGGATGATGATCTTTTCAAACACAAGATAACTATGTATATATCTATCCGATCAAAAAGCTTTGATTTATATTATTTTTGCTTTGAACTTTCTTTGTTCAGACCGGTATGAATAAGGGTCCTAGCCCGCATAGTCAGGTGAGTGTGAACACGGGTCCTCACCCGGATAGTGGGGCTCGGCCAGGTAAAGTGAAGGTTTTTATCAAGCCCATCCCAAATCCGGGCTGGAATAGGTACCTCCGTATATTCAGAGATCTACAATAGGAATGACAATGGATTGAATGGCGGGTTTATGACCTTGACCCTTACCCGATCCATCAACCAAAATTTTCCACCCCATCTCACCCACCACCCGCTAAGGTCACACCCGCATCAACTGATGAAGTAGGTCGATCCATCACCCAAAATTTTCCACCCCAACTCACCCACCACCCGCTAAGGTCACACCCGCATTCAACAGATGAAGCGGGTAGATCGGATGAGAACCCGGGTGTTCTACGCTTATTTATAAATTTATAATAAGAAGAACAAATATTTTTACTGAAAATCAAAAGCATACCCAAATCCAACTAAAAATCGTAATAGAGAATCGAAATTTATTAGGAATCGAAAGAAAATAAACTAGGAAGAGTGTACATGGTTTATTTTAATATAAGTTATAGTAAGAAAATAAAGGTAAACATTTTATGATAATTAAAAAATATTAAAAAATATATAAAATTTTAAGTGGGTGAAAACGGATGGGAGGGTAGATGGATGGAGGAAACATTCACCTGAATCTTACCCGACCCACCGCCCACTTTCACCAGTCTCTTAATTGGTTTTCACCTTTTCCGTTGGATCGGGTGGGCGGATATCCGTCGACTGCGGGTGAAATTGCCTTCCCTGATAGTCTACAGTCACTGGGCAGGAAAGACTTTAGGTAGAAAGTCAAAACAACAAACTGATGTGATCAAAAGAGTGTCTCGATATTTCAACAATTCGTTCCAAAAGCTCAATGGCAATACACCAAGGTTGTGCAGTAGCAGAATAAAGATATCGGAATTCAACCAAAAAGATGGTTACTAACTTCATAAGCATTGCTGAGAGAGATTTGCAGTGGATCATTCTGCTCTTTCTTAAAGAGCCACAGAAGAGAATAGGTCAACATTTATGTCAGCTCCTCCTACATAACTTCAGTTTCATGAATAATAGATCCCAAGAGAATTCACAAAGAAATCCTGTAGACTAATTTAAGGGTTTCATTCTGTGCATCAACCTTACATGATTTGAGATTTGAGATTGGGACTGCAAATTCTACCCAGAATGAGTTCACTGACAAATACAGGCCCTGTTTCTTCATCAGGCAGCTCAAAACAGAGCAATTGTACATACACAAAGCAAAGTGGCTGTTAAATGTTACAGAAGCCTTATCCAAAGATCACCATAGCCATTAACCAGTATGTGAAACCGCGGGAATACTAATAATATACATGATTATCCGCTACAAACTAATATAACCCAAAATCAATTTCTTGACGACATATTAAGAAATTAGCAACTACTGAAATATCTTGAAAAACAAGTGAAAACAATCAGAAACCCTAATTCTCTCTACCCAAAGGCGTACCATAATGGAGCACTGCAATCTCCGATTCCGGTGGTTTCCTCTTTGTTTCTAGTGGTCAATCTTACGGTGGTACGGCAAACAGGGCATCCAGAGGCTTTCGCGAGCCACTTATCCACACATTTCGCATGAAAGACGTGCTTACAATCGGGTAATTCCCTGCACCAGTCTCCTTCACCGCAATTATCCAAGCAAATCGGGCAGGTTTCGCTCGATCTTTGCCCTGATTTCGGTCTGATTTTGAATTTAGGGAGACTTCTAATTTCAGCATCGGAAAAGCCAGATTGACCGTCATGGGGACGATTGCGGTCGCGATATCTACGATGGCGGCGGTGAAGGGCGCCTCCAACGAGACAGAGGTGAATAAAGACGATAACAGCGATTCCAATGAATACAAAAAAGAGGGATAAGACAAGCGTCATTATGAAAGCTTGAAGAAGGAAAGATAAGAGCTTTGTGTTTGGCTTCGCCGGAAGCTGATTCGTCGGAGGAGATGGAGATGCCTGGATTTCCGGTGGTGGTTGAACGGATGAAGAGGATGATGAATGGTCCAAATTGAGTCGTCGATTGGCATGGTCAAGGTCGTGCTGGTGTAAAGGGCGATTGATTCGCAGCATTGATGTAGAAATGAAAGACAATTTGAGGGATTTGTGATTCTTTTGGTTTGGGGGCAAAAAGACTAGGGTTTGCCTTTTCAAGGGTGATTGCAATTATTGAAGGAGGAAGATCTAAGGCAAAATATGGTGATGGAAGATTCCTAGTTTATCTTTGATTCCTTGGCTCCACTCTTTGAGATGGGAAGAAGATATTTGTTTTCTTCCTTCATTTTTATTATTCTAAATTTATCAATAAAATATATTTCTTGTCATTTTCAAAAGGAAATAAACATTATATATATTTTATATATTAAAACTAAACTTGTCACCCTAAAATTATAAGTTATTAGGATATGTCTCATATTTATATTTGGATATTATATCAATATTGTGATATCAAAATATGGATATAAAAATTAATATTTAATATCTTTATTTAGTAAATTTTAGTATATAAAACAGAAAGTATAAATATAAGACAAAAATAGAGTACATCAAAGAATATTAGTAACATATTAAGATATTAATCTGATATATATACTTATAAATACTATATATCTAAATATAAACACTAGATATACCCTTATCTAGCAATTAAATATGATTTTTTATTTATTTGTTATTAAATAACAAGTCCTTACTTAGCATTAGGCCGGACAAGTACCGTATTCTATTTTATTTTATTTAAAAAAAATATTTATATAAAATTATCGTGGACACTTAAACCTTATTTTAACAAACCTACCATTTATTTGCTCAAAATAGAACTTCTTGTTAGACTTAACGGTCCGATCTAATTTATCATATTTTCTGATTTTTCGGACATACCGACCCGCGTTTACACAAGTCTACCTATAACTATTTGAAAACGGAAAGCAGTTCAAAACCATTAAACGGCTCGCCGTCTAATGGGTCGAAAGACCTAAAACAATGAACAGACAGTCTAACCATCACGAAGGACCACACAAAGAGGAGAAGAAAAATACACAAAATTACATCAAAATATAATAATGTTTGTGATATGAGTGGAGTTAAACCGGCTTGGTATTGTATAAAGGGATTGGTATTTATAGCTACAAGTTTATAAATTTAAGGGAACAATCGTTTCTTGTACTTTATTTTTTTTAATTATGTTCAATTATTTTTTGAGTACCGCACAAGGTGCGGGCTCTAAACTAGTTACTAATAATTTTATTAATATTTTGAAGGAAAAAATATTAATAATAGTAACTTAATAGTTATTATTAATAGTCGTTTTAAATATTTAGGTGATTTTTTAAATAGGTATTTCCCCCTCAAACTCAAAGTATTATATATAACTCATAGACAAACTTAGTAAACTAAAAAGTACTTGATAATTCGAAAAGACTAGTCATAGGGCTTGTTCCGTTGTTCGGCAACGGGAGCCTTTTCGTTAGCTTAAGCCTTTTTCGTAGCTTATGTGTAAATTTTTACAAAGTGTTGTAAATATATAAACCTAATTGATATTTAGTAAAAGTATATTTGTGGTAGATTTATATGATATATTTATCAAAAAGTAAAAAAAGGACAAAATATATAAATTGTTAGAGATATGAAAGAGGATCAAATTGTAAATATTTTTAATAATCTACCAAAAAAACTATCGTACGAAGCTTTTTCAAATTCCACCAAAATATTTCTTAAAAAACTCATCAAAAATCTTTTCTCTTCAAAAAATCTATTATAACAAACATCACATAGTTTTTAAAATTTATTAAGCTATGCAATAATCTCTATCGAACAAGACCTTAATATTTTCTAGTAAAGCGGAAAAATTCACCATGACCTAATAGATTGTTTTGGTAGACTTTTGGCCACAAAACACCTTGTTTATTTTATTTCTTATTTGATTATTCTAAAATATATATCAATGTGTAGTTAGTAAATATATTTGTTGGCAAAAAGGAAAATAAAACCGAATAGATGGAATATAGAGAGTAACATAACTTGGTTTTTATGATGTATTTTTTGTTTAATTTTTCTTCTTTGTTGTGGTCTTTCACGACGGTTAGTGCGTCTGTCGATTTTTTCTGATCTTTCAGTTCAATAGGCGGCGCGCCGTCTATGAGTTTGAACCGCTTTCCGTTATAAAAAAAAATGTAGATCTTGAGAAACTCGAGTAGGTCCGTCTAAAAACCCAAAAGTATAAATAGACTCGTATACTAGTTTGGGCTAGTGGACTCCGGTTTGGAGTGTATATTTATCCATTTGGGTTATCGATATATTGTCCTTTTCTTTTTCTGTTTTACATCATCAGACATATCTATGGCCTTTCTTTCCAGCTTGCTTGCTGCGGTTTTCGACGTCATATTATCCATTTAATATCTTCATTTATTTTTTCTGCAGATGATAATACACAATATATAATTAAAAAATTAAAAATTAAAATATCACACACCACCTCTGATCCTTATCTGAAAACTATAAATTGTACATCGTAAATGACACTATTTTAAATCCAATATATTATAAAATTGGCCACGTTTTCGCCATACAGTCATTGACAAAAAAAAAAAAAAAAAAAAA
>BSUD01000003.1:156213234-156292625 GCA_033239045.1 Fagopyrum esculentum | reverse complement strand
AAAAAAAAAAAAAAAAAAAAAAACATTTACTAAAATGCCATAAACCGATTGCATAATATGATGGGTTGGGCCCAGCCCATTAGCTTGATATAAACACTCCAACTGGGCCCAGCCCATTAAGTCTTAGTCCAATCTTTGTGACCGGACTTTCTTCTTCTTTTTTTTTTTTTTTTTTTTAGAAAGGTTGGTAGGTAACTCCCGGTTCGATTGGCTTCGCCGATCTACATCCGGGACGGGAATAATTTGTGGCCCATTGTTGGGGGATACCCTCCCAATATCAGTTTTTCCATACATGCCGCTAGGAGGATTCGAACTCGAATCTCCAAGCTAACCACTTAAGGAGTCTAGCACCACATCCCGCTAGACCAATTGAGTATTGGTGACCGGAATTTCTTCGATCACCCGTTATCTTTCAGGATGGCCGGCTTCATCAGTGAGTAGGTTGTGCAGAATTAGACCGGACCGGACCAGAATTTACGGTCCGGTCTACGGTCCAGGGTTTTTTGAAAATCCGGGTTACGGTCCGGTCCGGTTTTTGGACCGTATAAAACCGTAACCCGGGTTAGACCGTAAACTACGGATTTCCGGTTCGGTCCGGTCCATTCCGATCCGGTTTTGGACCGGAAAACCTCACCAAAATTGCACCATATAGGTACAAACCGGTCCGGTCCGAAATATTTAAAAATGCAAAATTTAGGTACAAACCGGTCCAACCCGGAACCGGACCGGTCCGGTCTACGATCCAAGGTTTTATCAATTTACAGTCCACCGGTTCGGACCGTATGAACAACCCTATCTGTGAGTGATTAAAAGTTATGAATATAATTGACTTATATTTTATTTTAAAATATTTTTGCACTTGTAGTAGTTTTCTTTTTAAATCAATAATATCAATAAATAAAATATATAATATATATAACGTGTTAATAGGACCTAAATAAGTAAACAAGATTATAATTGTCAAAATTTATAGTTTATAACTAAATATACAAATATTAAGAATTTTCGGACGACGGGTGTTAGACATTCGCCCATCATCCACCCACCACCATACTTTTTTCGAATTTTCACCCGTCTATTGGATCGGATAATATAGATTTTCATCGAATGTGTGAAATTACCGCCCCGGTTTCAACCAAGTCTTCTCGTACCATCAATCGTTATAGAGACAAGGCACCAACCAAGAGATATAAGACATTTTATCAGAAATAATAAATAATTTAAAAAACAATATTTTACAAAAAAAATCATTAATTGTCATCCCTCCTTGCGATAATTTAATGAAAGTATAAATAAAAAATAACATAAAATAGTGACAATCTCATAACTCATCGTTTAAAAAAATCCAAAAGGCTCTGTATTTTTTCTTATGCAATTTTAACATGTAGAATGTATAAAGGGCTTTTGTTAAACACCAAAAAAAATCTATTGGGAGGACAAAAAAACATAAGATAAGGAGGATCATGATGTAGATATCACATCTACGTCTATGCATTGCGTAGGCGTAATAAAAAAAAAAAAAATTTATTTTTATTTTTTTTACTTTACTATGCCTACGCAATGTAGTAAGTTTTCTTTCATTTTTCGAACCAAATATATGTTATGGACTACTACGCGACTACGCATGACATACGCGTAGTAGGACTACGCATCCGCCATGCGTAGTCGTAACCATTTTACTTTATTTTTTGAACAAAATGAGTTTCTTGTCACGGCTACACATTGTGTGCGCATAATCGGGGTATGAATAACATGTTTCAGGTGATACGAATAACAATATCGGATAAGGAAAAGAGCTAATATTATAACTTTCTCCAATTACAATAATTGGCCTCAACTACCTAATTGTGCCCACAAAGTCCTTGTGGCCCAATTAAAATTAATTATAAATCAAAGTGTATTTTAAGTTGTATTTTTGTTTTGAGCCAGACCTTTCATTTAATTTCATGAATTTAATGCAAATATGAGTCATTCTTCTTCCACTGCATTGCACTTGATTTGATGTTATGCAGTAAATGATGGTAGGTTGAGGTTGGGGGCTCAAATTCAATATTTTTGAATACATATCTCTTTTCAAAGTTTTGAATATCCATCAATATTTACACAAATTACTCACTAAATACAACCATTTTCAATAATCTCCCCACATAATAAAAAAAACTACACAAAACTACCCTTAAATGTCTAGACTCTAGATCTGGGTTTTATTGAAAACGTGTTTATGTTAGGGTCGTGCAAAATTGGACCGGACCGGACCGGTCTACGTTCTAGGGTTTTTTGAAAATCCGGGTTACGGTCTGGTCCGATTTTTGGACCGTATAAAACCGTAACCCGGGTTGGACCGTAACTACGGATTTCCGGTCCGGTCAAGTTCGGTCCATTCCGGTTCGGTTTTAGCCCGCTAAACCTCACCAAAATTGCACCATTTAGGTATCAACCGGTCCGGTCCGATCCGGTCCGAAATATTCAAAATTACACAATTTAGGTACAAACCGGTCTAACGCGGAATCGGACCGAACCGTTACGGTCTGGTCCGGTCTACGGTCCAAGGTTTTATCAATTCACGGTCCACCGGTCCGGACCGTATGCACAACCCTAGTTTATGTGGGCGATTTTGTGTAATTTGTTCAATATATTTGGAAACATTTCACAAAACTACCCTAAAATGTCACTTTTCACAAAACTACCCAAAAAGTTGCAATTTCTTTCAATCAACCCCCATCTTCACTTTATGCCTAAAATATATCTAAAAATATCAAGTCAATACATTTTGACATATTTTTAGCATAAAAGAGGGATGGGTAACCGGTTGAAAGAAACTTAACGGCTATTTTTGTGAAAAAGTCTATTTTAAGGGTAGTTTTGTGTAACTTACTCTAAAGTGCAGTTCACATGGACAATTATGGCATGCAAATAGTAAAAACAGTAACAAAATTCTAAATGGAATTAAATTCTTGAAACAGTACAAAATATGCAGAAAAAAACAAAATATATTACTTAATTACTAATCAATCATCAAATCTATCTCCACTGTTAATATAATTTGTTCTATCTCATCCTAATTTCCTAATTCTATCATAAAAACCCAAACTTTAATAAAAAAAAACTGAAATTATCAGACAATTGACGATGAGAACGATGAATGAACAACCTTATTCTTCTGTTGTCTTCCCATCAACCACAGTAATGTTCTTCTGGTACTGCTTGCATTTGTAGTTGCAGACTCAACACTGTAACAACTCTGCGTTTCTTCATCGCCTCCATTTTCCCATCTCGACGAAACGTTTCCATGGATCTTAGAAACCGAAAAGCTTTCACTTTTGAAATTTCTTCTCGAATCACATCCGTACTCAGAAATGGCGGATTTGTAAAACCCAGTTTTCTTCACTTTCTTCACCGGCGGTCTAATTTGAACTTGCAACGATGAATTCTCATCCATTACATAAGCAAACGACCCCATTGAAAAACACCTTCTTGAATTCACTACATTTTCATTGCTGTTATGAATATTGTTGCTGGATTCGCCTGATTCATCGACATTTCTGAACTTTCCAAGCTTGACAGTGACGATCTCGTCTTCTTTCACTGTAATCTCGCATGATTTTCTTCTAGAAGACCCGAATTCGGTTTCTCGACCCAAACCCGGATTCCGATCCGACCCGAACCCGGAAATTTCGTCTTCTCCACCTGCATCATCACTTCCAGATTCAAGAACACAAACAATCGGCATTCTAGAGCTTCTCGAAAACCCATCAAGCAAATTCGATCTGCAAAGAGGGCAAGTCGAATGCGAGAGCAGCCACGTGTCGATACAATCAGTGTGGAAAGCATGGCTACATTTAGGAAGCAATCTAAGCCTATCATCAGGCTCAAATTCACATAAACAGACAGCACAGTCAAACGGATCTTTAACACCGATAATGGATTTATAATGAAACAGAGGAAGAGTATCAATGAAAGATTGGTCAACGCCGGAGTCATGAAGATAGAAAAGCTGTTGAAGTTGACCTTGAAGAACTGTAACATCATCTAACTCATCTGGGTTTCTGCTATTGGGTTTCAGAAGAAATCTTACCAGTAAATGAAGAAGACCAGAAAGGAAGAAGATTATGGCTAGAATGATTATGATTAACAGAATGCTTGGACTAATCTTGCTGTCGAGATTTGAGGGATTTGGGGATTGAAATGGCGATTGGGAGTATAAAGATCTTTCAAGAGTTTCCATTGGAGGATAAAGATTGAAGCTCTGAAATGGGTTTTTGGAGAAGAGAAAGAAAGAATCATGTATATGAAGAAAATTGAAGTACAGAGACCAGCTAAGCTAAGAACCACAAATCTGTGTGATATTGGAAATGTCCATGTGCAAAGAAGGGCTTTTTGTATAATGATGGAGACTGGAATTTGTTTACCTAAGTTTGAGTTTTACTGCAAATGTTTGAATATCTGCAAGTCAATAGAGTGAGAAGGGAGAAGACATAAATGAGGCAATGCAGAAATTCAGAGTAAAGATTCAAAATTTAAAGTAATTAACCCCACTGCCTTAATTTAATGTGTAGCAGTTAAAATCATTTTATAATAAAGATTGAAACTTTAAGTTTTCTTCTCTTTTTCTAGTATTGGTTAATGTTATCTTCTGTAATTTTTAATAATAAAAAACGGTTAAGTTAAGATATTTTCTAAAGATAGTCGCTTTAAAACATCTTTGCCTTAATTTATTGCGTAACAGGTAATCGGTTATCAATACAGTTTGTCTTCTTGTCACTAATTGAGGTGGGTTGTTTAATGGTTCTAGACCGGTCTGATTCGAATCGAACCCAAAAGTTGGAAAATTTTCGACCAATCCTAATAACTAAAATCGACCCTGGTTAGGGTTCCGTCTAAAATGATCGAATTCGGTCCTTTTAGCCCATTACGACCAAAATTTGTTTTAAGTTTTCCTTTTCGTTTGAATTTCCAAATCTTAATACCGAAAATAAGTTGAATTAAACAGTTCGGACCAACATAACGATTCGGGTTTTGGGTTCGGGTTCGGGATTCACTAATAATATTGAATAATTATTTTTTTTTTTTGTTAGTGAAGCGGAAAATGAGGAAACAACAATGCAATTGCAAGGAGTGGGGTGGCTAACATTTGACTTAAACACTTGAAAAAATAATTTAAAATTATTAATCATCAAAACCCATATGCTCAAATCACAATGTAATCATAATACCTTATAATATTTTTAAAATATGGTATTGGAATGTGAACTCTGATTTACATCAGATCTGCAAACCAATATAATAAATAGATAATGAGTAATTTAAATTACATTAATGTGAGTTTCCCTATTCTTCTATTCCTTCCAAACTTCAACTGTGGAGGAAATAAAGGAAGAGTTGCACTTGTTATAGAGTATGGACAAAAATATTAAAATTTCAAAGTCAATTGCCAATTTGCCAGAGAATGAGAAAGTAGTCATTGGAAGCTAGCTGCTTTTTAAAGTTTTGTAACTTTTATTTATGTATATTGTTAAATTACAACTTTGAGTAGTTTATAAAAATTAAGGGCCCGTTTGGTTTCAACTCCGGAAACGGAAACGGAATGAAAACGAATTTAGTCCATATGTATATTCTTATTCATGAAATTCTATGGAATTATTTCATGTGTTTACATGCAAAATACACTTGCCTCCCCATCTTTTGTTACCCTATACGGTATCAAAAGTAATCAAATTCCACCTCAATTACTTCAAATCATAAGGAATGATTCCAAAAACTTTCATGAACAAGGATATACATATGGACTATATTCGTTTCCATTCCGTTTCCAATTCCGGGGTTCAAACCAAACGGGCCCTAATTTTATTGGGGTTGAAGTAAAAAATTTATAAAAAATGATAATTGAAAGTTTATTGTGTATCTTAAACAAGTTAAAATAATGATATTTTTTAATAAGTTTGAAGGGTGTTTGAGAGAACAAATTTTTATTGGAGATATAGGCGTAAAACTACATGATTATAAAAAAGGGTTTAATTTTTATTAATTAAATATAATTTTGTATAGGTTATATTTATAATATATTATTAATAATCTCCGTAAGTCTTCTCGATGTAGCTTATAAAATAAAATTAATATAAATTTTCGTAAATTCAGATTCTTAAACGCTCATTTTTCAGCTTTTTTTCTTCAAAAACTTTAAGGGATGTTAAATACACGGCATCAAAATTGCAAAACTTATAATTGATGTGTCAGATTTTCATTTTGGAAATAATCTGAAGCTTATAAAGAAAAACTCAACATAGAAGTACAATGAGACTGCACCGTTTGCGGAGAGCAAAAATATCCGATCCGACTAATCTGATCCGCTAGTTCGAAGTTCCGATCCGAAAAATTCGAATCCGAAGATATCCAACAATGAGTGATCCGATCTGATCCGAGCATATTTTCGGATCATTAGATCGGGGTTTGGAGGAAAACTCTGATCGGATAGGATCGGATATATCCGACTAGTCTAAGAACAAATGTCCAGATTTGGTCGGATCGGATATCCGGTGCTCTCGGATCGGACTTTTTAAAGTTTGTCGGATCGGAATCCGGAAATGCTCACCCTCAGTCTGCACGTCAGCGTTAAAATATTTGTGACGCGTCGTCTCGATACACTGTTCACGTCCGTTTCACACTACTAATTATGTCGTTGTGTTTATCTGTCCAAATTATTAATAGCATTCCGAATATACTTTAAGATTTGGACAAATTAGGTAACTAATTCTTTGGTTATATAAAGATCTGAAAAGGCCGTTAGGGTAACCAATTAACCACATTAAGTTTTTAAATTGAAAATCTAAAAACCAATTTCTTTAATTTTAAATTTTTTTTACCAATTAATCAAAAAAAAAAATCAGCCGTCTAACCCTAACGTAACGTCAAAAACTACTTAACTAATTACTTTATAATGTCAATACATCGTAAAACGTGACAATACATAACAACATACAAATTCAACTTCTTTGAGCATTTTGTGGCCGAAATTCTTGAATCAAATAATTTCATCTTTTTAGGCAATAGTTTGACAAATGTTAATACTTAACCTAATACAAGAAAATTAGCTTAAAACATTAAATCAAAAGTCTTTAATCTACCACAAAGGAGACCAAAACCCTTAATAGAACCTTCTTTCATGGGAGAAGTAAGCTCTTTTGGAGTTTTATATTCACTTGCACACTGAATGATATGTATTCACTAAAGTGACTAAACTACAAAACTGCAAATAAACTAATTAGGGCCCATGCAAGTGAACATTCAACCCTATATACTTTTTTGGGTAAATTATATAAAACTAGTATGATACCCGCACCGTGTGCGGAATTAGCTTTAATAATTGTAAAACAAATATAATTATTAATTAAATTGAGTTGGAAGATAATATTATAAGGGAAATTAAAAGATAATAAAAACAAAAATGGATATTTTTAAATAAATAATAGTTTACATGTTCTTGATAAAAAAAAGGTATTAAATGAAACTGAACGTTAACACGACCCGTAATATAAAAATATATGGAACCATGGTTTATGTAATTAAGGTTTTTATAATATTAGTGTATATATATATATATATATATATATATATATATATATATAGATCGGTAGCTTATATAATTTTTTAAAATGAGAGTGCG
Source organism: Fagopyrum esculentum (assembly GCA_033239045.1). Lineage (NCBI taxonomy): Eukaryota > Viridiplantae > Streptophyta > Magnoliopsida > Caryophyllales > Polygonaceae > Fagopyrum > Fagopyrum esculentum. The sequence continues at coordinate 156,284,965 of BSUD01000003.1, read as the reverse complement.
TTTTAAATTGCATTGACAAAAAGAACGAAAAAAAACATATGGCATTAAAGACTTATACTTTATTATTAGTATATAGATATATATTTTAACACTAATAGTATATATACATATATGTTTGGTAAGTAGATAAGATAATTAAAATATGGTAACTATATATATTATGTAAAAAAAACTAAAATTCTAAGAAAATGACATGTTTTTTTTGTTAGGATGAACCACGTTGAAGTAAACGCTTCTACTTTAATATATGTATATAGATTACCATTTGAAAGATTTCTTTTTTATAAAACTACCCTTGAAAAAGTAATAATCATTTGTTAGAAAAGCTACAAACTGATATTGGAAAATATAACCCAACTTTATATTTTATATATATATATATATATATCATAATAAGACGAATAAGTTATTAAAGTTTTTTTGTATCGCTGATATAAATTAGACTCTTTATTTTTTAATTAAAATTAATGGTAAGAAACGTTGGTTATTGGTTGCAAAATATAAAGTAACATGTGTCTATTTTGTTCCATTGGAAGCATAAGGGCCTTAATTATGTTTATATGTACAATATCATTCCACAAACTCATTTTACCCGATTCTAATTCGTTAAAAAAATTAGCAATATACATAAATTTAACCCAACTTTAAAGTATGTGCTATCATAACAGCCCATGAAAATCTTGGCAATGTTTATATGTACAATAACAGCTCACAAGCTCATTTTACCCAATTCTATGTCGTTAAAAAAATTAACAATATACATAAATTTAACCCAACTTTAAAGATGTGTTATTATAGTCACATCCCTAATCAAATCTTCCTAAACATTTAGAATATTTTACAAGGTTACATTTTAGTTACCCTCATTTTAGAGCAAAAAAAAAATAGTATAAAAACTAAATTGGTTTAAAAAAATTAATATCCACGGAGAAGGCTTAATTATAGTAGTTCATCAAGTTTACAAAGTTTAATTGATATTTAAACTCACCATTTTACGGGTATTTACATTATACTCTTGTGTAAGAGGAACGGAATTATCTTAAAATACTTTAATTTGTGTGAGTAAAATAGGCAACATTTACATAATATCTACCCAAAAGATATATTTAGTGTCCGTTTGGTTGGAGCGGTAAAATGAAAATGAAATGGAATCGGATAAGGGTAAGGAAAGGAAATGAAAATAATGGGATTACTTTCATGTGTTAAAAGACCTCTAAACAAACATAGTTTTTTAATGATCCGAAATTGTTTCGTTACCGAAAATGATTCTTACCGCTTCCAAACGAGCTCTTACTGTTGGCGTGCAGTATCAGTCCACTTCAGTGTTGAGTTTTTCTTTGTAAGTTATAGATTTTTTCCGAAATAAAAACATGACATTGACGTGCAGTCTAGGTAAACATTAGTTGTTAGTAATTTTGATGTCGTATATACAACACCCCTTAATAATTGATATTTGGACTCACTATTTTACGGGTATTTACATTGTACTCTTGTGTACGAGGAACAGAATTATCTTAAAAATACTTTAATTTGTGTGAGTAAAATTGAAAACATTTACATTATATCTACACCAAAAATTTACTAAATTCACATAACCATATAAAAGTGCGTGTTATAAGACGATGTTCCGATCCAGAATTTCAACGAACCCATAGCGAAGATCCGAACCAAACTCTAAACTGAATTTGACAAAAAAAGAACCATGTACCGAACCATTAAAAACCCGGTTCGGTTCTAAAATACACATCCTATAACACATTCTAGTATGAATATCTTAGACCTATTGAAAATGATGGTAACCATATTTGAAGAATAATGTTGTGACTTACGTTAGCACTTAACATTGTAAAACTCAATGATTGATATTTGGAGTATTGTGAGGGGCCATTCGCCAACTCACGAAGTTAATATTTGTGTAACCACAAATGCAAGTCATCCTGGTGATATGTGGCACACAAATGGTGGAGCAAAATTAAATCTTTTGCATGTTATCTTAGTCTTTATGTGACACCTAAAATGTGGGACAAATGAATACAATACATACATGAAATAAATTTAAATGAGCTTTATAGGCCTCACTTTACTAGTGACTTGTTAGGTCAAAATATCTATAAACTTAAAGACATTGGATTCAATAGAATTTATATCAAATATTATAGTTTATTTGTGTTTTATTTAGTTTATAAACTGAAGTTTAAATTTTATAGGTATTTATTTAGAGACGTGCTTCTATAAACTAGAGTTTAAATTTTATATGCATTTATTTAGGGATGTGTTTATTTCTGTATGAGTTTATAAATCACTCAAAAATAAACTTCTCAAATCAAGGTTATTTTTCCTTTGATGAGTTTATTATTGTTTAAAAATCCGATTTTGGCATTGTGTTTTTCTGTCCCAATATTCCGTGTTCATTATTGGGTATTCAATGTTATTATTCAATTTTTTTAGAGGCACAAGTATCTTTTGAAGTAAAATAAACTCCAAAAATATACTCCAAGTAAATAACCATATAACCTCAACTGCTTTATCGTTTATCGATATAAACCTGTTGAGAAATAAACCTGAAAATAAACTATAAACCCATATATTTTACTTCAAAAATAAACAGGTAAATAACCTTTATATGATTTATCTATTTAAACCCTTTAAAAATAAACTATAAACCCATATGACTCATATATAAACTCATTTAAATCTGTTGAGAATAAACTATAAACTCATTTAATTTATAAAAGACGTAACACATCCAATAACTCCATTAGGTTTCGACCCTCACACGAACGTTTACGGAAACTCCAATGGGTTTCGACCCTCACTCTATACTTGGGTCACAAACCTAAACCGCCGGTATAGGTCTGACCTAAGACCAAACCTAAACCTAAACCGGCCGAAGTGAAACCAATGGTTTGGCGGTTTAGCACCGGTTTAATTAATAAAACCCGAGAGCAATCTCAGTCAAAATTGTTCTCGTTTTTTTACTCAAATTTTCGGTTATAAATTATTAATATTAGTATTTTAATTAAAAATAAAAAAAGAAAGGGCTTGAACCGGTTTCCCGGTTGCCTACGTATCCTCTTGGGGTTAAGAGGAATCAAAACCCACATAGTTCTCTTACCGTTGCTTACCTTTTGTCAGACTTTCGAGTTTAGTTACCCTCTTACCTTCATGCATCGGACTCGAAAGTTGAGCCCATATCCTCGGAGTTGAAATCCGATCTTGAGTCATAAATCGGGGCACTCCGTTGTTTCCACTTCTCCGCCCTTATCCTATCTTTAATGCATAATTGTGCCTCCAATTTCTTGGGCTTCGATTGACTTCTCTTGTAACTTAGCATGTTCCCTCCTTGGTTAAAAGCTTGCTCCACGACAACCGTTGATGTGGGCACGACCATGGAGATTGTCCCCGTGATATTCCGAGTTTCTCGGGATGGACCTTTTGCACGTGTGTTTGCAAAGTCCCGTAGCCACATTCGCCTTCTACTTGTACACCTTCGGACAATAGTTCACCACCTCACCCTTCTCGTAATGCTTTGTAAAGATGTTGGAATGTAAGCATTTTCGGTGGAGAGAATTGTTGAAAAGCCTGTTCAACTTGATCTTGTGACGTCTTGGGCATTTGAATATCGCTTTCTTGGGTGTTTGGAAAGAAAGCGGCAGTGTTGTCGTTCGGGTTTGCCATTAGAAGAAGATTTGAATTTGAAAAATCGAGAATTGAGATTTGATAACACGAGATTGAGATCTAGTAGTAGTAGAGAGATAAGAATGTTGATTTGAAATAAAATGAAATAATGATTGGGTATTTATGGAATTGGGGTAAGATTTCTTTCTTTTAAAGGTTTACATACTTTTTATAAAAAAAAATAGAAAAACCACCCTAACGGTGGCGCCGCCGCCGCCGCCGGCCCCAAACGGCAATAAATAAAAACATGGCTAAGCCATCCGGTTTAGGTTTGACCGAAAGCCAAACCTAAGCTGCTAACCTAAACTACGGTTTGATCAAACCAAACCGGCGGCCCTAAACCGGACTCAAGTCTAGGGCTCACGCGGAAGTTTACGGAAGTGCGATTAAACCTCACTAATCTAAAACATCCAATAACTTCATTGGGCTTGGGCTTGGATGCGGATGTTTTCACATCCGATAACTTCATTGGACTTGGACTTGGACCTCACACGGGTACGTGTATGTGCGATGAAACCTCGCACAATTGTACTCATATGATCAAACATGTCTATACATAATACATTTATACACCAAACATACAATCACGTTACACAACTCAAGACACACAAAAACACACATATCCTTCATTCCTACAAGTAAACCCTAAATTTATCTTCTTTGATCCTCCTTGCTTTTATGTGAAACCTCTCTTCCTGATATCTTCGTATACATAACTGTCTTATTCATCTTCTTCAACTGCACCCGACCACCTGACCAAACACAGAAAAAGCTATAGCTATTAACAACCAGTAATCAAAAATCAGATTAACATCTTAACAGACGTTCAGCTACCTGTATCTTGCGGAGAAGACGACGGTTGATGAGTAATCTTCAGTAAAGGAGCATACAAATAAGAATCAGATTTCAAATACTCTTCACTCCATATCATCTTTCTGTCTGTACGCAACAACAAAAACAATTCAATTTATCATCTCTGACAAAAATTGAAGGCTTAATTGAATTACCTTGTGTTGAAAGGCTGAGATTCACATCCACCGGGATCGAATCGACTGAAGAAGAAGATGAAGCTGGGGAAATCAATTGCGAGTATAGATATGAATCGGATTTGAGATAATTCATCACTGATTTCACTGAAAATCCTCTTTTTGTTTTTCCCTTTAGAATAGGTTTCTGAATCTTCTTGTTCATCCCCAATCTACTTGCTCCTGCCATGTTAGATCGATGCTTCTCTATGATTTCTCTGCAAAAGCTGCTTGATCTAGAGATACTTGAGGTTGTTTTTGCGATTTACTGATCCACGGAGAGATTGAAGAGGGAAATTTGGCTTCTTTGATTTGGCGGGTTTTTTTGTTACTTGTTTATGGTCTTTGCCGACAGTGTTAGTGGACACGTGGCGAGTATATGATGCTACGTGTCCTAGTTTCCCTCCAATTTTGACAGCTGGCAGGTAATCATGGAGGATATCATCTCATTTTATTCCCGCGCTTCCAAACCGACACAATTGTTTTTATTTTATTTTATTTTATTTTTTAAGAGGAAATGCAAAAATACCAACGGACTAAAACATCGAGGAGCAAGATAAGGAAAGAGATTCAATATTTTAGAAAAAACATTTTTTTTAGGAACTTTTAAACTTTTGAATAACAATTTACGTGCTTTTTTCCCTATACGTAGGTTTTAATTAATCGTATAAACTCGCTGATCTAGACCTTTATGTTGTTGGAGATAATAAGATTTAACGTCGAAAGATGGACACTCCGAGTCTAGTATATAAGGTCGGTGAACTATTCCGCCTATTGCCAATTGATTTTAGGAGGAAACGTCGCCGGTTTTATGTGTTGGGGTTGAGCCTAATGTGCATGTGTGCTCGTATGCACATGACCCCGCTGTACCGGTCCGTCTATATTGGACTTTGATATGGTATCAGAGTCAAATTAGCCTTTGTTTGGCTCGCAATCCTAACCTGTGGACAAGCACAACTAGGTTTATATCCTAAACCGAGTTGCACTTTCCACAGTTAGGATTGTGAGACTCAATTAGTTCAATTGATAACAGGGGAGAGTGGGGCTATCAACTGCGATTCGAAGCTTGTGAACTATAATTTTGATGGTTCATATAAAGTCATAATTACACTAATTAAAATTAATAGAATTTCTTAAATATAAGAATTTAAATTGTTAGCTATAAAATTAAATAGTCTAATTTATACTCAATTACACAATAAATTCAAAAACATTATCAATATGTTCTCATGTGTACAAAATGTGACATCTTTTTCTTTTCTTTCATTCCACTCTACCCATTTATGGGTTATTGTTATTCGTACCACGGTTTCGTGCTATACGTATCCGGGGTACAGTTACGCGAGACATAGGCGTAATCCTTTTTACTTAGTACTTTTATCGGAATTTTTGATATGGACGACTACGCATGGCGTATGCGTAGCCATTTTCCTATATTATTTAAACGAAATCAACTTATTGTTACGCGTACGTCAGACGTAGCCCGACCACGGGTATAAATAGCATAAAACATGTTATGATATCAAAATTTTTGGAAACATAATCCAAATGATTCTCTTAAATCTCCACAACAAATTTATACTTATTTTATACGATTGAGATCCATTGTATCTCATAAATTTTCCTATAACATAATCTCTTCTATAAAAACTAGAGGTAAAAAAACTTAATAGCCACACATATTTCAATCGGTAGGCTTTTCACTACAAAGATGAAGACAACCACTATTATGTTCCTTATGTTGGCATTGCTTCCTTTTACTTTCAATGGTATTTAGTTATTTACTATTTACTTCATTTCTCCCTTTTGTTTATACCATAACTAATTTACATGTGATTAGGAACTGATGGCTTGAGAGCTCCGAAGCATATTGTTTCCATGGAGGATTATGATGTTATACCGAGTAATTGCCGACCTCACGTAAGATGCAAAGACTTCGATTGCCGCAAGAGATGTAGATCAGTTCAATCTACATGCGAGATATTTGCAACCCCGGCGGGAAATCAACAATTTTGTTGTTGCAATTAGCTTTCAAACTCAACTCATGGGTTGAGCTACTCCGTAGAAGTAGTAGTAAAACTTAAAAGAAAGAATTAGGGAAATGAGTTTCTTAAAAGTTCTACTTTGTAAAATGGGCTCCTACATAATATAGAAAAAAGTAGGCCTGCAAATAAAAAAAATAGGGAAGAATGCAAATGATGGTGGTGGGTCCCTTCCTTTTATTTTTTTATTTATTTCTCATTCATTCACTTTTATCTCTCCTCACTTTATCTCAACCGTAACTCTCCTCCTCTTGTAAATGATAGTGGTGGGCCCTAATTTCTCTATTCCTTCACTTTTCTCTCTCTTCATTAACTTCTAATTTTTCCCTCTATTTTTCATTCCTTCATTTTTCTCTCTCCTCACTTTATCCCACCCGGAACTCTCTCCCTCATGTATTTTTTGGGTTGTTGGAACCAAATCTATATTTTTGGGTAGGCTATTTCCACTAGATTTTGGGTATGCTTTTGACTCGTTTTGTTAAATAGTATTAGTATGTGTTTGATGAATTGAGTATACTGTTTACCCAATTTATGGGTATTATTATTTTATGTTGTAAAATGTTACCCAAATTATTGGTACGGTTGGACATTATATGTTTATTGTTGGGTATGTTTTATGGTATGTTTCTTATTGTTGAGTATGTTTAAAGTGAAATGTTGGGTATGTTTTATGGTTACCCAAACTGTGTTATAATGACCAAATGTCATTTGGTATTGATGTTTGTGTAGAATATCGATTTATGTAAAATTTGGGTATGATAAATTCTACCCAATTTATGAGTGCATTGGGAATGAATATTTTATAACACAAAATTCTACCCAATTTATGGGTATGATATTTTTTAATATTTTAGTTTTTTTGGGTATGTTTGGGTTTTGGGTATGTATGTTTTCGAGTATGTTTGTGTAGTTTGACAAAATTATTTTGGGTATGAATAGTAACGTTTTTGGGTAAACGAATTTTGGATAGAAGGTGGGAAAGTATGCATATTGAGAATTGTTCATTTTTGTAGTAGGTGGAGATAAATATCAAACGTCAAATATGTCAAATCAAATGAGATGGACAAGTTGATAGCTTTTGTACTATATTTATTCCAACCTATATTTTAGGGACCCAAATTTTCAATTGAAAAAGGAAGAAGTTTTATTATCAACTCATTAGCCTAAAAGGCCAAATTGACCAATTTATCCAACTTAAAATATCATCTTGAATGAGAAATTGAAGTTTAAAATCATAAAAAAAAAACTAACGTTGGGTGTCGAGATTTTCAAATGAGTATAAAACTCTACAAAATTATCAAAGAGTTGACCTTTAATGCAAGTTTATTATGATTACGACGTCGCTTATGATTTTATTATTTGTAGCTTTACATTGATTGATAGCATTCGTAGGGTTTTAAACATCATAATTCCATCAACTTTAGTAAAGGTATTGACACAAGAACAACAAAATTAAAGGTATTAACTAGTTGTAGGTATAAATTTCGGCTAATTTCGTCCCAATTCTGTCGGGATTTTAAAAAAAAGTGTTTCCGTTCTGCCCCGTAAAAAATTTGCGGGACGGGATGCAGGACGTAAACTTCTCATCCGATTAATATCGTCTCGTCCCGCATACAGATATATATATATATATATATATATATATATATATATATATATATATATATATATATATATTATAATTTGGGTTTTAAAATTGGACTCTAACATCATCTTTTAGTTTTGGCCCAATTAAAAAAAGAATATTTTTAAATATCGGTTTAATTTTTTATTTAACTTTTTAGTTGACAATAAAATTGATGAAAGAAGGTTGATGATAACTTGGTTGATGACATCGCGCTTGATGATAATAAGTTGGTGATGATATAGTGAGTGATAATACAATTGACAATAATACAATTAATGTAAAACAATTGTTGACGATACAATTACAACATAACTTGTGAAAATATAATCAGTGACACTATAATTTGTAATAGTCTAATTTGATGACAACCTAGTTGACAACAATACACTTATTGATAATATAATATTTTACAGTACAATTGGTAACAACAGTAGAAGACAATATACTCGATGTCATTACCATTGACGAAAACATAGTGGATGATAATACAATTCATTTAAAACAATTTCATAAGTATGATAATTATACTACCTAAACTTTCCACTCCATCACTACCTTGTATAATCAAATAGTATCATTCTTCTTGATTGTATTCAATGAATATTCTCATGAATCTCATGTGTAGAGTGATAGATTTTGGTGAAAGTAGACCACATGAATGGTGGAGGTAGAACCACACTTTTATTGATGATATAATCATCCTATATATATAGGACTAGTGTGTATTACCCGTGCCTTGCACGAGATTTGTTAAAATATACTTTTAATTTTTCTTTTAGTCTTATTTCGATGATGTATATTTGACAAAATACGATATTCATCTATAATAAAAAACATATTTATAAATTTGTCAAATAACTAATTATAGGTTTAAAATTTTAATATAACTTTATCGAGAAAAGTTGACGTAAATTACGACTTTAAATAATACCTTTTTAAAAAATATCAGTTTTTAAATTGATTAGTTACAAGAATGTGATTCATATCACGATTATTTGCGGCTTTGATAAATTAATTTAGTTAACCTTATAAATTTATATGAGAATTTTGTTGAAGTAATAATTACATTAAATTAATATATTAAAAAAAATACTCTACAAACATATTAAAAATTTATCAACTTACATAATTAACTAATTTTGTAAGAAAAATTGTTCAACTTATTATAAAGAAAAATCTCAAAAAGTAAAATGGAAAGGAAAATATATTTGCTAGGGGATTTGTAAAGTACCCACTAATTCCATCACCAACAAATACGTTAATTGAAATTGGAAAGAAAGATAGTTACAAATTTTTTTATTAATATATATCAAAAGAAAATTAGTCTCCCTTGTATGTACAATTTTAATATACTAATAAAGTATTATATTTTAAAAAATAAGGAAACAAAATCTATTATTTACACTTTTTTTTATTTAAAAAAATATATTAATTGATAAAAGTTTAATAAAAATAATCTCTTCAATTTTTTTAATAAAATTAAAATACATTAGCATCTATACATAAATTAAAAAAGTATGTTTAGTATAGATAAATATATGTATAACTATATATATAAAGTTATTTTGGTATAATTTTTATCATAGAATAATAAATCTATTATTATAATAATTTTAACTATGTTTATATGTATATGTGTAGATATATAAAAAAGCATGTATGATAAATAGATAAATATAACTTCTATTATAGGATAATTATACTATTACATTAATGACTAATTTAAATAGGGTAACTATATATATAATTTTTTTAAAAAAAATTAAAATTCTAAAAAAATGACACATGGCATAATATATGGTAGGATGAACCACGTTGAAGGAAATGATTTGACTTTAATATAATACTAGTCTAATACCCGCACCGTGTGCGAGATTAGCTTTAATAAATTGTAAAACAAATCTAATTATTAATTAAATTGAGTTGGAAGATAATATTATAAGGGAAAGTAAAATATAATAAAAACAGAAAGGGATATTTTTAAATAAATGATAGTTTACACGTTCTTGATAAAAAAAAAAGGTCTTAAATGAAACTGAACGTAAACACGATCCGTAATATAAAAATATATGGAACCATGGTTTATGTAATTAAGGTTTTTTATAATATTAGTGTATATATATATATAGATCGTTAGTTTATATAATTTTTTAATTAAATTTTTTAAAATGAGAGTGCGTTTTAAATTGCATTGACAAAAAGAACGAAAAAAAAACATATGGCATTAAAGGCTTATACTTTATTATTAGTATATAGATATATATTTTAACACTAATATTATATATACATATATGTTTGGTAAGTAGATAAATATAAGTTTTATAATAGGATAATTAAAATATGGTAACTATATATATTATTTAAAAAAAACTAAAATTCTAAGAAATTGACTTGTGACATATTTTTTGTTAGAATGAACCACGTTGAAGTAAACGCTTATGCTTTAATATATGTATATAGATATAGATATAGATTACAAGAGAATTAAAGGAAATTAATAAAATTACCGAAATTAAATTAAATTCAAACTAAACTAATATAAAAAGATAATTTATCAAAATATAATATATGATTTCCTTCGATATATAGAGAATGTTACATCTTTTCTTTTTCTTTTCTTTTCACTCCATTGTATACATCCATTCATGCTATTTGATTTGGAAACATTATAAAAATGGATTCTCTAAAATCTCCACAATAAATATATACTTATCATATATATGATTAAGATCCCTTTCTTCTATAAAACTAGAGATAAACACCAGATTTAACATAAATATTTCAATAGGTAGAATTTTCACTACAAAGATGAAGAACACCATTGTTATCTTCCTTATGTTGGCATTGTTTCTTTTTAGTTTCAATGGTATTTGCTCGATTTCCCCTTTCTAATTTTTTTTTACCATAACTCTAAAGTGATTGACAATCAAACTTTATAATTTACATGTGAATAGGAATCGATGGCTTGAGAGCTCCGAAGCGTGTTGCTCCCATGGCGGATGTTAATGGAATACCGAGTAATTGCTACCCTCATGACGGATGTAGATTCCCCGCTTGCAACAGTAGATGCAGATCAACTAAATCTACATGCGCTATATATCCAACCCCATCGGGATTCAAGTTATTTTGTTGTTGCAATTAGCTTCGAGCCTTCGAGGCTCGACTCAATGTTTTTTTGTAGTGGAAAGTGGTTAGGTTGACCTACCTACTTCAAGTAGTCAATATATAGTATTTTTATAGATGAAAACATCTTGTTCGAAATTTCAAAAAAAAATTGTATTGGGTGTCGAGATTTTCAAATTGGTTAATTGTTATAGACCAATAATACAATTGATATGATTTCAGGATTTTTTTTTATTACTAGGTTGTATGCCGGTACTACGCACCATTTATTTTTTACCGTATCAACTATTTATGTAGTTTGAAAAAATATTTACTAATTTATAGTTTTACAATTGTTGTTTGTTTGTATTGTGAACACTTTTTAAATTAAAATTGTTTTCAATGACACATATAATTATTTCCATTGATCGTAACAAAATTTTAACCACTTATTTATTTTATAATATTGTAAATTTATTATAAAATAACATTATAATTGTTATTAAAACTTAAACCCTCCACAAATAGCATTTCATATATATTTAATTTTCATTTATTATTTGTATTTAAACAATATTTCTTCTATTTTCATATAAATCTTCACATTTTACCATTATTTTTATACATTTTATTAATTATAGTGCATAAAATAATATTACAGCTTATACCTTTAGTTTTCTTAAGTATAGGTTTACGCACGTGCTACTCACGCGCTTTGTGAATCGATTACAGAAATATGATTCAGTTATTAATATAGTATAATATTAATCTGGTATATTATTATGAAAACATATCACATAATTAGATAAATTAAGTCAATGAATTCGGTAAAAATAGAAAACAAATATTTAGTAAATTAATCAGTATATCATATGCCAATTCAAAACAACATACTCATGATAGACCAACAACGTTGACCTCATCGTCATCATCTGATAAGCATTGTGCTAATTTTTTCATGTTCATCTCCAATCTTTCTAATTCAGCTTCAATGAAACCATATCTAAATGGTGATAAATGTCATCTTTGAAGAAAGGAAATCATGAAAGATTGCTGATTATGTAATGGAATCTGTATCATATCAAGAGAAGTAAGATTGATAAGTATGTATCGAGACTCTTCATATGTGAAACCATTGATTGAAACAAAAAGGGAATGATAATCATTAATTAGGTAATAATAGCGATTTTATTAAGTTATTTATGTTTGCAGATGGGTGTACATGTAGCTAGGGCTGTTCATTTATCTGGTTCAGTTCGATTTTTGGACTGGATCGGACATGACTGAAACCAACAGGTCCTGTCTTCGGTCCAACCAATTCGGTCCACAATCGGTCCGGTCCGGACCTTTTTTTTTTAAAAAGGACAAAATAATACCTATAGCGTATATGTACTTCCGGTCCAGTCCAGGTCCGGATCTATGATTTTGTAAGTATCACAAGTTTTTCGGTCCATCCAGTCTTGAACCGGATCTGAACCGAATAATTTGTCCATTTTCGATCTGCATTTTTCCAGGTGCGGACCTATGATTTTGCAAGTAACACAAACTTAAATAAAGAAGATTGTGTTTGTTAGGGAAGGTTTGAGGATGAAGTTTAGGGTTTGTTTGATATTCATATATGTGTAATTAATTTTTTTTTAATATCTAGAGTTTGATATGTCATTATATTTATATCAATATGATATACTCCTATGGGTCGTTTGGTATCGATACAATGATTAAAGGTATCAATTATGAGTATCAGGTATGGATATCAAATTGATATCTGATATCCCTGTTTGGTATCAAGATATGGGCATCAAGAAAAGAAATTTTCAAAAACCTAGAAATTTTGATGGATGAACCACCAACGTTTCCGGCAACTGCAGCACGTCAGAGGTGGCCGAATGAGGGACGAACGGAGGCGGTTGAGTAGCGCAACAACGACACAAGATACTGACAAACTCGCGTGAAAGGACAACAACAGTGGCGGCTCCTTGCTCCGGTCAGCGACAGTAGCACCAAACGGTGGCTATCCCGATTGGCGGAGGTAGGAAGTGAGAGAAGGGAAGGAAGTAAGAGTTGCTCTTGTGTGAGGAAGAAGAAAAGAAAGGAAGTTGAAAAATGTCAAAAGAGAAGGAAGGAAGGAAGCAGCTGATATTTTTCGATACCTCTAAAAATCTCGATATATCATAAAAGGGGAAATTCAGACATCAGGGTATCAATTTGATACCGATACCACAAAATACCAAACATCGGGGAAAATACCAAACAAACTCCTAATGCATTTTTTTCTCCTTTTTTACGTGCTCCAAACACTAGTGGTATCTCATATCTTATGTTTCTCCTCCTACTTCTATTCTTTCTCTTCAAAACTCCTTCTCTATTAGGGTTGTAATATGAGACAAGCTACTTGGGCTCGGCTCGGGCTCGTCTCGTCAAAAGCTCGGCTCGAGCTTGTTCATTTTCTAAACGAGCCAAGCTTGAGCAAATTTTAAAACTCGTGTAATTTTTAGGCTCGGCTCGTTTATAAAAAAGCCGAGCTTGAGCATGTCAAAGCTCGGCTCGTTCGGGTAAAGCTCGGCTCTTTCGGCTAAAATAACACTATAGGAGCATTATTTTAGCCGAGCTGCTCGGGCTCGGCTCGGGGTCGGCTCGTCAAAAGCTCGGCTCGAGCTCGTTCACTTTCTAAACGAGCCAAGCTTGAGCACGTTTTAAAGCTCGTATAAATTTTAGGCTCGGCTCGGGCTCGTCTCGTTTATAAACGAGCCAAGCTTGAGCATGCCGCTCGTTCGGCTCGTATTACACCCCTATTCTCTATTGACAATTGGGTGAGTTGATAAGTAGGCTTTTTTTGCCAAATGTAGCGTCAAGTAGGCTAATTTGTTTATTATGCCACATATTAGGCCCCTCTTATTTATTTATAAAGATAATTGAAATGGTTTATCGGTAATTTCAATTTACTCAAGTCCATGGCCAATGTTAATAGACAATTGAACTTGTGTATTTTCCTGTTAACACACAGTGTTAATACACAATTTCAATTACAATGTTAAATTATGTTATTTATAAAATTGGTCATTTTCCAATTACACAAGTCGAGTCCGTTGTCTACACAAGGTTGAGTTACACAAGCTCAAACGAGTTGCACAAGCCCAAAAGTCCGTCGAATACACAATTAAATGTGTTGGGACATTTTATGTAATTATAAAATTAAACCATATCTTGTAGTTATTCAATAGGGCATTTGATGTTTTTCTAAAAATTTGGGACATTCCTGTAAATAAAAATTTGGGCAGTTTTATGTGATTATCCAATCGGGGGCATATTTGCAAATTCAAAAAGATCGGGCCATAAACGCAAATTAAGAATATGGGAGCTCTTATGTAATTTAACTAAATTTCATTCACACCCGATCCAGGGTTTCTTGTAGCAACGGCGGCGTTCGCCCGGTTGTTCAGCTCTAGCAATGTGGCGTCGGCTAATGTTCACAAATCTAGACTCGACCTAGAGTTTCCTTTATAGGAGGATGCTGCCGCCGCCGGAGTTGGACTGGTGAAAGCTAAAGGAAGAGGAAGCAGGGCGAGCTAGAGGACCGACAATAGGGGCGAGCCAGAGGAATCACTAGTAACATGAGCGAGCCAGAGGAAGCACTAACAATAGGGGCGACGGTGTGAGACAGACTGGGCTGGTGCGAGACGACAATAGGGGCGGCAACTACATCAAAGACAAACACCTTCCGACGGTGCAAGACGGACTGGTGCAAGATGATCTGACAGACTTGGCGGCGAATGGCGGAAGACGGCTGGCGAATGAAGGAAGGTGGGGTTTCTCAAATCCGATAGACTCGGCGGCGGGTGAGACGAAGAATACGAACGATGGTTGCGGAATTTTTGGGTTTCGTGTAACTAGATCTTAATTAATTGTTTTTAAAATAAATTATTAATCTTTATAGGGTTTTATTTAACCTCTTCAAATTCTCTTTTCTACCTCTTAATTAATTGTTTTTAAAATAAATTATTAATCTTGAATTAATTGAGACCTAGTTTATATCAATGATGAAAAAAAAAAAAAGTTAATTGATCAATCTTCTCTTGAAAATTCTGTATGAAATTACTCGTTTTTTCGTGTTATCTTTGATATCGAGATATGAATGTCAAACGGGCCTGTCTATAAGAGTATTTTGCCAGATCCATTTGTTCATTATTTTGAAATGGAATTTATGCGGATTAATCTAACTCAATATGGAAAACTTATAAGGTCCAAACATAGTAAGGATTAACAGATTTCGAGATATTTACTTGTATAAGATTGCCAAATAATAAAGGATGATACATGTGACTGACAACGAGATCTCGTTTTATACTCGGGGGCGACTCCACCCGGACCCCTTAGTGAATCTGTTAAGTTTGACATTCAATGCATATTAACAAATATAACTAAACAACTCGAATATGAATACACTTTTGAACTCGATTTATAATTTAGACTAGACTTCATTCTAAACTAGTTGAACATGAGCATATCAAAACTCAGTTAAAGATAACGTCCCTAATTATATCGTATAAAGTATATAATTGAAACTTTTGAATCTATGGAATCACTCTTGTGGCTGGAAGTCCACACCAAAAGAGAGAACTTTCAACTCACCAATGCCCATATTGAGAGCTCTTTCGAGATTCTATGAGAGCTTTCAACTCACCAATGCCTCACCAATGCTCATATTGAGAGCTCTTTCGAGATTCTATGAGAGCCTCACCAATGCCCATATTGAGAGCTCTTTCGAGATTCTATGAGAGCTTTCAACTCACCAATGCTCATATTGAGAGCTCTTTCGAGATTCTATGCCTGTTTGTGGATGACCATTTCTTAATTGGTGGATCGATTTGTTTAAATAATTTTTTTTAAAAAAATGAGAGATTTCAATCTCTAGTCATTCCTATTTTCGTACTCTTATGTGTAGATGATAATATTTGAGTGGTAGACGATGAATCAAAACCCATATAAATTTACGATATCCCAATACTCCCTTTCTCAAATACAAATATTCTTATTAATTTATATTTATGATTTATTCAGCATTTCGGGTTCATCAACTATCACTTATATATTCCCACCAAAAAAAAAAAAAACTATCACTTATATATGAAGTTCACCCAATATATCAAATTATATCGTTGATGTGGGACATTCCACAATCTCAATATACATATATTCGTAATCATAGGGGATATATGATTTTCAAATCGAAACCCAAACACGGTAAACATTCTGCCGAGGATGTTTATCCGCAGATCTAATGCGTTTGCAGTACCATTTCAGAAGGTAGACGATGAATCGTCCATAGAAATCAGAAATCAAAGAACTAATTAACTCTCTTTCTGTTTTGCAGACAAAGCATAAATCAGCAAAATACACAGAGGAACTACTCCAAATGCCCAAATCTTCAGAGCTTCTTCACTGTCTTTCGAGATCGCTCCTATCCTCGACCAATCTCCACTATACCTGTACAAATTCATTCAATTAGCTATGAACTTCATATGAATTACATGTTGGATTCGCAAATTGGACTTACCCAGCATCGACAAATCCCAATCCGAACAATGTAATGGCGGATTGAACTAAGAGCTTTGAGGAGAATGACGGAGAGAAACCGGAGCCTTCTTTTGATGAATTGTTGTCTTGCTTCTGAGCTTTAGGTGCCATGGATATGGATTTGTGCTTAATCTTGTTGATAGATGAGTGATTAAACAAGTAATTACCCGACGACAAGATCTTAGTTCCTGCGGCTGTTGCCATTTTCGATCGTCTTCCTCCCCTTATCTCTTCTCTGTGAGTGTGTTAGCAACTTTTTCTGTGGTTTGTATATGTTTTGAGTGTTTGAGGCCATATTTTCATAAACCTACCTTTTACTTACACCATTTTTCATAATACCATCCATTGTTTTACTTTCTTAAAAAATACCCTTTTCAAATATACTTTTTTAAAAAATACCCTTTTCAAAGATGCGCCGGAGACCACTTAATCTCCTTCCCACAAAAAAAACCCATAGTTTTAGGTTTGACTCGCTCATAACTGATATGAACATGAACATATCAATACTACATGATTATGAGTTGAAACTCATCTCAAACTATTTATTTTACTAAATAAGCTCGGATGATTAAGAACCCTAATGAAGACGGGATGATTCACATTTTAGTAAGGTTGTTATATCGATTGAGGATCATTAACCATGTTGAAAGTGTTGGAACTAATTTAATGAAAATAAGAAATAAAACATGTTTTAACACATGTGTGCGCCGGACACTTTTCCGGGCACATTTCCGGTGGGCTCCGGCCATTATCAACACCGGAAAGTGGGAGCGTTGGCTTCGTCTCCGCGAGCTCTTGCTCGTGGTATATTCATACATTAAATTTGAGTTCCGTTTGAATGAGAAATGGATGCCCAAAGTTGGTTGCATGTTAGGCAATAACTTGGGAAAATAGTCAAAAATTGGGTGAATCCCACATCGACTATATGGAGGTAAAAGGGAGTAGGATATAAGGGGCAAATATGCACTAAGGCATGTGCTTGTGCTTGTGCTTGTGCTCGGGCTTGTGCCGTGTTGCGCCGTGCCGTGTCCGAGTCCGTGTCGTGCCGTGTTGCGGGGCGGGTGAACCCAATTATAATCTGGGCTGACCACCTATATTATTTTTGGGCCAACCCAAAAACCCAACAGTGAGGAAGGCCTTGGGCCAGGCCCACTTGTGCAAACGGATCAGCGGACCGGGCTGGATATCCGAATATCCAGTCAAACGGATCAGCCAACAACCCCTACAAAAGTGGGCGGTTATGGTCTTCCGTTGACTCCTAAAATCGTGCAAGTCATGGATTGCGGGACACGTGTCAGCTTCCTATTGGCTCCGGTTTTGGGCTGGGCTTCGAGGCCCATAGCCCAATTCAGCTCCTCCAGCTCCTATAAATAGAGAGCTCTTCATTCATTCCAAAATGCACCAACAATCATTCTCTCTTCTCTCTCTCAAGCTTGCGAGCTTTTCTCATCTCAAGAGTGCAACGCACTACTGATTCGTAGGCTTCCGGTTCTATTACGAAGAACGGATTCGAACAGCAGTTGTATCCCGGGATTCTTAAACACCGGTAACCGTCGTAATACGGGGTGTTTTTAGAATTAAGGAAAGAGATTCCGATCTCGACTTTGCTCAACATACGCACTGCGGTGGTATGAAATTCTGAACCTTATCGTTATACTGCATACAGTTTAACTATCGTATTACAGGTTCCTACAGTCTTAATTCTAAAAACGTGTTAAGGTGTTATGCACTAACCGTTTATTAAGTGTTGCAGATAAGGCGCCGGAATACTCAAACCGGGTTTTTTCTACCGGAATTAATTTTAGAATTTGAATTTTAAATTCAGTTTTCAAAATTAATTTTAAAACAAAAAACGATTTTTATTTTTAAAACCTGAATTCGATTTAAATATTAAATCGAAAACAAGTCCGTTCTTGTATGGACTTATACCAAATTTTCTTCAAACTTCGGTTTTTGAGTTTCGATTTCCGATCAAAAAATTGAAATACTGACCGTGGTTGTTTCCGTGTAATTGAAATGGTTCATAACACAAAAGAAACTACCGACGGTGCGAACACTTCCGATTATGGAAGTATCCTGAGGCTCCTCAGTGATGCTAAAAATAGGGGTGAGCAAACAAACCATATTCAATTGGGGAGTGGTCTACCACCGGCTAAGTTGTTTTCCACCTATCAGAAGAATAAGCAGTGTCACAACTTGATCCTGTTTATGGGGAATTCGTCCACATCAAAGGTCGAAGGTCATGGCAAGATAGTGCTAAAAATGACGTCTGAGAAAGAGCTGACTCTCAACAATGTCATGCACGTGCCAGATATCCAGAAGAACTTAATTTCCGGATCTTTGCTGAGCAAGAACGGATTCGAAGTTGAAATAAGATCCGATCAGCTAACTCTCACTAAACGTGGGATTTATGTAAGCAAGGGATATCAAAAGGATGGACTGTTCAAAATGTGTGTATTGACAGTCATCCCAGACATTGTAACAAATGACGTTTCAATGAATAAAACTCCAATTGCTTATGTTGTTGAGTCTTTCAACATTTGGCATGAACGATTAGGACATGTAAATTATAAGTCTATCCAAAGACTGATAAATTTAAACCTAATTCCAAAATGCAAATTAAACAAAGACAAATGTGAAGTCTGCGTACAGGCAAAACTCACAAAAATGCCATCTCCACAAGTGGAGAGAACCACAAAATCTCTAGGCTTAATTCACACTAATTTGTGTGATTTGAAGTTTATACAAACTAGAGGAGGTAAAAAGTACTTCGTCACATTTATTGACGACTGTACAAGATATTGTTATATCTACTTGCTCAGAAGCAAGGATGAGGCCTTGGAAAAATTCAAGGAATACAAGTTGGAAGTTGAAAATCAACTTAGTAAGACAATCAAAGTCGTACGAAGTGATAGAGGAGGCGAGTACGATGGACCTTTCAACGCGTTCTGTAGAGAACACGGGATAGTTCATCAAACAACTGCTCCCTATTCACTTGAATCTAACGGAGTTGCAGAACGAAAGAACCGAACTCTGAAAGAGATGATGAACGCCTTGTTGCAGGATTCTGGGTTACCCCAGAACATGTGGGGGGAAGCATTGCTTACTACCAATTACATCCTCAACAAAATACCTCATAAGGTAACTGGCAAAACACCATATGAACTTTGAAAAGGTAAAGTACCATCGTACAAATACCTCAAAGTGTGGGGGTGCCTAGCAAAAGTGGTTATACCACCTCCTAAAAAGGTCACCATCGGACCTAAAACCGTTGATTGTATTTTCATAGGATATGCACACAACAGTAGTGCTTATCGATTTTTGGTACATAAATCAGATATACCAGATATACATGTTAATACAATAATGGAATCTAGGAATGCTTCTTTCTTTGAGAACGTGTTTCCGTGTAAGGATAAAGAAAATCTAAAACGAACTCGTGAACAAAGGGAAGAAGGCACTTCTGGAAATGAAATAGTCGAGGAAGAACCTCGAAGAAGCAAAAGAACTCGAATGGAAAAATCGTTTGGGGATGAATTCATAACGGCATTTCTCATGGAGAAAGAACCAAGAAGTTACACAGAAGCCATGTCTACACCTGACGCACCTTCATGGAAGGAAGCAGTCAAAAGTGAGATTGACTCCATTATGCAAAACCATACATGGGAGTTAGTTGACTTACCAAAAGGGTGTAAAGCACTTGGGTGCAAATGGATTTTCAAAACCAAGTTGAAAACCGATGGCTCAATCGAAAAGTACAAGGCTAGGCTTGTAGTGCAAGGATTCCGACAAAAAGAAGGGTTGGATTTCTTTGACACATATTCTCCAGTTACGAGAATAACTTCTATAAGAATGCTAATAGCAATAGCGGCATTAAGTAATCTAGAAATCCATCAAATGGATGTAAAAACTGTCTTTCTAAACGGAGATTTAGAAGAGGAGATCTACATACAACAACCTGAAGGGTATGTTGTGTCTGGACAAGAACACAAGGTGTGTAGACTTGTAAAGTCCCTTCATGGACTCAAACAAGCTCCTAAGCAGTGGCATGAAAAATTCGACAACGTAATGATGTCGAATGGTTTCAACATTAATGAATGCGACAAGTGCATATATATCAAGAATACTCCTACGGGATATGTCTTGTTATGTCTATATGTCGATGATATGCTTATCATTGGAAGCAACAAAGACATGATCAACCGAACTAAGAATTTACTTAGGGATCAGTTTGACATGAAAGATATGGGATTAGCGGATGTCATTCTAGGGATTAAAATCACTAGACACTCCGAAGGTATTACCCTGTCCCAAGCTCATTATGCTGAAAAGATCCTTGAGAGGTTCAAAAACTACTCAAGTGGAACAGCTAAGAGTCTTGTGGATTCTCAACTCCACCTGACCAAAAATGTGGGGGACTCAGTGTCACAACTTGAGTATGCACGTGTAATTGGGAGTCTTATGTACTTAACCAATTGTACACGCCCTGACTTAGCGCACTCAATTAATGTACTAAGTCGCTATACAAGTAACCCAGGACATAAACACTGGAAAGGGATAACTAGAGTATTGAACTATCTCCGTTATACTCAAAGTTATGGGCTGCACTATAGTAATCAACCAGCAGTTCTAGAAGGATACAGTGACGCAAACTGGATATCCGACTCTAGAAACTCAAAATCCACAAGTGGATATGTGTTTACACTGGGTGGTGCAACAGTGTCTTGGAAATCTTCCAAACAGACGGTATTGGCCAGATCCACAATGGAGTCTGAGTTCATTGCGTTAGACAAAGCAACAGAAGAAGCTGAGTGGCTTCGGAACCTCTTGGAAGATATTCCGATGTGGGAAAAACCAGTGCCGGCATTATGTGTACACTGTGATAGTCAATCGGCTATAGCTCGGGCACTGAGTGTTTTATACAATGGAAAGTCACGTCATATTAGACGACGACATAAGTCCATTAGAAAACTGATCTCAACATGTATAGTCTCGATCAACTATATCAAATCAGCTGACAAACTAGCGGATCCATTTACTAAGGGTTTGTCAAGAGATCAAGTTTTAAAATCATCAAAAGGAATGGGTTTAAAGCCTATTATGAAAGAGGATGCTTGAAGGAAAACCCTACCTACGTGACTGGAGATCCCATGATGTAGGTTCAAGGGGAAAACCTAACCAAGTTGAATCAAGTGGAGCACTGTCTCTACCCAGTTCCTAAGGATGATAAACAGTGCAAATTGTATGAGTTAAGGTTAAGATTGGCTTTTAATGATTCCATCGCCTTGAAACAAAGGGGGAGTATGAAAGATACTCTTTATGGTAAATCACCTTGTGAGTGTGACATGGGGCCGTGTCTAGGAGAATAAAGTGAGGCTGAATTCTCCAAATTCACTCATGAATAAACCAGGGATGTTCAAGGCTAAAATGAACACAACCAGAGAACCAAACGTTCTGCGAGAAAATGAAACTGTGTGATAGTTGTTGTCTCGGTTTACATAAAAGCCCGGGTGGTTCAAGACATCATAGTCACTACCTGGTCGAGTAAATCCGATAGCTATTCACTATGGACGGTTCAAGCATGAAACATGGCACCAGTCCAGATGTAGTGATTTTTCGACTGTACTCTTGAGAATTCTGTCTGTCTAAAAGCAGAGAAGCATATGTTTAGAATCATTTCTATTCATGTGGGGGATTGTTGGAACTAATTTAATGAAAATAAGAAATAAAACATGTTTTAACACATGTGTGCGCCGGACACTTTTCCGGTGGGCTCCGGCCATTATCAACACCGGAAAGTGAGAGCGTTGGCTTCGTCTCCGCGAGCTCTTGCTCGTGGTATATTCATACATTAAATTTGAGTTCCGTTTGAATGAGAAATGGATGCCCAAAGTTGGTTGCATGTTAGGCAATAACTTGGGAAAATAGTTAAAAATTGGGTGAATCCCACATCGACTATATGGAGGTAAAAGGGAGTAGGATATAAGGGGCAAATATGCACTAAGGCATGTGCTTGTGCTTGTGCTTGTGCTCGGGCTTGTGCCGTGTTGCGCCGTGCCGTGTCCGAGTCCGTGTCGTGCCGTGTTGCGGGCCCACTTGTGCAAACGGATCAGCGGACCGGGCTGGATATCCGAATATCCAGTCAAACGGATCAGCCAACAACCCCTACAAAAGTGGGCGGTTATGGTCTTCCGTTGACTCCTAAAATCGTGCAAGTCATGGATTGCGGGACACGTGTCAGCTTCCTATTGGCTCCGGTTTTGGGTTGGGCTTCGAGGCCCATAGCCCAATTCAGCTCCTCCAGCTCCTATAAATAGAGAGCTCTTCATTCATTCCAAAATGCACCAACAATCATTCTCTCTTCTCTCTCTCAAGCTTACGGGGTGTTTTTAGAATTAAGGAAAGAGATTCCGATCTCGACTCTGCTCAACATACGCACTGCGGTGGTATGAAATTCTGAATCTTATCGTTATACTGCATACAGTTTAACTATCGTATTACAGGTTCCTACAGAAAGAACATAGTTAAATAAATAAGACCTAAAAAAACACACACTAATTTATAGTAGTTCAACCAATGATGATTATTTCCACTTTAGAGAGATTTTAGTAAGAAGTTTTGATCTATAAATTAACAAATGAGTGAAGGCAAAAAAAGCGCTACAATGTATAAAGTAACGAAACTCTAAATAATACTTGATCGTTAAATATAAGATTGAATAAAACAATAAATGACTTCGATCACCCCGGACCCAGATCCCTCAATCCCTCACTGAATCTTGTAAGTGCCACATTATAGACATATCAACAAATCCGACCAAAAAACTCGATTGTGAATACACTTTTGAAATTTTTTAAAATTTAGACTTGACTTCAGTCTAAACCAAAATCAACTATAAAATTAGGTCAATTCAAATCAAGATAAAAACCCTAATTATCTGTATAAACTATATAATTGAAACTTGAACCTTAGGTTTGTTTACCAAGATCACTCCCATATAGTGGCTCACTTTGAGTACTTTACAGAATTCAGAACATCAATTCCTGTATTGGCTTTCAAATGATGACCAAACTGTATATACATCATCAGAACATGAGTTTTCTCACATCAGATTTGAAGACAAAATATGATTCACATTTTCAGATTGCTCAATCCCGTACTGTAATTCTACGTAGATCTTGTTGGTATCGGTACGCAGTTGCTGTCAAAACAAGTTATCTTCGTAGAGGAGCATCATGATGAAACGACGTCGTCTTCTGAGTCGATTAAAAACGCCTTCAAATGCTTAATAAAATCCTTCGTTTTCTCAAGGTTGACTGCATGGCCTGCGTTCTTGATTACTACCAGCTTAGAGTTCTCCTGCAGATGTCTTCCACCAAATAAAGAGATTCATTTGAAGAGAAATTACAATCAACGATTCAAAAATATTGATATGAGATATATATATATATTATATATATATTTACCTGTGCAATCGATGCCCTAGCTCCAAAGGAAATATTTGATCTTGTTCACCCCATATAATCAAGCATGGCTGTAATTTCAATCGATCAATACCCAATTTAAGCAACATATGGTACTCACACATTTTATAAAAGGCGGATCTGAATCCGATTTGAAATTATCCGGTATGTGACACTTTCTGTATCGGTTGTCCAAGTCGGATATTCGAGTCCGTATATTTAATCTTGATTATAAGGTATTTTTACCGAATAGATTGAATATTCAACCTAGGTAATCAACGGATAACCTATTAACCCGAATAAATGATACCGGATCAATATCTGATCTAATTATTTTTCAAAATCCAGTTTGTATTTGATACAGTGATCCGAAAAACCTTTCGGATTGGATAAGACATCAATTAACGGATCATTTCGGACTTAAATTTTCTCGAATTAGGTCTTCGGATTTATCGATCAAATTAGTAGGACAGGATACTTTTGCCCACCACTAATACAATCAAAGTTTAAAATTTCATGTAGTTGCAAATACCCCCATTTGGTTGTATCTCCAAAAAAGAAGCGGAATGAAAACGAATCTAATATATATATATAGAGAGAGTATATAGATCCTATGAGAACACCCCTAACGTGTATACATGAGAACAAATTCGTAATTATTATTAGTTTTGTTACGAATGTGTCATATTGTTTAATGTATTATTCGTGGTTATTGTTGGTTGAGTGGATTATTCGTAGTTATTGTTGGATTCCTAATTATTATTATTCGTAGTTATTAGTGATTATGATATCTACTCTAAATCTTAACCCTTAATACCCACCGTCCAACGGTGTACGATTGTTCTCATGTATACACGTTAGGGGTGTTCTCATGGGAACCACACCCGATACCGTCCGTTTAGATTTTCTTTTATGAATACCGGTTGATCATACGGACTGTCCGGAAATGATTAGGTCAATTGAACTAGCTTTGTTTTCCTTCTATTTTTTTATATTTTGAGTTTAAACCAACAAGAAACTTAATCTAAGAACCAACCTGTGCAATTTTTGGAAGGCTTGAAAGTTGTCGATCCGTGAGTATAGATTCAATCAACTCTTTCTTCTCCTCTGCGTATTGTGTGCACATAACCTACACAATCAACTAAGCATTCAATCCACTTAGCAAAGATACTGAATACATCACAATTAGCTAGGGTTTCTACTTACGTTGATGAAATCGGTAAGAATCCAATTGGGAACGACGTTATTAGGTCTAACAAAAGACGATCTCATCAATTCCCTTAGCATTTCTGGCGTTTGAGGTAGTAAGATAGTTTTAGCCTCCTCTAAGTCATTAACCTTAAACAAACCATTCTTCATATCCTTCTCTTCCAAACACACTCCGGCGCAACAAAACGCCGCCTTCTCTACCGCCTCCGGATACTGCGCCGCCATGCTGTACCCTACGAATCCTCCGTAGCTTATCCCTACTATGCTCGTCCTCTTCACGCCGTGCTCGTTCATCAACTTCATTAAGCAACGTGCCTAACATATCATTCATGTGAATAGTACATAATCACGTTAGATGTTATATGGTGATGAGTAAGGTCGTATCTATATGTTGATATCGATAGAACGGATCCGAAAAATATGATAAAAACGATTAAATGGACGAAAACAAACACATCTACGTAAGAATTAAATGATCTAATAAGGTCAAATAATGGCTTATTAAGAATGACTACGTCATGAAAGATTATATTATTGAGGAGCGTTTCAGAATGATTACGTGAACTAAACATACTATCGGTTCCTATGAGAACAGTCTTATTGTGTATCATAAGAACAATCTTAGACCGTCGGATGGTGAGTATTAATGGTCGAGATTTAAGGTAGCTATATCATAATTAATAATAACTACGAATAATACATTAAACGATATAACATCTTCGTAACAAAACTAATAATAATTGCGAATAATATATTAATCAATAAGGTATGTTGATTAAATGATAAGACCTGTTCTCATAGGATCTATACTCTCTCTCAGGACATGTTTTAAGATGTAAGAACAAATGAACTCGTGCTCGGGACATATGGAAACCCTTGCTGAATGGGGATCGTTCATGTGCCGAGAGGCATATGAGTGTGATTCATATTTAAGTCATAACATTTCATGGGACCTCAGCCAAATCGATATGGAAATATTTATGTAATGTAGAAAGGTACGTACGTACTTGGAAGGAATCGGTTCGATCCGAGCAAGAAGTGTAAGATCGGCCAAAGAAGAGAAGATCAGGGACATACACATTGAATTTTGAGGTAAAATGGCTCAAGATATCAGAAAACTGCCACATAGCATTGGCACCAAAGCCATGCAACAAAAGCAATGAAGGCTTTGATGGTTTAGGAGACTTAGGAACCCAACAATGCATACGAGTGTCGTCGCCTATGTCGGTTAACGTTGATTTAAGCCCGGCTAAGGAGAAGCTCGCCCGATATAACCAATCTCGTGAAGCCGTGAAGCTGAACAATCTTATCTCCGCCATTTGATGAAGATGAAGATGTTTGATTCAAGTTTTGGCGTTCGTGCATGTATTGATGGTTGATAGTAGATTACATGCACAACGTGCATGAAACGAAGAATGAAGCTTCATTTTTGTATGAGTAAATGTAGTTAAGTTTAATGGCCATTCGTTAAGTTAAATGAATTTTCACCTCTTCCTTTTCTTATGGTTTGAGAAATCACGAATTTGAAGGCTTAAATTAGAATCACTTGGAAATTGAGAGGAGTGGTGTTTATTTTTGGATTTGATTTTTGTTAAATTTGTATTTGGCAGATCTAAAAACGTGCATGGTGCACGGGTGAGCCTATACATATAAATTTACGAAGTTTCATTATAGCAATAACGTTGTACACTAGGATCACATAATTATTTGATATAAACGAACTAGATTCGATCACTGTATATGAAATGCGGAATAGGCAGATAAAATAGTTTATCCAATACTCTAGAAGGGGGGGATGAATAGAGTATGGAATCTTTTCGCAATCTTAGGATAGGTAAGACCTTATCGTAAGAGATAAGACCTTATCGATTAAGATAAAGTCTTATTCTAATTTATAAGACCTTACACTTCTCTATAAGATTGAAATTAAGTGTAAAGATTTAGACAAACCAGGAATATAAAGAGCAGTAAAGGACACGCGATATGTTAACGAGGTTCGGTCACCAACACGACCTAGTCCCCGCCTAGGATTGATTCAATCCTAGGATTCAAGTAGCTTTATTTTCCTTCTTCTTGATGAGTTCCAGATACAACCTTCAAAAGACCTTCCCTCTTCTAAACTCAGAAGTCTTACACTTCCTATCTAGCAACTCACTCACTCGAAAAGAAAAACTAAAGTACTCCAGATACAACACTCGTATCCAACGTGTCTAGAAATAAAAACGGTTTGTATGATCCTTGTTGAATTGTACTATCAGCTCGAAAAGGATCTCACACTTCTTAAGGAAGTATAATGATGAAGCTTCGAATGTGAGATCGGCTCTTTGTGAGATATGTAGAATTTATCTCTCGGTTTTCGAAGTAGGCAATGAACGTGTGTTTTGTTTCTCCTTCCTTGTCTCTTTAAATAGGCAAGCATATCAGCATATTTGATCGTAGAAGAAGATCAGCAATTTTTAACGTTGAAGAAGATCTTGGCTGCATGATCTTAGGAGATCTTGGGTTGTTGAGATCTTGGGTTGTTGAGATCTTGGGTTGTTGAGATTTTGTTTGAAGTCAAGCGGTCAAGTACGTCAATCATATTTTGTTGAGGTTAGGAAATCTTCCAATTTTATCTTTAAGAAGATTTAATTAAAACAAATCAAAGATTTGTTAAAATCAAATCCCTTAAATAACTCAACAAGAAGGAAAAGCCACTTGTACGTACGCCGCGCAATTTTAGTTTCTGTCCAGTTTTGGTAAGGTCTTACCAGTTTATGTAAGGCCTTACTGAAACCTGAAAACCAAGGTTTTTATGGTAAGGCCTTACCTGACACTGTAAAGACTTTACCAACACTTGTAAGATCTTACCAAAACCTGGAAACCAAGGTTTTGGCTTTCATCAACCATAAGTAATGTCTTATTTATCAAGGTGGAGTTAACAGTATAAACAAAATGGTAAATCGAGAGGTCGAAAGAAATCGGCGGATGAAACTAACCCACCGACAAAAGAGACAACCAAACAATCGGGAGAAAAGAGAAACGGAGAGAAGGCGGAGGAAAATATCATTTTAAAACACGATGATGAAACATCTCCCAAAGAAAAAGCGGGCAATGGACGTGGTCAAAATTTTTAACTTTTTTTTAAAAAAAGTGCATGGTGTGTTTAGAATTCGTACCACAGGGACCGGTCATTTAACAAGGTAGATATTGATCTAACTAGACCGAGCTAAGAATCAAAATACTAGACCGAGCTAAGAACCAAAATTCGAAAACATGGGACCAAAAGGTTGGGTTGAACCGGTTCACCCGATTGTCTCTCTGATTTATTAACAATTGCTTAAGAAGGAACCAAACAACCTTCTCTTCCATTCTTTAACTAAAGTATGACTTTTTAAACTAGAAATCAATATTATTATATGCTAAGAAATCACGTATCGTGGTCTTTGTGAGGGTCTTACTTCCTATTACTTGAAAACACAAGCAAGAAAGACTTTGTGATGAATGTTTACAAGAAAAGAGCCCATCACTTAATCAAAGGCCATCACAAGAAAACACCAACATGAAACTTAGGGTTACACAAAATGAGCTCATCGTGCATTATCCTTATGCATAGCATAGCTCTATTCTTCATGAGGAGGACACCCTTTACAGTCAATGACCTCCGGCACCACTTCCGTTGTCTGACTCCCGTCAGACGTAAAGTAGGACACCCCGCTACATACAGCCACAGCCACAATTACGCCAAAGAAGAAGACGGCAAAGGGATTAGCCATTCTCAACTGCAGAAGAAGCAACTCGAGTGAAACCTACTTCCTATGGATCTGGATTATGGCTGTGAAGAATGGTCTGCTTGTTAATATAAAGAGAGGAGGATGGAGAGTCAAAACATGTATTTATCTCAACTGTCAAAGATATGGGGAAAATGAAGAGTCGAAACAAAAGCCCTCAATAATGAGGGTTGTTGGTGAAAGGGAAGAGTCGAAACAAAAGCCCTCGATAACTTTGATCTAAAAATCCTCAGAAATTTATTCATACGAAACACATTATCCAATTTGTAACGGTGTTTCAAAATCTAAAAAAATTCACTCAAAA
Organism: Fagopyrum esculentum; assembly: GCA_033239045.1. NCBI lineage: Eukaryota > Viridiplantae > Streptophyta > Magnoliopsida > Caryophyllales > Polygonaceae > Fagopyrum > Fagopyrum esculentum. The sequence continues at coordinate 156,255,171 of BSUD01000003.1, read as the reverse complement.
ATCACAACAACAAATCTCAATTACAACCATAAATCACAGCCACGACCACAAATCTAATATTACTAACACGTCCTAGAACTTATGGCCAAAGTTGGATCGGTATTCGTACTTAATACAGGGATGTGTTTTTTATAAAGGAAATAAATTCAATTTACTGGTTTAAACTAACAAAACGAGAGGCCACAAAGGTAGAAAATGGACTAACCGTCATGTTCTGACGAACCAAAGAAAGGAGAAAAAGAATGTCAAACAAACACAAAGCATCAGTAAGGTTTTGAAACCCTGAACACCGAGTTTGCATGCCGAAACATTAAGGGGTAGTCACGGATGTATTTGGTAGGATTGAAGTTTATTTTATGGATAAAAATAAAAAATAAAAAAACTTTTTTAATAACTTTTACTATTATTAAATTATCATAAGATGAAAAATCACGAGACGAAATGAACAACTTTTTTTTAACTTTTTCAACTTTAACCATGTAAGTGTCCACACTTGTTTCCCAATATTCATATTTGTGTATGACGGTTAGTCCGTCTACCGATCTTTTTCAGACAGCTTTCCGTTTTCGTAAAAGAAATAATAAAAATAAAGTAGGTTTTAAAAACTTTTTTAATAACTTTTACTAGGGAATTTCTCAAAAAAAAAAAGTTGAATTTTCTCATTAGTTAGAACTGTGAAGGTCCATAAATCTTTCTTTAAAAAAAAAGCATTGTGAGTTCAAAACAATTGAAAACATTATGTTTAAATAATCTATTCTTTAAACAAAAATATAATCTCCAACAACTTTAACTAAATTAGTTATTCAAAACTTAGAAAATTCAAAGTAACTCAATTAAAATTTATTTTGGTAAATGAATCGTTACAAAACTTTAAAAAATTCGTATATGTCAACTTTTTATTTGGTTACTTAATGAAAAAAAAGCAGAAAACAATCTTAACGTATCACGAAATTGCTCCCGCACCCGCACGAACACGTTTAACTCCATAGTTCTAAAGAAGAATTCTTGTCGATATGGATAGTGTATCAGAAACGTATCACGTTGTTGTATTCATAACGGAAATTTCAAATTTCGTAACCAACGTCAAGTTAAATCCATATCGCTATACTTAAAATTTTCAATTAAATCGTTTTTTAAAATCATTCGATTTATTTCAAACTAAATCGACAATAAAAATTCTGAAATCCGGATATTACATAAAGAGTACTATTTTTCATGTACAAAACTAAAACATACAACTAACTTCCATTTTCTTGAAATCTAAAATAAAAATTCTAATATGTATATACTTAGTACATAACATCGACCGACAACATACAATTCAACAACTACAGTAACACAAGATGGGTATCATCATCAGATGATGAACAACTTGGAACATAAAAATTAAGATGATTTGATGATCACTTCTTTCTGAGATCACGGAAATAGGAAGAAGGTGTTGGAGATAATAAGATCCCACATCGAAAGATGGGGACACTCCGAGTCATATATATAAGCTCGGTGAGCTACTCCTCCTATTGTCAATTGGTCGTCAAAATCTGATATAGACGGACCGGTAAAGCGGGGGTCGTGTGCATCCGAGGGCACATGCGCGTTAGGCTCATGCCCAACACATAAATCCGATGAGGTTCCATCCTAAAATCAATTGGCAATAGGAGGAGTAGCTCACCGAGCTTATATATTAGTCGGAGTGTCCCCATCTTTCAATGTGGGTTGCACTTGTCCACATGTTATGATCGCGAGCTGAATTGAGGTTAAACGCTTTGATACCATGTCAAAATCTGATATAGACGGACCGGTAAAGCGGAGTCGTGTGCATCCGAGCGCACATGCGAGCTTATATATTAGGTTCGGAGTGTCCCCATCGATTCTTTTGATGTGAGACCTTATTATCTCGAACAGAAGGGTTATTTTCAAATTCGTTTCGGTATATGTAGGAACCCTTTTTGCCAGGCGCCTTCATCATCTTCATCAGCTCATCGGCGGTAGAACTCGAAGAAGAAACGAGAGAAGTTACTCCCTATACAAGAAGACCGGAGGCGGCCACGACGGTGGCTACAGAGACGCCAACGCCGGCGACACTGCTCTTTTCTTGTTGTAGGGTTTCGTTGTTGTCCTTATCCTCATTATTAACGCCGGAGGCATTGCTGCTTCCCAACATTTTTTTTCTCTCTCTGATCTCTATATGGATTGTGTTCTTTGAGGTAAATGAGGGATGAAGATGAGTCTGGATTGAATGCAAGTTTATAGGCATGGGAAAAGAAAATCGAGAAGGAAGCTTAGAGACGAAGTATGGTCACTTGCTAAGAAACCACTAAAACGAGAAAATGTGCAAAAAGTTAAATCCGACGTCGTTTTCACAGGAAACTTAATCCATTGAGCCATTGACTCGTTGACCCATATGAGAACGACATCACACTAAAACGAGAAAATGTCCAAAAAGTTAATCCGACGTCGTTCTAGTGGAAACTTAAACCATTGAGCCATTGACTCGTTTACCCATAGGAAGACAAAATCACACTAAAACGAGAAAAGATTTTATTGGGTTAGATATGACGTGAGGTCCATCACATGTTCGAGCGTGTATGTGCGTTGAGTTCAAGTTCAGCACATAAGAATATAAGATCAGGTTTTATCTTAAAATCAATTGTCAATAGGAAAGTTAGTCATCAACCTTAGCTTATATACTAAATTCATTATCCCATTATTATCATCGATATGGAAACATAATCATCCACATGTCCCGTCAAGTGTAATTGTTTGAGCCGATTGACATTTGACAACAAGTCTTAAGGTCGGCTAGCCGAATCGAATACCCTATCATTATCCATGTCCGCAATTTGAAAAAATGTTGATGAGATTTTACAAAAAAAGTAATAATAAACGGTTGAAAAGGTTGAAATATCTCAATATGAAGGATGCTTTCTCAAATCATCTCGAAAAGGCGTTTCTAGTACACAAATAATTACAAGAAAAACATACTTATATATAACATCGAACAAAGAAGCACATATCACTACAGTAACACAAGATGGGTATCATCATCATCATAAGAGGAACTACTTAGAACAGGATTACTTGATAATTAAACACACATAAAACTTAACATGATGAATGTGATGATCACTTCTTCCTGAGATCACGGAAATAGGAAGAAGGATCATCTTCAAAGTCGTTTCGGTATATGTAGGAACCCTTTTTGCCCGGCGCCTTCATCTTCTTCCTCTGCTCATCGGCGGTAGAACTAGGAGAAGAAGAAGAAGAGAAGAGAGAAGCTACTCCCCATGCAAGAACACCGGCAGCGGCGGCTACAGCGACGTAAGCGCCGGTACTGGTCTTTTCTTGCTGTAGGGTTTCGTTGTTGTCCTTATCTCGATTATCGACGTCGGAGCCATTGCTGCTTCCCCACATCTTATCTCTCTGGTCTGTATATGGATTGTCTTCTTTGAGGCAGAAGAGGGATGAAGATGAGTCTGGCTTGAATGCAAATTTATAGGCCTGGGAAAAGAGAATTGAGAAGGAAGCTTAAAGATGAAGTATGAGACGATCTATATGGACTTGACTCGTGTTTAACTCGTAAAATATTTCGATTCGACCTCATTTATTTTCTAAATAGTTGAATTCGGCTCGTTATACATGAATCGAGTTTAAGCATGTCAATGCTTGATTCGTTAAAGCTCAACTCGTTCGACTATGAGCATTATCTTAGGCTAGCTACTGGGATTGGACTCGTGATTAGTTCGTTAAAAGCTCAATTTGAACTCGTTCATGTTAAAATGAGTGAAATATAAACATATTTTAAAATTTGTATAAAGTTGAGATTCGACTCAAACTCGACTTATTTATAAACGAGCCGAAGATGAGCACATTAATACTCGCCTCGGGTAACACCCATAAGAAACCACTAAAAGGAGAAAATGTGCAAAACGTTAAATCTGACGTCGTTTTAGTGGAAAGTTAATCCATAGGGGGTTTATTATAATACTTAACATTGACTCGTTGACTCATAAAGCCCATAGACTCTCATAAGAATCTCTTGACGTGAAGAAAAATCTTAAGGTGCGTTTTTTTCTTTTTATTTTTATAAGAATTGGATGGATGGTGGTCCTCATGCATTATTAGGGGTTTATTTAATTAAATTTAATAACTAACGGTAGGTGAGTTTCAAATTAATAATAATATTTCTGAAAATAAAATATTATCGTATTAATTAAAAATAATAGTTATATAATGCTTAAAAATAGAATGTTATAGATAATTTAAAATATAAAGGTAGCATAAACATTTGCAATTTTTTTTCTTTTGCTAAGGTGTTTATCAATAGCTTCTTAGTAGAAGAATAGGGTCGATGGTGGTCTTCGTGACTTCGTTGGTAGTGAGCAACAATGGTTCTGTAGGATAAGGTTGTAACATGAGATGGGTCGAAAATCAGCAGGGAAGTAGGGTTATCAACTTTGACCATAAGAGATGTTGGTGTGGCTGATATGTCAAAGGATTTTTTCCGTGGTGAAGAAGTCAAGAATGAAAACACAAAAGTCTTCACCGATGATATTCTATAAGGTTTTGAAGAAATAAGAATTAAACACGTCGAGGCTAGGGGATTTGTTATCTCCAATAGAGAAAAGGGAATTCTTAATCTCAATGATAAGTTCTCATCATTGGTGAGAATGGCGGGAGAATGGTCTGATACATTGGGATGATCAAATGAGACTGTGGAATTAGGAAAGGAGGAGTTCCCAGCCTGATAAACAAGAGAACGATCAAGCATGCACCAAATTTTAGATCCGATTTGCTTGTTGTTTCATGTAAATTGGAAACCCGAGTAGGGATGATCGTAAAGGTTAGTGGTAGAGAGGCATGAAGAAAGCTTAGTTGAGTCTTGGGAGAAGCTGGAAGATGATGGACAAGTTTCTCTCTGGGAGAGAGGGTAACATTAAAATCTCCAAGAACGACCCATGGGGAGGAAGTGAGAGAGTTGAGAAGATTAATGTCGATCCAAAAGGGAGCATGATCCTCAACAACATTGTGGGGATAAGCAAAAGTGCAATCAAGTTGAATGGATTTGTCGTTAGGAAAGATCTGACAATGGATGAGTTGATCCAATAGGAAAAGAGGGAGAGGTTAAGTTTGAGGGGTTTCACCAGACCCAAATTTTGCAGTTGTTGGAGTAAAGACCATTAGAAGTGTGTTGCTTCCAGTTGTGGATGAGGTTAGATGCTAGCTTGTCCTCTTTGTCTTTTGTAAGACGAGTTTCAAGAATAGTAATAATATCCAGACAACGCTTGTCGATGATCTCTCTAATAGCTTTTTGTTGGGTTGGTTAAGACAACGGATGTTCCAAGCGCAAATCTTAAGATTCATAAGTAACTATGGAGGATGTATTTATGCAACTCTTGTTGTCAAGGCTCATTTGTGGGGTAAGCATGGGTTCTTCCGGGGTAATAGTGGGGCTTGAAAAAGGAATGGAAAGGGAATTTTTGGATGGTGAGAGTCCGCAAGGATGGGAGTGCCTATAGTAGATCCACATCGACCAAGCATTTGTTTAGGCCGTAATATGTAATCCAGTTCAGAGGTGACCTAAATAAAAATCGAGTAGAGACAAGAGTAGTCGAGGCATATTCTTGTAGTCCATCTTTTAAGGATGAAGGAGGTTGAGCCATTGAGAATCCATGGACTACTAAATTCATAAACAAAGATATCATTGTCATTGAGAAGTATTTTTTGGTGGGGAGACCATATTTCATGCAGAGGAGACAAAAAAAACTCCATTCTTTTGAAGTTGATAAGGTGGTTGGTGGGGATCCCAACAAGAGTGAGGTTCTATACGTCGGAAAGCTCTTCAATGTTGTTATTGGTAAAAAGGAATGATGTCGCCCTCGATTCTAGGAACGTATGAGAGAGAAACATGATTCCAAAAGTTGGCACCAAAGATAACATTTCTGGAAGGACATAGGGTTTGGGGAAGGAGTCGAAGACACTTGAGGTGCAAGGGGAGGGAGCAAATGTGAAGTGGGGGTGAACTTTAGAGAAGTAGGTGGTGTAGCCGAAGAGTCTAGAGGAGCATGTGTATAAGTAAGAGGTGGTGGTGTGGGGTTCGTTGGAGAAGTTAAGGAGGCAGTCAAAGACGAGGGTAAAGATGTTCCGGGGATGGCAAAGACAACGGTTCCAGGGAGGTAAGAGAGGGTGTTGGACGGAGGCATACATGTGGTGTTGGGTTGCAGAACAAGGAAGCCGAAAAAATGGAGAGGGTTGAAGATTGTCCATCGGAAAGTGTATGGAAAGGATGGGATGGATTTAGAGAGACGGAGGTTATTGCTTCGAATGAGTTCCTCCAAGATAGATTCAAAGGGGCTAGAATTGATTAAGTCGGAGCGGGGAGGGGATAGGGATGTTGGTGGTTTGACAAGTTTAATTTCTGAGAGCTTGATATAAAGTTTTTTTTTTAACGTTTGTGCCCACCCACAGGGAAAGGAAAGAGACGGGTCGGACCCGCCGGGTCAGGGGTCCGGAGACGGTGACCCGGACCCGTATATATGGCCGGCCCGCTGGGTCACGGGTCAGACCCGCCGGGTCACGGGTCGGCCACCTCACATTAATAAAAATAATAAAATAATAATGGAAATAAACTTAAAAAAAATAAAAAAATAAATAGAAGAGAAAATTTGGACTTAAACTTAAAAAAGAAGAAGAAAATAAACTAATAAAAAATTGGACTTAAACTTAAAAAAAAAAAAGGGAAGTATTGGGCATGAACCAAAATCCCGGTTGCCTACGTATCCTCTCGGGGAGGAGGAATCAAAGCCCACGTAGTTCTCTTACCTTTGTTTATATCCCCGATTGGCCCTTACCTTAGTCGGACTCTCCCGCCGATACATCCGATGGTGTTTGTAGTCGCTCGTCGTCATCTTCGTCGTCTTCCTCCGCCGAGAGGTTGTTTTTTTGTGTTCGCATTTCCGCTTTCCTCCAATCGGCTAGGAGGACTTGTGCCTCCAACGTCTCGGGCAACATGTTTGATCTCGTCGGATCGAGCACCTTTCCACTCCGGCTAAAGGTTTGCTCAACCGCTACCGTTGAGGCGGGAACGGCGAGAATTTGTGCCGCGATCCTTGAGAGGGTAGGGAACCTCATTCTCTCCGGTCGGCTCCACCATTCTAATATGTTGAAATCCTCTTCTTCTTCGTCATTGGCAAACTCAAAAGAAATGGTTAGATATTCGTCGAGTTCCGAGTTGAAACTCGACGTGGTTTTTTCTCTTTTTGGGCCAAACAAATCTCTAACAATTGATTTAAATTTAGATGAACTTGAAGATGAAGGATGAGGAGGGAGTTGAGAAGATTGACCTCGATTGGAAACACGATATTGAACCAATAATTCATCAAATAATTTTCTAACTTTAGCAATTATGGTAGAAACATGACAATCGGGATGTTGTTCTAAACCTAAAAATTCATAACAACTTTCTAAAAATTGTTTTAAACCAACCATTTTACGTCTAGGATCTAACACAAATGCAATAAGAAAAACATCGGGAATGTTTGTATAATAATCTAACCATTTCCTTTGCATTGAAAAAATAGCTTGTGAAATATTTTCAATTAAATGACCTTGTTGAATTGCAAATGCAATATTAATTGCTACATAACAAAATATGTTTGAAGTTAGTGTATAAACATAACTAAAAGTGTTAGTAGCATCATAAAAATATTTAAAAACCTCCATTACATCTTTTGCTAAAATTCAAGATTCACCGAAAACAAAATTACCGTCAATATGTTGTGCGGCAAAACCACTTAAAAGTTCTCGATATTCATATGATTCGTAAATCATTTTGTAAGTAGAGTTCCATCTTGTACAAACATCTTTTGGAAATTTTTTAGGATAAACGCTATTTTGTTTACAATATGCATACCATTTAGAACGTACACTTTTTTTTAGACCAAAGTTCATTAAGAATATTTCGAGTAGGTTGTACTAAATCTCCAACGTATGCTAAACCGTCTTGAACACACAAGTTTAAAATATGAGCGGCACACCTAATGTGAAAAAATTTTCCTCCAATCGTCGGCTTACAATAGTTGGTTAAATCTCTAATGGAAGCCGTGTTAGCGGAGGCGTTGTCAAAACCGATGGAAAAAACTCGTGAAACTAATCTATATTGTTCCAAAACATTTGCAATCAAACAGACAATGTTTTGGGCGGTGTGTTGTTCATTGAAAACTCGTAATGCTAAAACTCTTTTGTTTAAAATCCAAAATTTATCAACAAAATGACAAGTAATACCCATATATGAATTTTTTTGAAAACAGTCGGTCCAAATATCACTACAAATAGAAACTTGAATATCACCGTTGTCCATAAAATATTTAATCAATTCTTCTTTACGAATTTTATATTTATGCATCATTTTTCTTTTAGCGGTTTGACGAGAAATCGGTTTATATGCGGGTTGAGCATGATTTTGCATCCAATCATTAAAACCAACATTTTGTGCAAAACTAAATGCTAAAGAATATACGGCCAACATTTCCGAAAATGCATTCATAGAAGAAGAATGATCATATGTAAATAGAGAAGGAGGTTGATTAGAATTAGATGCGTACCCGGTAAGTGGTGTTTGCCCTCGTGCTAATCTCATTTTTTCGGGATGCTTGTTCCGGATATACCTCTTGTAGTTCCCGTAGCCTTCTCCCTTTTTGTGTTTGTATTGTGCCGCACACAAATTGCATTTGGCATAGTAAACTCCGTTGGCATCGGGAGCAACTTTTGTAAACCAAAATCGGAAGACCACCGCCGTTAGTTGAGTGTTGTTCAACGGCGGCTCCTCCGGCTCCTCCGTGAATTCGGTCTCGGATCCTTGCGTGTTGGGGAAAGTAGGTGATTCCGTGATATCCTCCTCCTCGAAGATCTCATGATCTCCGCTTAATAAGTCTCGCCTTAAATCCGAACCGGTTGGAGGACCGCTAACGGAATGTCGTCCTCGGGTAAAACCTTTGCCGGATGAAGGACTGGCACCGCTAACGGAACGTCTTCCTCGGCTAGACATTTTTTTTTGAATAATAGAATGTAGTAGTAAGAGTGGTAAAATGAAAAATAAGAGAATGAGAATATGAAATTAGGAGAGTAATTGAATGTAAGACTTAGAAATTATGGAGAGATTGAGAGAGTGAATAGATGATTGAATGAGAATTGATGTGAAATGAAATGAATTGGGTATGGGATATTTATAGAGTTGTTTTTGGGTTAGATTTATTAAAGTATATTGTTTTTTATTTACTTTTTTTTATTAATCTATATAGCCGTTGGGTTTTTTTTTTTAAATCTTGTGACCGTTACGGGTCGACCCGACGGGTCACGGGTAAGGATCTAACGACCATTACCCGTACCCGCGACCCGGGGGAACCCGGACCCGCCGGGTCAAGGGTGACCCGTGACCCGTGGACATGTTTAGGGAGAGGGCATGAGAGCGCATTCTCCGGGGCATAAAAAAGGTCCTCCGAATTTTCAATCCTATTTAAATTTGAGGGAAATGGATGAAATGCATCATAAATCTATAATTTATTAACAAAATAACATCTTTTAATCAATAATACCAGATTTGTCTCTATTACCAGGTCTCAATTTCATCCAATTTAATTACAAGAGAATCTGAAAATTATTATACAATAATCTTTTTTTTTGTGTGAAGTATACAATAATCTAATTAAAGAAGGTGAATAAGTGATAGAATAATACATGTAATATCATTAATAAAAACAAAACATCACATAGTTGAAGTTTTTCATCCAAACACATTCGTTCCAACGAGAGAGAAGTTGAAGACTCAACCCTTATTCCTTTTTGCTTGAGCAGTTGAATCGTTTCATCCAATTTCTGTCTGGTTAGAGCAATGTGGGAGAAAAACTCACTCAGTAGTTTAAGCCTCAACCGAACTTCTAGGTGGAATGGAAATTCAACACCATTCTTGCCCAACGTCAGGAGAAGAAGACATCCCTGCAAAATCTATAGTATGTACAAGATATCACCATTTTATCATGATTTACACGAAGAGTACATGCCATATATAAGAATCTCACATGTTACCTACAAGTAATATGATGATACAACTCTTATAATAATTTATAAAATTAGCATAAGAAAGTAATCCGGTAATAGAAATATACAATAGTACAAGAAACTATCAAACACACAACAAAAAATACACAAGAAAAGTACATGATTGAAGCTACAAGATTTGCCTTCATTCAACGATTTCATTTAGTCATTTAGTAGAACTATATATAGTATGCACGCAACAAATCTTTTTGATCGAGAAAATAAATGTTCAAGGTGAAGATTAGTGGAGGACAAATACTAGTCCCGATTTAGATCTACAAAAGCAATACTCCTATATTGAAGGTTTTGTTGATATGATGATTGCAAATTAATTAGTTTAAAAGAGGTCATGTTCTAACAAAATTAGTGATAATGATCTAATACAAGGCACGCGAAGGGGACAATAACAGTGGCAGCTCCTTGCTCCGGTCAGCGGTGACTATCCCTGGTGGTGGCCAGCTCCTTGCTCCGGTCGGCGGTGCTATTCCTGTGGTGGCGGCAGGAGGTGGGAGAAGTAAAGGAAGAGTTGCTCTTGTACAAGGAATAAGAAAAGAAAGAAAGTTGAAAAATGTCTAGAGAGAAAAAAGCAGTTGATTTCTTCCAATACCTCCAAACGGTATACCAAATTAAAAAATTCAGATTCAGCCCCTAAAATATCAAACATCAAGTATAAACTTTTATAGATATGGATGATACATATTCATACTCATACCATTAATCAGTATATCAATACCAAACAAACCCGATACACATAAAACCCCACAGGATGAAAACCAAAACCCTAGAAAACATAGAAGCATGCATATGCATAGCCAAACTGACATTAGGCTAACACAAAATAGTAAATCATATCATGATCGAACAACTAAAACACAAAACAACATGAAAAAGATTAAAGAAGTAATTAAGATAATTAAAGATCGATGATCACATCTTCCTAAGAGCACGGAAAGTAGCAGCAGGATCATTATCAAAGTCATCTCTATAAATAAAGAAGTCTTTTCCTGGAGCTTTCATCATCTTCCTCTTCCCTGAAGAAGATGAAGAGAGGAAAGAACCTAAACCCCAAGCGACGATCCCGATTCCGACGATGGCGGCGATCGCGACGCCGAGTTCGACTGGGTCAACTCTCTTTGCTTCCTTCTGCTGCATGTCGAGACGATTGGTTTCTTTGCTTCGCTTCGTGTCTTCTTCATCGTTGGAGCCATTGTTGTTTCTTTCGCTGCTTACAGAAGATCCCATTTTTTTCTTGTGAGTGTTGAATTTAGTACTTTGATTGTATGGTAATAGTTACTAAGAATCGATCTCTGGTTGGTTGTCCCTCCCTCCCACCCTAATACCAACTGGACAAGTTGGATTTCACGATTTATCTTCTTGTAAAATTTTATTGTACACGATTTATCTTCTTGTAAAATTTTCTTGTACAATATTAATTACTAATTGATTACGCTGATAAATTCTTATAAATTTTTTGTAAAATTTTATTAAGAATTTTCTTGTACTCTTCATGATTTACATGAAAAGTACAAGCATGTAACGTTTTATCAATTCACGTAAAAAAAATTTATATTCTTTATGATTTACTAATTGATTATGCTATTAAAATTGGTAACTTATTCAAAATACACCTTCTTCAATTAGGATTGTAGGTCAATTAAAAGGTAATAAATAATTAGGAATCTTTTAAATTCTTGTAGAAGGGCAAATTAGTCTAAAAATTTTAAAAAAGGTCATATTCTAACAAAATTATTGAGCTTCACAATTACTAAACAAAATTAGTGAAGTAATGCTACATAGCAAATTCACTCTTTTATTTATTGCTTTTTCGTTTTGGGGTTCGAGAAATTAAGGCATTGGCCTGGTTAAGTGGCAAGTTTATGTTCTCGAAATCATCCAATAAAAAGAATATAAAATTCATAACATTCTTATTACCCGGTATAATATCTTCTACGAGTCGAGTATTATTCGGATTATGTTCGAAGAAAATTCATAACATTCTTATTACCATTAATTAGATTTAGTGCTTATGAAAAAACTCATTTGCGTGTTTGATTTCGGTTTTATTCAAAAAAAAAATCGGGAAAGACTAAAATGTCTTTCATGACGTGTGTAAATAGTGTGATACAATGCACAATGATGTCGCAAAGAAATGAAACTATTTGTTACAAGCCCTAGGTGGAGAAATCGTCGACAAGAAAGAAAAACCAACAAGAGGAGAAGAAATTGGTTAACAATGTTCCAGCTGATGCTAGTCACCGGTGTTTAGTGTGTTAAGCGTGGAAATGTCTCTATCGACGATATGGTAATACGTGATCATAATGTGTTAGAGGATTCATTCATGGTATAGAACTCTCCCTTGCAAGACTCTCCTTCTCGGGACTCCCCCTCTAAAGGACCCACCGGTGGAGTCTACAAAATAGTGAATGTGGACAGAACAAATGGTTCACTCGTCAACAAGCATTTTATAACATAATTAGGGTTGAGCATCGGTTAAAACTAACTAAAACTGAACCGAAAATCGGAAATACTGAACCAAGATATAAAAATGTATCGCCTAGAGAGATCTTAGGAGAGGAACAAAAATGGGAAGTTATGACAATGAAGAGGAAATAAGAGAAACGAAAATGAGAAGGTAGAATGGAGTACATTTGGAATCGAATTCTCCAAAACCCCTTCAGATCACCCAACACCTTCCATGGATAGATTCTAAAATTGTGTCTTTTGAAATGCAAATGAATAGCAATGGGAGTTTCCCCAAAAATCTAAAATAAACCTTAATGGCTCAAACACATTGTCGTAGAAATTGATCTGATTTGACATAAGAAAACAAAACGAAAGAAATAAAATAAGTTTTACGCTTAAAATGAAAAAACATTCACCATAAAGATTAATTTTATAAATAAACAACGATATATAAGTAGACTAGATTCACTTTCTTTTGTTTTCGGAGTTGTATCCAAACGACCCCTTAGAGTTGTTATATTAGTTAAACTATTCGGATTCAGATTTAAACAAAACTCGATTCGAGCTTGTTCACCATATAAACAAGCAAAATATAAGTTAAAATATAGACTCAACATTAACTTGACTCGTTTATAAACCGCTCAAGCATGAACACATCAAAGTAGACATGTCAACCTACTATTGGGAAGGTAAATTTAAGAACATCATGCAATGTAAATGTAAGAATCAACTTTATTCATAACTAGTATGGAAGGCTACATATCAATTAAGCTAGCCATTAGGGCAGCTAACTAGAAATTAATGCAAATATGTAAATGGAAAACACAAAAACATCGGCTTAAGCACAATCTTTACATTGCAGATGGGCTGTGACACTTTATTTTCGATAATTATTAGTATTAAGATCATCAAATGTGATGTGATGATATTAAACAAATTACTGTTCTTAAAGCGATCGATGATTACTTTCAGCAAACTTACTTAGCAAACACCATTCACCTTTTGACTAGCCTTCTTCCTGTCCTCAACAAACTTCTTCCACACTTCAGTGATCTCTCTTTGAACCTCGGAGTCAGTCTTCTTCGCCCTTTCTTCACCGTCGACGCCAGCCAGCTTGGCGGTGACTCTAGCCGGGAGTTGATCGAGCTCCTCGATCACCTTCTCGATGTCCTTGACGATACGTTCGGCTAGAGTACGTGAGAAGTCCTCACGGATGACAACTCGAAGGACTGTCACGTGTTGAGCATCTGCAGGCATTGTGTATGCCGGGACAATCCATCCGTACCTTCTCAGCATGTCCGAGATCTCGAATTCTGTATGGTAAGAGTTGTCTTTAAGAGAGAAGGCCACCAATGGAACTCCATCTTCCTTTGAGACTATGTTGAACCTTTCAGTTTTCTCAAGTCCTTGCTTTAGAACCAACATGTTTTCTTTGCAATTTTCCATTATATTCTTGTATCCCTGCAGTTAAAAGTGTCAATTGTGTAAACTACCTAGCTTGTACATGTCTGCGAGATAAATGATGATTTATAAAAATACTGACCTCAAATCCCAATCGGATGAGCTGATAATATTGAGCAATAACTTGACTAGATCCTGTGTAGAGTGCATAATTGTGTTATAATGCAGACATAGTATTAGTTCTTGGATATGAAGATATATGTACCCTTAGAGAAATTCAGGGTGAAGGTGGGTTGATCAGCTCCAAGATAGTTGATGTGAAAGATGAGTTCCTCAGGCAAATCATCTTTGGTTCTCCAGATAGCCCATCCAATACCAGCATACACCAGTCCATATTTGTGTCCACTTACATTTATGCTCTTCACAAGAGGAAGTCTGAAATCCCACTCTAGATCTGGGTACAAGAACGGGGCAATAAACCCGCCGCTTGCAGCATCAACATGGATTGGAGTATCCCACCTAAACAAATTTAGATATTTATCAGTTGATGACTTATGATCCAAAAGCATTGTGTAGGTTGGTTGGCTAATTTTAGGCACATATTTTATATATACCCTGTTTCTGCATTCTTTGCGGTTAAGAGCTCGTTAAGGAGCTTAACATCCTCAAATTCACCATTGAGAGTGGAACCAAGGATTGCAGCGACACAGATGGTGTTCTCATCCACCATCTCAACAGCTTTTGTTGGATCCATAATAAAGCATTCATCACTTAGCTTAACTTCCTTCAACTCTACCTCAAAGTATCTTGCAAATTTCTCCCAGCAAACCTAGTCATACAAAAAAATATGTAACCAAATTTGTTCCAATCACCACTGATCAAGAGTCAAGAGGAATCTGGTAAATACCTGAACATTGGCACCAGTAACAATGTTAGGATTATCAATTGGAAGACCTTGCTCTTTCCTTCTATTTTGCCACTTTCTCTTGAAGGCTAAACCGGCGAGCATGATGGCTTCAGATGATCCTACTGTTCCCACTCCTACCGCCGCCTCTGCTTCTCCGAGTGGCGCGTTAAACATCCTTGCTATCATGTTCACACACCTATTCTGTATTTCCCCCATTCGATTTTTCTCATGTTAACAATAATACATATAGGCAAGCGGATTTAAATATCTATATCAACGAATAAATAAATTAACATGCCTGGAGCTCCGTGGTGACAGGATACTCATCCATGTCAACGTAATTCTTGTTAATAGAAGCCATGATAAGTTTATCGCACTCAGGCTCCATCCAGGTGGTTACGAATGAAGCCAGATTCAGCCTTGGATTTCCATCGAGCATCAGCTCATCGTTAATGATCTGATACGCAGCGTCCTTCGGAATCGATTGTTCCGGTACCTTGAACCTGTAAAGTGCTTAGAATTGATCATCCTCGTAAACGAGTTTGAATACGAAAACGACGGATTTGAAATCTGGAAAAACTAGATCTCGCGCTTGAACGGATGCAAAATTGGATGAAATTGATTATGGAGAAAATAATGCGACGAGTACCTGGGAAGACAAGTGCGAACGTATCTGGAAGCGAAGGTGGAGTTAATGGAGTCATGATCACTCTCCGATGCAGCATGCGAAATCGCCATGGATGAAGATTGGATCTGTTGTCTTCCTGTAACTGAAATTTGCAAAAGTGGTGGATCGATCGAGGTAAGAGAACGAATGGGATTATGGGAGTGAAAGGCAATTTATATAATGGAAACTCTTGACCAAATTTAAATGGAAGTATTCTTTTTTTAGCAACTTTTTCTCCTTGTTTTTCTTCTATCATGCATTTTTCGTTTACCCGTTTTAGTGCAACTTTACGAAAATTAATATTAATTAATAGTTATCAATAAAAGATAATTCTAATTTTGCCAAATATTTTCAATATTCAAGAATTATGGATTTGATTTTATTCTAAAAATTCTACTTCATTTCAATTGGAATGAAATAATAGGAAGGAGTAGTGTATCAATTTTATATATTAAAATGTGATTAAATTTTTTTATGGTTAATGTAAGACAATGTGGCAATAAATGTTGAGATGGGTATGAGAAGAAAATTAAAAAGATAAAAATATTATCCACTTTAACCTTAATTGCAAATGAATTTTCAAAATTTACATCAATATTTTAAAGGCATATGGGCTTTTGGGACAATTATTAACCGTTTATTAAATTCGAGACGGATTAAAACTTGTTTCTGAAAAAACATCTTTTAATTTGTGTATGAAAATTCAAGAAAATATCATTTCTTTAGGAGTAAGAAATAAAAAAAAAAAACCTTTGTTAGGGTTAAAGCACGGTATCTTTATCAAAGCATCCCTTAAACAAGAAATCTAAGATTTGAAAACATCATTATTAAGGTACAATATGTTGTCATGTTATTAAAAGCTCGTGACATTGCCCCATGACATCAAAATGTTGATTGTAAATTGAATAAATTCAAATTAGTTCACTTTGCACATATTTTCAGAAAAATCAATGGGATTGTTGACAAATGTAACACCCCGATTTCGCGCATTCGGGATGTCACATTGGGATAGGATCTCACAATGGATTCTGACCCTAACCTGACAACAAGTTCACTGGACCTTACAACATGGCACTGACAGATATAAAAACAAATACATAAAATCGTATAAACTGTATAACCAAAGGTAAACAAAAACATAGCCGAGTATGAAATCCTCGCGCAGGAGGGAAAACATAAACAACCCCAAAACCAACCACCTAATGTACGAGAGTCCTCGGCCTGTCACCCTGCCAGATCACCCAGCAACGCCTATCTTGCAAACATCTACAACACGGTATGAAACCGTTAGCTAACCATACATATATAAGGTAATGCATAAGCACCAGCACAAGTCATGAAAGATAAACACATCAGCATGCTATCACACATTTACCCATTTTATCATCTTTATATAATAGTCATTCACTCAAATCGTATATATATATATATATATATATATATATATATATATATATATATATATATATATATATATATATATATATATATATATATATATATATATAGAGAGAGAGAGAGAGAGAGAGATGAAAGTATGTGACACGAGGACCGATACATCCTTGCCTCTAAGTGCTATATCCAGCTGTACGAGTATCGGTCACACAACCCGTGTACCCTATGGGAGTGGATTGCGTCCTTCTTGTAAACCAGTTTGGCCTGACGTCAGAGAACCTCCCAGACTCCATGGCAGGATGAAAGGGAAGGGTTATCACAACCACGTAACGGGGCAGTCAATAAAACATAGGTCGGTATAAACGACATCTCATGCTATTATAGCAAACACATAAAGCACACACCACTCATGCAAACACCCAATATAGGTTTGGGGACGTTGGTTTTGATGACGAGTAACTCGGCACCATTCACATAATCGGGTGTTTGTGTCTTGCCAAAGTCGAATAAACCAATAGTCCTAACGAACCTTGGTATGTGTGCCCGTTGTGGAGCACCTAGAAAAATAAAAAATCCCGAGGTCCGCTAATCACCAGGGTTTCGGCTTTTGTACACCAATGTCATTGTCTCAAAAATAAGTGAAAGAAAAAGAAAAGAAAGAAAAGATGGAGAAAAATATACACTTGTGGGAAGTTGATCAAAATGTGAAGTTGTGGTTGTTTAGTTCTTTTTCCGGATTAGCATCACATAACCTAGAAAAATTTCCACCTATTCACAACGTTTCTTGGCCTTTTCTTTGCTAATTCCTTGTGACCTATTGGCATATGTGTAAGACTTAGTGATCTAGATTGGATATACTCATGATCATCTTGACTTCTTCATTTTTACCTTTCATGCATGCTTTCGAGTTAAGTATAATTGTCTTTACATGCCTTCATTCACTTGATACATGATTGCTTGTCCATTGCTATGAAACATGACTATGAAGGTGATCCGATTTTAGAAGCACAATTCCCAAAAGGTTTTACGTTTTTCTTGCATTCATAAATCATGTCATCTCTTAGGCTATAGTTGGACCTTGCTCGGGGACGAGCAAATCTTAAGTATGGGGTATTTTGATAACACGATTTATGACGTTAGTTTAGGCATTCATTTAGGTAGTTTTTCCCGTTTTTCATGCATGGTTTGGCATTAGTTCATGACGTTTACGCTTAATTCACGCATATTGTCGAGATAGACGTCTACACGAACTATTGTCGGTTTTGTAGGTATTTTGGGAGCTTTTGGAGCTTAATGGATACATTCAAGGATCATTCCTCGTGAGGACACACTTCCGGACTCATTAATAAGCAAGCTAGGAGCAAAGGAGAACACCTAGGACCTTGTTGGTGCATGCCTTGCACCAATTCGTGGCTTAACGATCAAAAGAAGGCTGATCAGAGGATTCCACGGCCCAGAGGCCGTGGTTTTGGCCGTAATTTTGGCCGTGATTTGCTCTGGACAGCTGTGACAACTGTCCCACGATCTCCATAGCCGACTCTTGCTCTTGGTGGAGGATATAAGTGGTCATGCGGGCTGTTGCTAAGATTTCTCTCCCACGCTTTCTTACACACACATCATTCTATTGGAGGCTACTCTTGGAGAGGAGGAAAAACACTCTCATTTCAGAAAGAAGAAGAAGAAGAAGAAGAAGAAGAACACTAATCTTAGAGTTTTCATAGCTTTTGAGTGATTTTGAGTGAGTTTGTTGAAGACATTTGCAAGGAATTGTAAGGAACGATTTGGACCTTCTTTTGAAGGGTTGTAAGTTTTTCTTAAACATATATTCAGTTTGGTTTACTTGTGTTTACTTGTTTCCTTTCTCTTTCATTTCATTTTCTTGCTATGGAAGTCATGAATGTTTGTTTGTTGAGTTTGAATGTTAAAATGCATGTTGTTGGCTAAATAGTTGAGATTCTAGGTAATGGAATGATGATTATGGCCTGGACTATGATAGAATAGACTTAAACGTACCTTTGGATGATTTGTTTGCTCGAACCTAACCACTGTTGAAAATCACGGCCTTTTCTTGCCTAACCACGGCCGTGGTTCTGATGATCTGCCCGTGATTTGATTCTATTGTGCTTGTATTGACAAATCTGAATGTTAGGATGTTATATTGTTGAAATCCTAGTGTTTGCTAAGCTTAATCTAGCCTAGGGAGACCTAATGCTAGCAAACTAAGTGAGGGAAGAGAGTTACCCGGTGATTCTTGATCTTAGATACTAATGATGACGAACTCTAGGTAGAAGTGAGCCTTGCAAGCCGCTATTGGACTGAGTGTGCTAAGATTGATGCTTAGGACTTGCCTTCCCGAGACTTACCCGGTAAGGGGAGGTTAGATCCCTAGATAACAATCCGGTTTGTGTAGAATTCCCAACCATAGGCTCCTAGAGACTTACCCGGTGATAGGACCTTAGGTACGGGATTAGTGGATCATGAGACCTACCCGGTGATTGATCTCAATCGAGAAACACCCCAGCATACTATAGCAAATCAAAGGAATGAATAGAAGCTTGAGTCCAATGCCATAACCGAAATTCCTAACCCCTAGAATCCGCTTTTCTCTCTTTGATCACATATCTTGTGTTTGTGTTGCTTATTTGTGTTGTTAGCTTGATTTGTTAGTTTGTTTTATAATCTTGCATCATTCGTGAATCGTGATCTTTGTTTGATCACCACAAAAAAAACCAACCCCAAAAATATCATGATTTTCATTTCTTTATTTCTTTCTCTTTTCTTATACTAGATTTACACTATCCATGATCACTAGCTTGATTTGATTTCACCTTAGCCTTTGTGTTTGACCTCGGAATACTATCCTTACTACAAAACGACCCATACACTGTGGGTTCGCTAGGAGTTAGGAAAAATATATCGAGTTATAAATTTAAGACTTTTGTGCTATACAATCTTAGCGTGACAAGTTTTTGGTTTGTTTGCATCCTCCAAGTGACTCATAGGAGTACTTATTCAGTGAAGCTAGAGAAGAAGAACGTTCTTTGGAGGAGAGCCGATGCTAGAGACTACGCAATATTTCCACATGCGATAATGTGGGACGGTAATGCTATGTGGATAGATGGATGAAATGAGTGCCTCAAATCTCGTAGTTAAATACAATAATTAATCGTGGTATGAAGGTCAATATATAACATAATGGTTTAAGTGATTAAATGAAAAGTCAAAATTTTAAAAGAAAATAGAAAACTAAAACTAAAGGCAAGGGACGTCGACCAAACAATTAAATCGAGTCAACCAAGACAAAATGTTAATGTGTTCAAATGTGTCCCACATCGACAATATGATGCCATGTGAACCTAACATATAAGTCTGAGGGTTACTCTTCCCATTGCCAATTGGTTTTAGGATGGAGCCCAAAAGGCTTGTGTGTAGGCTCACCATTACGTGCAAACCCTCCACATATTAGACCCGACGGATATTAAAAGAAAATTTAACATGGTATCAGAGGAGATCCGATCCGGGTCTCATTATCCTGAGTTTGGGTTGTGATTAGCGATATGTTATCCGCCCGTTTGGCTAAGCCGGCCTTAGGGCTATATATCAAGTGTCAACTAGTCCAGGACAGTTGCACTTGAGGGGGAGTGTTAATGTGTGGAAATGTGTCCCACATCGACAATATGATACCGTGTGAGTTACTCCTCCTATTGTCAATTGGTTTTAGAATGGAACCCCGAAAGACTTATGTGTAAATTCACCTTTATGTGCAAACCCTCCACGTATTAGACCCACGGATATTAAAAGATAATTTAACACAAAAGGGAATGAATCTAGATAACACCTAAATAATATAACGTCAAAATATAAATAAACACGTATTGAGATCTCGTAATTTTTAATTTTTTTTATTTTTTTATAACGGAAAGCAGCTCAAACAATTAGACGGCGTGACGTCTAGTGAAAGGCCGAAAAAAATCGGTAGACGGACTAACCGTCATGAAGAACCACAACAAAGGAGAAAAGAAACAAAAAAAAAATACATCATAAAAAACCCGAACTCAAGGAGATCTTGAAGGGGAAGTACGATGATCCAGCCAACACTAAGCAACGAGCATAGAGGTTCATCTTCGAAGGAAGTACATAGGTAGGAATTCTGGGGAACAACTAAGGACACCTCAGATTTTGACTACAATAGAGCCGTTAGGATTCGATCACAAATCCACGGGTATCATGATAAAATATGTGTTTTAACTTGGAGATTCACTACGACAACATAATCCATAGACTAACGTGTTAATACCAATTTGCTTCATTAGTTGTTTTTTTTATCATATCTCCTTGTGCGGTAAATTAGCGGTGTGCATACAACCCAAATTAAATGGACCTTTTATCACGGTGTGATATTAGACATGGGTCGCAAACCTAAATCTACGGCTTAGGTTTGCGAACAGGCGGTTTTGGTTTAGTCTAAACCGCCGATTTTTTATCGGTGGTTTAACCGGTTTATTAAAAAAATTTAAAAAAAACTAGACCAGACCGGACCAAACCGGCGGTTAACCGGCGGTTTGAAGGAGAAGTATATCCGGCATGGTATGCACGATCATACGAACCCAACATTTGTGTAGAGGGGCAATACTCGGTGGAGTTTAAAAGGTGGTGTTCCTAAGGTCGAAAGGACAAGTGGATGATGACTGGTGAGAATATTGGATTATTTTGGATGGGCACATGACTAAGGAGGGTGTGCTTATTGAAGTGGTGGCATTAGGATTGTTCAAACTCCAGTTCGGATTAGAATTTTGGATCTGATTGGACTTGAACGGGAACCTTGCTATTCGATCGGATCTGAACCGGAACAGTTTGTCAACTTTTAAAGGGTCTAAAATTGGGCAAAAAAGTCCGAAAAATATTTTAAAAATTTTAGCTCAATAGATCCGTACCGGATGAACAATCCTAGATGACACTGGATTACTAGAGCTCGGACAACATATGACATTTTGATAGATTGGAGGGATTACTCCCGTTTGTTTGCATCCTCCAACCGACTCCTAAGAGTACCCATTCGGTGAAGTTAGAGAGGAAGACTTCTCTTTATAGGAGAGTCAGTGGACTAAGCAAATTATTCTACCTAAAATAGTGTGGGACCGTAATGCTATCGGAGAAGACCCGTGACGCAACTATTGTCAATTTTGACCGCCAGCATAAACCAAATTCACCCCCTTTTCGGTGAAGTTAGAGAGGAAGACTTCTCTTTGTAGGAGAGTCAGTGGACTAAGTAAATTATTCCACCTACAATAGTGTGGGACCGTAATGCTATCGGAGAAGACCCGTGATGCAACTATTGTCGATTTTGACCGCCAACATAAACCAAATTCACCCCCTTTTCGATTTCCGGAAAGTTGGAGCCACCGGAAGTGTCGTCGTGCCAAAGATCCCACCTCCACCACCTGCTGCCGTCCTCGCCAATAGCCAAAGTTGCACTAGTGTTGTTGCTACCACCTACATCCAAAAACTTAGATCGAGAATGATGGATTTTTGGATAAATTATAACAAGGCTCCTATATTTTGTAATTGAATTAATATTCTAATTTTTAGAATTTGCAAATGATGCAGGAGCATCTTCTGGAGTACCTCCAAGACTTGGACTCAACACAAGAGCACCCAAAAGCTAGAAGGACTCAACACAAGAACAACTGAGGAGTTAGTTGAGGGCATGAACTTTCTTAGGAACACTTGTAGAACTGAAACTTAACTTGGAAGCAACCCAGGAGCAAGGAGTCCTAAGGCATGGGAGGAAGAGGAGTACCCCATTGGTAAAGGATGACATGATCAAATGGGACTCAAACATAATGAGGAAGGATATACGTGTCATCTAGACGAAAAAGGACGATGACGCGCCATAAAGCTCGTCAAACAAGGAGGTCCCGAGTGCATCAATACATGAGAATGCGTTCACTAAGAACAAAGAGGAGAGGAGCCTATAGGAAGAACTTCTCCTCCCCAATAGAAGACCGGGACCCACATGTAAGACCACCCCAACACTCGAGCACATCCATACATACACGTATGAGGAAACAACCATGCATGACGGTCGGATGGATGCATCTATGCAGGAAAGGAAGGCCGGTCATGCATATGTGAAGACCATGCATGTGTGGGTAATAAACATGGCTAATGTTTGGATCGAGTGTTATATTTTTAGCCTATAAAGACATCTTTAATTATGGGTTAATTTGTTTTATGTTATTTTTTCTCCAAGTTATTTTATTTATTTCCTTTACAAAAAATTTAAGTTTATAATACGAAAACTTAAAGATAGACTTGAAAGTATATTGCTTGATCTTCAAGCCTTAGAAGATCCTTCTTCTAGAAGATCGATCTTATTTTTAATATTTTCTAAGAACAAGATCATATCTTATTTAGTATCTTATTCTAAATAAGATATGATTATGCTGGATAGGTTAAAAATCCCGCAAGGCCGATACACACCCTATAAATAGGGAGATTGTGCCTCTTATTTTCAAAACCTGGAATATACCTTTTTGTTTGACACGTTGTGTTATCTTTATTGTGTCTACCGTCGTCTCCATGTGTGGAACAATCTGAGTAAGTGGTGTCTTGCTCGCAACTCGTTTGGATTTGTTTGAGTGTGTTCTACTTGTCAAGACAGAGTAGGGTGCTTCAACTAATCACAACTCACAAGCAATCCTTCAGTTGTTTTAGGGTTCTCGCGAACGCCTATTGTTTTTAGTTGTAGCGGAAGGGTTATACAGAACTTCATTGATTGTATATATGGGCGATCTTGCCGGTCTTATCCTTTTGTGCTTCCAGGTCATTGATTAGGGTTCGGCTTTGATCCATTAAAATATAAATCCATTCTCCCACCATCGGATCATCTTCTTTCCATATCTCTTTTTTTTTGTCTAATCTATCGAGTCTTTAGGTGTCAAAAGATTGGGCCAAACTACACGGGCGAATACCCCGTATCAACAGATGTTGCCCCCGAAAAGATGATTGCATAAAATGATCCAAAGTTATAATTGTAGGAAATGATCCAAATTTTTGAAATTCCAGAATTTGCCCCCAAAGTATAAATCGAGTGTGTAAAATCGGTTAACTAACATTGAGTAAGTAAAATTCGGTAACCGAATGGGTAAGTAAAATCGAATAACTAACATTGGGTAAGTAAAATCGGGTAGCTGAAATTGGGTAATTAGAATCGTGTAATCGAATTGAGTAACCAAAATTTAGGTAATTGGAATTCAATAATCAAATTGCTAACCGAAGTTGGGTAACTGAAGTTGAGTCTTGAGTACATGAAGTTGGCTACACGAAGTTGGTACATGAAATGTATTTTTTTCCCCCACTTTTTGCTAAAATTATTTAAAAAACATAATTTAACCCAACTATTTTTTAAAATTTAATTATTAGAATAAATGAATACTTTTATCCATTATATAAAAAATAATAATTACCAAACTCAAAAAATAAATTCCAATCACAATATTTCAACTATAAAAGATATAATTATTTTATTACTAAAATGAAAACCTACAAAAAATAATCTAAAATATATATTTTCACAGAGAAAATTGTCTAAAAAGTACCACATCTTTTGGACTGACTAAACTTTAGTACCCCGTCGTTTAAACTATCAGAACGGTACCTCAACTATTGAGCTCGACCAAAGATTAATGTCTACGTTATTGTTCATCCATTAAATTCACATATTCCGTTAAATCTCAAGGGCAAAATTGTCCACCTCCAGATAAACCCTAAGCCCCAAATTTTCTGAGCCCCAAATTTCTATCAATTTCCCAAAATCAAAATCATAATGCCCTTCCCCTAACAACATAACAATCAAGATCGCAAAATAAAAAATCATAAAACCCCAAAGTTCTGTCAACAATCAAAATCAAAATAAAGCCCCAAGTTTTCAAAATCCAGACAGTTTAGAAGAACTGATATGGACATATGCTTGTGAAATTTTCTGGATTTGGCTTCCAGACAATTTGTTTGTAGCTCACAGAAGAAAATATATTGCTCGAGGGATTTGACTTGGAACAAGGATTATATGTTTTGTAATTAGTGGTTGTTGGATGATTGTGGGTAATTTGTGAGGTGATACTTTTGTAACCATATTAGTTTAACAATCTATTTATAGAGATGATTATAGATGCTTAGGTAAAATGCTTTTGTTTGAAGTGTTGAACTAATTGCTTTCTCTTTTACATTTAAATGTATGACGCTTCATTGGATTTTTAGGAGATTAAGCTCTGAATAATGAAGTCATCTTCGAACTTCGGTTGCCAGCATAGAATTCTTAAAGACATGATCTAGATCAGATTTAGACCTCCTTTATTTACTTGTTCAAGCTATTTACTAATTTGAGAGAGTTCAAGGAGTTAACGGTTCGATTTTCATGCTGTTGTTGCCTTGTGTTGATATTCTTTCATAAATTGCATAATGCTGTCAATTGAGTTTTGATACATTCTTGTTGTTGAACTAATCTTAGTTGATGCATAGAGTTGAAAAAGCTTCACATTTTGGAACATATTCGTTATTAGCAAGTCCTTAGGTAAATTTTCTCCACTGAAGAAAAGCCCTTGAAAGTTATAAATTTTTTTACTTCATATTTGTAAATGAGCAACCAAATCAGCAAGAAAGCAACCACATGCTAAAAGGCCAATCTTTTCAACAAAACTTGGCTTCCAGCATTCTCTCTGATGTATGTACATAGAGAAATCAAATGAGTAGACAAACTCATGCTAGTAGATATATAAACCCAAATCGGATGCAAGTGTCACAAGTAATGGTGTAACTTTAAATTGTTATGTGAAGTCTAAAACAACTTTCTATTCATAACAAGTCTTCCTTCTTTTTAGAGGTTAAAGTAACTCTTATATAGCAGGTCTTCGTTCTTATCTGAATATTAAGTACAAGCATCAAAATTACAGGCATTTTATCATTTTTATGCGTCAAGCTTGAAAGGGCATTCCTCATTGTAACAATAAGTGATTTAGGAGGGATATGTGAAATTTTTGGGGCTTTATTTTGAAAATTACAAGCAAAAGTAATTTCTTATATAAGTGATTTTCATGCGTCATCCAGAAAATTTCACAAACATCTGTCCAAGATCGGTACTTCTAAACTGTCTGTATTTTAAAATTTTGGGGCTTTATTTTAATTTTGGTTGCTGGCGGAAATTTGGGGCTTTATCATTTTGGATTTTGCTATCTTGATTGCTATGTTGTTAGAGAAAGGGTTTCATGATTTTGATTTTGTAAAATTGATAGAAATTTGAGGCTCAAGATATTTTGGGCTCATAAAATTTGGGGCTTAGGATTTATCTGAAGGTGGACAATTTTGCCCCTGAAATTTAACGGCATATGTGAATTTAACTTAGGAACAATAACGTAAATATTAATCCTTAATCGGGCTCAATTGTTAAGGTACCGTTACGATACTTTGAATGACAGGTATTAAAGTTTATTCAATGATACTCCGAATAATCATTAGGCTTTGCATTTAATTAGTGTACAAAATTGGAAGATCGTGGTATTGAAGTTGGGCTGTACGTGAATCATTTATAGCCAAATGGGGCTTAATTATTGACAAGTGCAAGACATGTTGGCTGCATAGCCTGCATGTGTATAAAATGGCTGCCGTCTGCCATTCTAATGAGCATGTGACTCGGGATCGTGAAGTTAACCCAGATACCCATTTCAGATCTGTGTCAAACTCCCATCAATGGAGATTAAAGTTTTCTTCTTTGCTCTTCTAATTCTCGCTTCTCCCTTCCTCCAAGGTTTCTCTTCGTCTTTTTCTACTTTTGTTTCTCGATTCAAATTCTAGGGTTTTCTTTGACTTCGTCTCCCCCTAATTCGATTTTTTTTTAATGTGTACTGCATGCGTTGGTTGGGGCTTCGATCGCTTTCTAGTATTGGTTTAGGATTTGATGGATGCATGCTGTTTCTGAATCTAGTTGCTAATTTTGGTTGATTTGACAGTTGCCAGGTCACAATCCGAGGCACGGGATAAAGGTGCTGCTAGTAACGTTGACGATTCTGGGGATATTGGGATTGTGAATCAAGATGATGAAACCCCAATTTATGGTGATGAGAATTTCGATCCGGCTTCGGGAGTGGAAACTGTGTCAGTCTTCCCCAAGAACATCGCGAAATGTATGGTCTCCGTAACCTAAATTCATTGTTTCACTTGTGATTTGCAATCAATCCTGTTGGATTTTAATCGATTGCTCAATTTTCAAGTGTGTTCGTGGAATTTTATTCATTTGTTATGATGGATATGTTTCTGCAGTGGTACTGGCTGGTGAAGAGACAGAGCTACTCGTTGGCATCAAATATGATGGTAATTTCCTCTTTCTCATAGCAGTAGACATGTTCAAAAGGGAAACCGTCTTAAACTCTGGGTTTGACTTTTCAGGGCATCCACAATTTTCTTTTTTTATATAATTAAATATCAGCAGCAATTAGTATGTGATGCTTGATCATAAAAGTCTGTAGAATTTATGCCTACTGAATAGTTAATAGAACTTGTTGGTTGGAGAAGTATTCATTTGGGTTGGGATTTGCATAGTTTATCTGCTAAACAAGAAAATAATATGATAATTGGAGAGCAGGAACATGCATGACTATGTATTTAAATATTTCTAGATAATGTTTCCCTTAATTTGCTTTGATCTAAAGGGAGATAGATGAAACTGTATGGTTATTGTTTTGTGAATGGATCTATTGGTTTCAGCCTTTCTGAGGTTGCTTTACTTCTAAATTTGTTCACAGGGGATAGCAGTTTGAATGTTGTTGCAATCAAGGCCAGTATTCATATTCCATATGATCATCGGATGTTGGTTCAGAATCTGACTACACAGGTGATTTAAAGTTTTTGGCACAGTAATAAATTCTACTCTGTGAGTAAATTTTGTCTTAGCTATGCTAGCACTGTTAATAATGTTTCAGTGGTTTTTCACTGATATTGTAAATTGTCACTTATTGTAATTGGGATAGAACTGGTACCATCAACAGGTATATGTTTACACCTTTTTTAAAAATAAAATTGCATGGTTCAGTTATCATTTATTTTGGTTTGCTGTGTCACCGTTTGTTTGACTTTCATGGACTCATGGCTCCTGGGCTAGCCTGGGCGCTGATTCCTCCTAGTTCTTTGCATTAGTGATCTTCTAAGAATTAATAATAGATGTGTGCATATACAGAAGTGTTTAACCAACTGATGTATTTTTGAAAAAAAAAACTCTGTTTTTGAGACTGTTTTGGACTGAGGTGAAAATTAGTGATTTAGATTATGGTTGTTAGGTTCAAACTTAACTAATCTAGTTATCTCTAAGTTGTGTTTTATTAATGAGTGAGTAATCTGTCCTTGGGAACATTTATTTTCAGCCTGTTACTTGTGTATTAAAAATGGGTTTGTGCCTTTTGCTCTGTGTATTTTCCTAATATTCCTACACACACTTGTTTGTTCTGCAATAGTTTGTGAGAGATGTTTTCTTGTGTTTTTTGGTCTTAATCCGTCCTGATATTCATATGGCTGTTTCCGATTGTAGGTATTTAACAACGCATCTGTGCCACCCTCGTCTCAAGCTACTTTTCCATATATATTTGCAGTCAGCAAATTCTTGCAGGTAATTAGTTCCGTCTAGTTGATTTGTTTCTTCTGAAATCATATCTTTTGTTAAACGGAGTTTGTGCAATAATTGCATCGAGTTTACTTTTCCTGCAGCCCGGGTCATTTGATCTTGTTGGAACGATTGTCTACGAAATAGAAGAGACGCCATACCAAAGCACGTTTTTCAATGGTACCATTGAGGTTGTTGAGCCAAGCGGTGTTCTAAGCGTTGAGACTCTTTTCCTGGCTACACTTGGAATTGGGCTTCTTCTTGGTCTAGGATTGTGGATTCGTGGTCAAATCCAAAGCCTTTCAAAGGTATATTTAAACTCTTTTCCTGACCAAGATCTCTAAGACAGAGCATTACTCCTCATAGCAACATCCAAGATCTCTGCTGTATGAGTTTTGATCATTTCCCATGTCTATTTTTTATAACAGAAATCCAAGAGGGCTCCAAAGGTGGAAGTTGGGACTCGGTCAACTGACGACTCGTTGGATGAGTGGCTTACGGTGTGTATTCTAAACTTTACTGAATTTCACTTTGTGGGTTTAGTGTGAAACTCCATTGAGTGATCCGTGTGTTCTTGTTTTGTGGTACAGGGCACTGCTTATACACAGTCGCTGTCAAACAAGTCGAAGAAGAAGAAGTAGACAGACACTCTTCTGAAACTAACACCACCGTGAAGTAGTCAATGCAGACTCCTTTTAAGTTGAGTTTGAGTTTTTATTTTTGTAGCCAGGGAGTTATGTTTTTAGCTTGTTTTGTGAGTTATAAATTACAATGACATCAAATGGATACTTTTCTTCATCCTACAGAAAGTTAAGGGCATACAAGAGTGAAGCTCTTATCCCAGCTCTTGGATCGAAAAATGTGTTCATATTCCGCGCTTTTAGAAAGTAAACGAGTTTGAGACCGAACTTTTTTCGAGCCGAAGTTGAGTAGTTTGGCTATATATAACAACCTACATTTTAACCAAGCTCTAAATTCTGTTCATATTCGCATCATTTTACAGTAGCAGATCTAGTGTCTTAAAGTTAGGCGAATGTTTTAACCAAGCTCTAAAAATATGTTCTTATTCACATCGTTTTACAGATCGCGGATCTAGTTTCTTAACGAAGCTTTAAAATTGTTCATATTCACATCATTTTATGGTAGCGGATCTAGTGCCTTAAAGTTAGGTGATCGATCCGTGGATGCGGAATGATATGATTTTTCAACCTGATCCTCAACCAGGGGTTGGGTTGGTTTGGTTTCGTCATTGCTTATAGATGCGGAATGATATGATTTTTCAACCTGATCCTCAACCAGGGGTTGGGTTGGTTTGGTTTCGTCATTGCTTATCAAGCTTCCGCGGATCGAACCTACTATGGTGCCATGCTACATGAAGGTCCCACATCAAAAGATGGGGACACTTCGAGCCTAATATATAAGGTCGGTGGGCTACCCTCCTATTGCCAATTGGTTTTAGGATGGAATCTCGCCGGATTTATGCGCATGTGCGCTCGTATGCACACGACCCCCGCTTTAGCCTCAATTAGGCTCGCAATCCTAACCTGTGTACAAGTGCAATTCGGTCTATATCCTCTAGTTGCACTTGCGGGACGTGTTGGGTATACTAGTTTCCTTTAAAAAAAAAATAGCGAGCCAAAAAATATTCATATAATACCATTAGTATATATTATATATAAAGTATTAAAAAGAGGGTTAAAATTGTCAATTATCAAATTTAATTGAGATGTAATAATAAATAATTTTTTAGCAGAATACGCATAGATTTAGAGCAACTTTGGATGAATGCCTTTAGTTTTTGTATGAGAAACATATTTGGGCTAGAATACTAATTTATCTACTACATATT
This sequence comes from Fagopyrum esculentum, assembly GCA_033239045.1. NCBI lineage: Eukaryota > Viridiplantae > Streptophyta > Magnoliopsida > Caryophyllales > Polygonaceae > Fagopyrum > Fagopyrum esculentum. Next base: position 156,224,747 of record BSUD01000003.1, on the reverse strand, counting down.
TTGTCCAATAAAATTGTTTTTAGCCCAATATATATATATTTTAACCCCTATTTATGCTCAATTCCTTCCCGGCAGTAGTTGCGTCCGCTCTCCGCTAGATCTGTCGTTATACTTTTAGAAAGTGAACGAGTTTGAACCGAATTTTGTTCCAATAAACTCTATAGGACTTTAGAACTTATACCAACTTGACTCATATATTATTGAAATTAAACGATGGGTACGAAACAGACATTTTTAGAAACCGAAAAATGTCAATTGAAATTTAAAAAACCTTAACCAAAAAAGAAAAACGAGTCTAGATCATTTTTTATAATTGTTAGTTTAATTTGTTTGAGAATAAGTTGTGAAACATGTATTGCTTGAAGTGGAAGGGGTGAGGTGCGTTTGGAAGCCCATTGTTATGACAATTTGCACTAGTATATGGAATAATTTATATAATTTATATAAGCGAATAATTTATATAAGCTATCGTATCGAATAATTTATATAAGCGAAAAACCGATGCGTGGAGTATTGTCCCGCATCGATAATATGATAATACATGAACCTAACATATAAGAGTTATGACTACTCCTTATGTTGTCGATTGGTTTTAGGATGGAACCCCGAATGCTTGTGGATAAGGTTCACTTTACGTGCATACACTCCACATAGGATTATAAAAGATAATTTAATAAGAAAGATTTTGGCCTACTAGGCCTTCTTTTAGATTTGTGGTTAGTAAATGTACCGCGTAATTTTTTACCATTTTTATTTAATGGTAGGTAAAAATAATTAACCCTTCTATTTTAATAAAAAAAGAATAAGTGATGTTTGTTATTTGTTATATAAGTAAGTTTTAAATTTTAATTACTGAATTTGTTTTTTAAGTTTTTTTTTTTTGCCTTTTAAATTTATTTATTATTTTCTTTTTTATTTTTCATAATAGAATTTTGTTCATACTAGAAGTTCATACGAGAATTTTTTTTCTTCTAGTATGAGTTTTCTGGTATAAAAATTCATACCAGAAAACTCATACCAGAATTTTCTGATATGAAAAATTCATATTAGAAAATTCTGGTATGAGTTTTCTAGTACGAAAATCCATATCAGAATAGTCATACCAGATAATACTAATAATCCAATCCAATCTAATCGCTTTGCTGCGTTAACAAATAAATACCACAAATTAGGAGGTAATAGTTCCTTCCAGATTAACATATATGTATGTACTGACAAATCACTCAAAAAACAATATAATCACTTCCCAATTTACACTTTCAAAATCTGAAAAATGAAACAAGCTTTCCTCCGAAGCCAAAGAACACACCAACAGATTGTTTATACTATTTTGGAGCTCTTAGAGGTGCTGCACAATAAGTTTTAAGTTGGCATAACTGAGGCGTATTAAGCGGAAATGTTGAGTCATTTTGTATAAGATCAAACACACTCAGTTTCTTGGAGAAATCAACTTAATCAAGCAGATATTGTAACCAAGCAATCAAATTTGAATCAATAAAAACTAAAAACAATATACACTTCTGGTGTAAGATACCTTTATACACCTCAGCTTTACAAAACTGCTTGTCTATCCCACCGATCCTCATACTTGCTAGCAGCCTTTCTCTGAAAATTAAATATGTGAAATACACTCGAGGAAGCTTCATCTTCCCAGGAGTCCAATCGTTCCCACACCGAAGCTTCTCTGAGGAAGTTGTTGTCCTTGAAACTTATTTCAGTAAACTCGGCCTTAGTGGGGAGACCTATGTGATTGGGGTTCTGATAAATTACAGAAATGGCATGTCTACTCTGCATCTGTGAGTCCGGCTGTCCTGGAAAATAGCTACGAGGATCCTGTTTATACTGTTGAAATGTCCATGACTGGTTTGGACAGAAACAAGGCCAATGTGTTTTACAAAACTAAAACTAGCTTAGCTGTGTCAATGACCATTGACCTACTTTACCTCCTTCTGGTATTGAGGGATGGTAAGCATCTAGCAACTACAATGGCAACAAGACCCCACCGGATTAGGGTTAAGCTTCAATCGACGTCGAGAGGAGCGCATACCCATCTTTCCAAGCAGTAAGGATCAAAACAACCAGTAGAGTTTTCCTGAAATTTTCCTCTTCAAAGCAAGACTAGCTGTTTTGAACATCAAATTACTTTGTTAGAAATATACATAGATAGAGAGAGATTTGTAAAAATGAACAAGCATCTTGAGGAGTAAGATGAGGGGAGATCTGAGCACGGCGAGTCAACTTTCGAAAGGGGTTAGGGATGATGAGACGGGGTGGTTGCAGGGGTGATAGAAGTGGGCGAGAGAGTAGAGAGACTGGTAGAAGGTGGCGGTGATCTTGCCGGTGATTGTGACGAGGGCAACAAGGAGGCGAGTTCGAGCCGTTGACGGAGGGAGGTAGAAAGTGAAGCAAAGAGGGGAGGCGAGGGTGGAACGAAGGATGACAAGGGGAGGAAGTGAGGGCTGCAGTTTGAGATTGAACTTAGAGAGGGTTGTTGTTGCTTGCTGTTGCGTGAAGAGAGCCGAGAACAGCAGCGGAAGAGGTGAACACCAAAGAAGAAGGGAAGACTCGGGTTTCACAATAAAATAAAATAAAAAATAGAGGTACATTTTCTAAACGAAAAATATAAAAAGCCTACTTAGCAAACGTAAATCTTAAAAAAAGACTTAGTTACCTAATTGACCCATTTAATAATCAACGCTGCGTAGTATTTTAACAAGCGTTCTTACTTTATAGTCATTTAATTATATCCACTAATTGTAATTTAATCTTAAAATAAATATCTTCAATTAAATATAGTTTATTCATTGTTAACTCATCTTAGTATTATATAAATTCTATAGTACATCTTAGTTTTATTTTTTCCCTAAATACCTAAAATGGTGATTTCAAAGTAAGATTTATAAATAAAAATAGATTTCACATTTAAATGATTTATATTTTTCATAATAATAAATATAGATACTATAATTAAAATAAAGTTAATAAACTTGTGTTATTCATTCTTTCTAAGTTTTACCAATTTACTACACAACAATTTAATAGTATTTTATGTTCAACTTCGTATAATTGAACATACATATATCATCTTGAGTTTATAAATATTTTTATATCATTGTTTAAAAAACATAATATTTTATTATTAATATATTTTTGGATATTTAATCATATAATACAATATTATTAAATATGTACATTTTATACAAATTAGTTTTACTGTTATCTCTTAATATAATTAATATAATCCGTGCAAATATTATACTAGTATATTATAAATAATAAATATAGACTTAAAAATTAAAAATAATTTTTAAAAATAAAAAATACTATCAAATATACTATACATATTAACTTTACTATTATTTTTTTTTGAAATAATACATTATTCAAATTATAAAAAATTAAAAAAAGATTTAATCTTTACTGAAATAATCATAAGTAACCCAAACTACCGAACGCACATTATCTATAAAACGGACGCCGTGAACAATTTTATGAGACTCAGTTGACTCACCCTTCCGATTCAGATCTGTGCCGAACCCCATCAATGGAGATCAGAGTTTTCCTCCTCGCTCTACTGCTTCTCGCTTCTCCCTTCCTACAAGGTTTCTCCTATTTGTTTCTCAATTCAATTTCAATCCATGCGGAGGTCTGCAAATCAATCCTAGGGTTTTTATTTGACTTCGTCTTTCCCCACCTATTCGATTTCCAATTTCATCTCCAGTTTTCTTTTCAGATAATTTGTGGATGTGTTGTGCCTTCGATCACTCACTATTTATCGGTTCAGGATCTCAAGAGTGGTTGGGGGCGATCGATGCATGATATTCCTACTTGCTAATTCTGGTTAATTTGACAGTTGTCAGGTGTCAATCTGACGATTCTGGGGATATTGAGATTGTGAATCAAGACGATGAAACCCCATTATTTGAAGATGAAAATTTCAGTACGGCTTCGGGAGTCGAAACTGTGTCAGTTTTCCCTAAGAACATCGCAAAATGTATGATCTCCATAACTTAAATTTATTGTTTTACCTGTGATCTGCGATCAATACTGTTGGATTTTAATTGATTTCTTAATTTTCAAATGCCTTCTTCAAAGTTTATTCATTTGTTACGATGGACACGTTTCTGCAGTGGTACTGGCTGGTGAAGAGACAGAGCTACTCGTTGGCATCAAATATGATGGTAATTTCCCAATTTTCATTGCAGTATACATTTTTAAAAGGGAGTCGGTCTTAAGCTCTGGGTTTGACTTTTCAGGGTATCCACAGTTATCTTTTTCTGAGCGAATAAATATCAGCACCTATTATTATCTGACCATGGATCATAATTCTATAGAACATTAGAACTTATGCCCACTGATAAGTTGATAGAACTTGTGGCATTGGAGAAGTATTCATCTTGGGTTGGGATTTGCATAGTTTATCTTCCAAAAATGAAAATGCATGATAATTGGAGGGCGGTTGCGTATATGGTTATGTAATTGAACAATTGTAGATAATCTTTCTCTTGTTTTGATTTGATCTAAAAGAGGAGAGAGATGGAACTAAAAGATTAGTCGATAAGCCTAGCTACTCGGGTTTGGCTTGGAAAGAGCTCGAGTCTGTTCACTTTCTAAACAAGCTGAATATTAACACAATTTTAAGATCGAACTCGACTTGTTTATAAATGAGCTGATCATGATCATGCCAAAGCGGCTCGTTTGGCTAGAATAACACTATAGAGTTGTTATTTTAGCCGAGCTATTCGGGTTCGGCTCGAGCTCGTTCACTTACTAAATGTTTCCAATGTGAGCACATTTTTAAGCTCGAGAAAAACTTTGGCTCGGACTCTGCTCGAATAACATCCCTAGCTATATTAGATATATTGTTGTATAAAATGATCTATTGGCTTCAGTATTTCTAAGGTTGCCTTACTTTCTGCATTTTAATTTATTCATAGGGGACAGCAGTTTGAATGTTGTCGCAATCAAGGCCAGTATCCATATTCCATACGACCATCGGATGTTGGTTCAGAATCTGACTACACAGGTGATTTTAAGCTTCTGGCACATCAATGATCATCTCATAGTTTATGGTGCCATTGTTAATAGTGCCAATTGTTTTTCACCGGTTGGTAAAACTTCAGTCATTGTAATGGGGATAGATACTACACCATCTATAGGCATATATATATATACTATTACTGTCCAATGTCTACAGTTACATTTTGTTCTAAAAATAGTTGCATGGTTCAGATATCATTTATTCTTTTACTCCCCTAATTAGTACATGTCATAAATCTCCTACTGATGAGGTTTGTTCTGCTAAATTGCCGTGTGACCATGATATTCACTCTCATGGACTCATGGTTCATGGGCTGCTGGCCTTGGCACTGGTTCCTCCTATTTTATTGACACTAAGTGATGCGTCAAGGTCCTAAACTAGTTATCTTGAGGAACTATATTGATCTTATCCATTGATATTCTCTGTAAAATAATTCTAAGCATTTGATGGTTTATACTTAATTATAGATGTGTGCATATACAAAAATGTCTAACCAATTGATGCATGTCTATCTTTAAAAGCTCTGTTTTTGTAACTGTTTTGGACTGAGGTCAAAATTTGTGTTTTAGATGACGATTGATATGGGGTCAGTTTGGTAACGTAAGATTACGTAGATGATGATGAAGAGAATTATTTAGATGAAGAATTAAGGAGATGAAATTGTTTAAGAGGATGAATATGAAAATAAGTGAAATGAGTGTTTGATAAAATGAATATGATTGTGGGTAAAATTACAAAAAGTACTTGTTAAGTTTTTAATAGATGAAAGAGATGAAAAAAAGGAAGAGGGCTAAATTGAGATTTTAGCCTCAATAATCCTTATAATCTAATTTTTATAGGATTATAAAATTCTCATAATCCAATTTTCTTAATCTTTATACTCTAACCCCTTTCACTCCCTTACCGAACGAGATTACGAAAATTATTTCACCATTTTAATTCTCATAATCTTTTTCTCCTTAATTTATGCACTTACCAAATGGAGCTATGTTCAAACTTAACTAATCTAGTCATCTCTTATATGTGTCTCAGCAATTAGTGGATACTCTGTCCTTGCAATATATATTTTCTGCTCGTTACTTCTCTGTATTGAGTATAGATTAATGCCTTTTCGCTGTGTATTTTCCTAATATTCCTGCACATACTAGTCAGTTCTATAATACTTTATTGATAGATACTTGTTTTATATTATCTTGATCCGTCTGAGGCTCTTTTTCTCATGCCTGTTTAAAATTGTAGGTATTTAACAATGCATCCGTGCCACCCTCTACTCAAGCTACTTTTCCATACGTATTTGCAGTCAGCAAATTTCTGCAGGTAACTGTTTCCATCTAGCTTATTTGTTTCTTCTGATATCATTTGCATGTGGAATAAATGCATCGTGGGTATCTCTTCTTGCAGCCTGGGTCATTTGATCTCGTTGGAACAATTGTCTACGAAATAGAAGAGAAGCCATATCAAAACACGTTTTTTAATGGTACCATCGAGGTTATTGAGCCAAGTGGTGTTCTAAGCGTTGAGACTCTCTTCCTGGTTACACTTGGAATAGGGCTTCTTCTTGGTCTAGGATTGTGGATTCGTGGTCAAATCCAAAGCCTCTCAAAGGTATTTTTAGATTCAATATAAATATGCTCTGCAGGAGTTCATCAGCAATTGATGACTCGCTACTTTGATTGTTTCTCATTCTCTAAGATCTCAGTGGCGATGGACCAGTACTCCTGATAATGACATTTGTTGAGTGTGGAAATGTCCCACATCGAAAATAGGATACTACGTGAATCTAACATATAAGTCATAGGGTTAATCCTCCTATTGCCAATTGGTTTTAGTAAGGAACCCGAAGGCTTGTATGCGTAGGTTCACTTTAACGGGCAAACCACCCACGTATTAGACCAGTCGGATCTGATCTTTTCCTGTGTTGGGTTTTCTTATAACAGAAATCCAAGAAGGCTCCAAAGGTGGAGGTTGGAACACGGTCAACTGACGCCTCATTGGACGAGTGGCTTAAAGTGTGTATTCTAAACTTCTACTAATTCCACTTGTGGCCTAGTGTTAAAATTTCCATTGAGCATCTCCTGTGTTCATATTTTGTGGTACAGGGTACTGCTTATACACAGTCACAGTCGAACAAGTCGAAGAAGAAGAAATAGGCGACGACAATCACTCTTTCAAACTTAACACCACTATTGTAAGTTAAGAAAGAGTTTTTTGGTAGCTCAGGGAAAGTCATTCTTCCACAGTATGGAATGATATCTTTAGCTTGTTTTGTGAGTTACTACTTACAATGACATCAAATGGATAAATCAAGGGATTTCATCTTGAATTTTCGAGTTCTTTTTAAGTTATTGTCTTTTTATCATGAGAATGTGGAGTTCCAATCTTCTGATCTCCTTGGTGATTTTGTGTTTACATTGTAGGGTTTTGTTTTGAGTATTTGATTAGGTTTGCTTTTTTTTTTTTAGGTTTGGATATTGAATTGAATTAGGGAAAATGTTGAAGATGACTCTAAGATCCAAGTTCAATCTTCGTTTCAATGTCTTCAAGAAGCTTTACCAGCTAGCTTAGTTGGATCTTTAGAGGATAAGGAATGTAAAGGAGAATTATAAATAAGGAAACATATCTTTTTTTTATTAATATTTCTCCATATGAATATTAGGAAATCTGCACATTGAGGAATTATTTATATTTGGCTATGTTTCTGAAAATAGTTGATATTTGTAAGATTTTTTTTGTTGAGTTAAATATCATTAATATCAACAAATAATGGCATTTTGGTAACTGACGCGTATTGAGACTGTACATCACTTCATCGCCAATTTTTTTCCTTCGAAAATCATCGTATTTACAGAATAATATTTCCGAAACCGACGCGCATACAATTTTAAACCCGACACGAGCTCACAATGTCTCCGGGTTAGGTAATAATAAATCCGTCGGTGAATATCAATTATGTGTTCTAATTAATAATTTTAGAAAGAAAATATTTCAAAATAAAACACATTAGCAATATCTACACAATACAAATTTCAACCACATGAGGGAGAAAATTAGGTCCCTTTTACCCCATTTTGGTAACTGACGCCGGTTTTTTTTTTTACATCGAATTAGAAGGAAGACGGGCAACACGTTGTGCCGTCAATCCTTTCTGAATAGCGAATCAGATCCTCCTAAAAACAATATCAGAAGACCTATGAGACATAACGTTTGTTCAGAATTTCAATAGCATCGGGTGCAAGTAAACTAAATGCGCACTTAAATATTAAACTAAAAAAGTAAAAAAAAAATAAATTCAATTAGTAAAGGCTTATCCTAATTCTAATTTTCTTTTTTTTAACACAATATAATTTTGGTAAAATACACGCCACTAAGAATTTCCAAATATATTTTGTAGAGAGATTGGATTTATGCAATAAAAAGAAAAAGATAACGTCGATAAAATCGAATCTGGGTGCTGCCAACGCACGCAGAAGCAGAGTATAACATACCCTCACACCCAAGGAAACAAACCACAAACACCGCAGAAGAAGAGAGAATACCAGAGAGCCAAGAGAGACGAACCTCAATCTCCAGAACACAATCATGGCTGCCACTGTTTCCTCCTCCGTTTGGGGCACCAAATCCAAGCCCGGTGCCTGGGCCCTCGACGCCGAGGAGCACGATGAAGAACTCCGCCTTTCCCTTCAATCCGCCGTCGCTGCCTCCGTTCATCCAGAGCCTCCTTCCTCTGACTTCCCCACCCTCGCCGCTGCTGCCGCCACCAAGACCAAGAAGAAGAAGCCTCAGACTTTCTCTATATCTGAGTTTGCCTCCTATACCGCACCCAAATCCGCCGATTCCCAACGCCTCACTACCAATGAACTCATCAATCTCCCTACCGGCCCTCGCGAACGCACCGCTGAAGAACTCGAGCGGTCTCGTAGCGGATTTGGTGGTGGATTTAGAAACTATGGACAAGATTCGGGTAATCCAAGGGCTAGGGTTTCCGATAGAGGGAACAGAGATCGAAGCGGTGACGATGGTCTTTCACGTGCCGATGAGGATGATGATTGGTCCAAGGCGAAGAGATCTGTTGGAGGTAATGGAGCCGGCGGCGATAGGAGAGAGAAAGTAGGGTTTTTTAACTCGTCGAGAGCCGATGATGTTGATAATTGGGGTTCGAACAAGAGTTACACTCCTTCCGAGGGGAGAATGGGTAGGCGTTCGGATTCGTTCTCTAGCAGCGGTGGTGCGGACTCAGACAATTGGGGGAGAAAGAAGGAGGAGAGCAACGGATCCATCACTGGTGGACAGAGATTCGAGCGAGAGAGGAGAGGGGTTGGGTTTGAGTCCTCCGGGGCTTCTGATTCTGATAATTGGTTGAAGAACAAGAAGGAACAACCTACTGGAGCGGTGGACGGGGCAAGGCCAAGGCTGAACCTTCAGCCGAGGACTCTCCCGGTCAGCAATGGCGATGGCTCTCAGGAGGTAAAGCCAAAGGCATCAAACCCATTCGGAGATGCAAGGCCAAGGGAGTTAGTTTTGAAGGAGAAGGGTCAAGATTGGAAGGAGATTGATGAGAAATTGGATGCTTTGAAAGTCAAGGAAGCAGATGGAGCAGCTGGGGCTTGGAAGAAGGGCCCTGTGATTCCTGTGAATGTCAAGGATGATTCTACAACAGAGAAGAAGACTTGGAAGAAATGGGGAACTCCCCCAACTGCAAGGTTTGCACTTATCCAATTCAATTCTTCTTAATTTTGAATGCTGTTTTGTGCAATGTTGATTGATTTTGGTGTTGCTTGAGTTCTTATGTCAAGAATGTTGCATATTCATTTATCATTGATTGATGTAGAACTGAAAATTGCACTTGAGAAAGATTTAGTTGTAGTTTTCTGTCAAGAATGCTGTATCTTACCTTGTTTTTGTTTGTTAGTGTTGATAAAGTTGAGAATGGAGATGCTGTGAAAGCTGAGGAGGTTGCTGATGAGAAAACAGAGAATGTAGAAGCTGCAAATAAGTGAAGTAATATGTTAAAGTGCCACAAAGACATACTGGAGTTGAGTTGAGGGGTTGAATCTGATTTCGGCTTTTACTCTTTGATTGTTTTGATTTAGGTCACAGTTTTGGTAGGGATTTATGCTGAACAATTGATGTGTTGTTAAGTTGCTATAGAGAGACCCATGGATGCAATCATCTTGGGTGATGACTCTTTGGAGTTGTTATTCCTTTTAAGTTACGACAATTTTGTTCGTATTTGAGCTTTCATTTGCTGTGATGAAAAACTTATTCAGGAATTTAATCAAGAGTGTTCATCTGCATGCTTGTTTGTAGTTGATTAGAGCATCTTTATCATGTTTCAAAGAACATCAACAATTAACCAGTCTATTGAGTACAGATTAGACTGTATTATGTGGATGAAAACCCGACGACGGACTCATCAACTCTATTAATGAATCTGACTGTATTATGTAGATGAAAACCCGATGACTAACTAATCCGATTCATCAACTTTATTAATGAATCCGACTGTATTATGTGGATGAAAACCCGATGACTAATCCGACTCATCAACTCTATTAATGAATCTGACTGTATTATGTGGATGAAAACCCGATAACTAACTAATCCGATTCATCAACTCTATTAATGAATCCAACTTTATTATGTGGATGAAAACCCGATGACAGACTCATCAACTCTATTAATGAAGCTAACTGTATTATGTGGATGAAAACCCGAAAAACCGATGTCCGACTCATCAATTCTATTAATGAATATAACTGTATTATGTGGATGAAAACCCGAAAAACCGATGTCCGACTCATCAATTCTATTAATGAATATGACTGTATTATGTGGATGAAAACCCGATTCAGTAACTCTATTAATGAATCCGACTGTATTATGTGGATGAAAACCCGATGAAATTGCGGAGTTGTTGATGGCTTGATGAAGGTACAAGTTACCATTATCAACTCGTCACTATACCTATTATATTAACTATCTTATATTCAAGATTAATTGTTATAGATAGGTGATTTACATAATTTCACTTGCCAATGCTGGATGAATTAGATGGTGTATGTACCAGTTTATTAGTTATCAATTGAAATAAATAAATTTTAAAAAGGAAAAAACGAGAGTGGAGGTGCGGGGAATCGAACCCCGTGCCTCTCGCATGCGAAGCGAGCGCTCTACCATATGAGCTACACCCCCATTTGTTTGCTACTGAAATATATTTGGTTTTAAACTTAAGCCAGTTGAGGACTTGTATGAGCGTGACATATATCGCTTTCAAAATTAAATGAATCATTGATGACAAAGTCACAATGCTGTGACACGAATTTTTGGACTTGAACCCTAACTTGTGACAAAATACAAATTGGACACAATAACAAAAGGTTTTATATTCATAAAATATTATATATATATATATATATATATATATATATATATATATATATATATATATATATATATATATATATATATATAT
>BSUD01000003.1:156132723-156212821 GCA_033239045.1 Fagopyrum esculentum | reverse complement strand
AAAAAAAAAAAAAAAATTTCCGGGACACGTGTCGCCCTGCGGTACGGCCGTACGGCCGTACCGCAAAAAGAGGGCCGTACCTGAACATTAGCCATATATATATATATATACACATAATATCAGAAGGTAAAAATGAAAATAGAAAAGTTTATATGAATTTCAAAAGCTCTTCAACAAATTATGAATTTATGAGATAATAGAAGAAGGTATTTGAGTTGAAGATGAGGATTACTTTCAAGCCTCTTCATCTCCATTTTCTTTATTAGGGTTTCCTGTTTTTTTTCCTTCCCTTTTTCTCTTTGCTAAATCCGGTTCATATCCAGACTCGGACCGGACAATATTAAAAAAAAAATTGCCCTTTAATCCGTCCAGTCAGGGGTCTTTGTTTAAAAATAAAATATTTTATATAATATACATTAAATTTATTAAAATTATACTATATATTTAATAATATACTGTAAGTATATAATATACTGATTTTTATTTTTATTTTAATCAGGCTCATGGGTTGGGCATTTAGACACGACAAGCCTAGAGTGGTGCCCAGATTCAACCCGACAAGTTTGGTAAGGTCTGGCTTTCACCTCTGGTTGTACCCGTCCGTTTTTCCAGACAAAATGCCCCGGAGATGATCAGGTTTATTTGCTATTAAATCATATATGCCTTTGCTTGTGTTAGATTAGGAGTTTTGAAGAACAGACTGGTGTAGTTGTTAATGAAGCGTGTTTTTGTTTATGAAAAATGAAAATCAAGATCAAGGGACGAATTGGGGCTTTTCGCTCTGGTCAACAAATGCAGTGGAAGAGCAGCTTGAGCAACCTCACCGAGAGAAACGAGTCCTTCTCGGCTAGCTCGTCCGTTACTTGGTTTGCTTCCAGAGCCCTAGATTCACCGGTGACCACCCTCCATGACCCATCCGTGTTCAATTCAAGAAACGTAGCCCTACACGGCTGTATGTATTTCCCTAGCGAAGTCGGCCTTGTTTTGTAGAATCTCAGCAACCCTTCGGAACACCCGCATATTCCGTTAATTCTATATCCACCATGAAAATAAACCAAATATTGGGCGTGAAGAGATTCAACCAAACAATCCTAATGTTCACTAGATTTCTAATCAACTTTGAGCAACAAAGTAAAATAAGATACAAAAAAAAAGGTTTATTTTTTAGGTGAATATGCATGGTAAAAGTAACTAGCTGAATAAGCAAAATTCTTTCTGAGAGCATGCAAAAGTTAAACCCGGCAATTCTGCATCACAAGTTTTGGTGGACACTAGACAAGGTGATGATGATAGATGCATATATCTAAAGAGACAAATACCAAAACAATTTAGGTGAACGAAAGCCACAAGGAGAAGATAGATCCAAAGGATGATGAGAGATAGACCGGACTCACTCTGCAATAAAACGCCAATTCTTCCTCATTACTGTTGTTGAGTTGTTGCGTAATGTTTCATCATCTTCTTCATCAGAGGGATGAGACCGATCAACGCTAGCTGAATCTGCTCGCTGCTATTCAGCCGGATGCTGACTTGCCCAGTTCCGCGGTTATTCAAATTAGCCCGCGCAATCAGATTTGAAGACCGTCCTATTGGTATCTGCGACTGGATGTTGCCCCCGATTGCCAGATCGCCATGCCAATCCATTATAGAAAGCCCTAGAGATGTAAGTGAACGACTCAGAGGGTTCTCTTTATCGCTTAAGGTAGCTTCTAAGCTGCCTCCGTATGCAATATCTCCGCGGCCTGCCATTGCTCCGCCACTCATCACCATTCGGAATTTCTTGTTGACTATCAACTTATCTTCAACCTTTAATCCAGCAGTCATGGCGTCCCCCAAAAGCGTAAATGAAAGTCCGGCAGTAGCTTTGTTACGCTTGTGGTTGCTGAACAATGTCTCGCTGCGTAATGTGTATGCCAAATCCTTTCCGACACTCTGCATATCGAGACCTACTGTAGTACCTTTACCTTCCCCGTGCTTAACTGAACTAGCTACCTCCATTTGAAGGCTTGATTCCTTTTTGTCCTTTGATACCTGTCCAGAGAAAGAAAATGGGACCTTCTCTTTAACCACAAACATCCTTTCCACATTTATGCCTTCATACCCTACATCATGATCCCAACCATGAGCATCCAGGACTGGCCTTACAAGCCATTGATTTGAAGTATCAAGCTGGCGGTACCTGCAACCACGAGTTTGTTTTTAAAACAAACATTATACAAAATTTTGCATCAACCAAAGAGGATTGCAGAGTTCGATTATATACCTGTGAGTAGGATTATCAGCATCGAAAGATGCAGGCAGTGCCAGATCTGGCATAGGCACTGGTACAGAAGCTGCACTGTTACTTTCTTCTTCTGCATTTTCCCCACTGTCAACAGGCATATCCTTGGCCGTTTCGGCCATTTTCTTCATCATCTTCCGCCGTTTCTTCTCTTCCTTTAACTGTTTCTTCATAAAGAGTTTCTCTCTATACTCCAACTCATCATTGTATGCCTTCTTCTGTTCTTTATCGAGCTTTGCCAGCTGGGCATTTGTCAATCGTCTAAATGGTGGTAATTCATCATATTCAGACTCCTCATCGGAATCAGACGAGTCATCTAAATCATCATCAATTCCATCATCTTCTCCAAACTGCTCGTCTGGCATCTTTAACTGAGGTCTAGACTGCAAGAGTGAAGAAAGAAGGAAAGGCAAAGGTGGTGCCCTAGAACGAGCTGTAAAGGGTTTTCCAGGTGGACTGTCTTGCAACTTGAGCAGTGTATTTGCTTCAGCCAGTATCTTTGATGCAAAGGACAGCAGCAATAGATGAGGCTTCCATACCTGACCATTTGGCAAAACTCTCTGACCAGCACGGTTAGTTCTGCAAGCTGAGTGATTCTCAACCAAAGAAACAGGATTCATGAGCCGCATATCACCAGCAGCCTGCCTGATTGCTTGTTGGACAGCATGAGAACGCTGGGTCACAAACATATCATACGTCGAGGCAGTCCCATTGGGCCCTTCTGGTGGGGCTGAAGCAGCATGAGTTAGAACAACAATGGCATTAAACCATATTGACGGTCCAAAAATATCAGTTACCGTTCTTAAAAGAGGCATGTCAGAGAAGTCTCTGCTTGGCATATCCAATCTGTCAAGATACAAGACAATATCTGGAGGTGATTTTTTCATGAACTGCTTAACAGAGTTGAGGATTTTCTCGTTTTTCCGTTGCTCTGTCCAAGAAGGGAGGAGTCCTGGTGTGTCAATGACCCGTACCTTAATCCCCTGAACAGTGCCCTCAACTGCCTGAACTTTTTTGGTTCCTAAGTCAAAAGCATCGGTATTAAACTTGACTTCGTCAAATATCGAATTAATGGTTGCACTTTTACCAACTCCTGTCTTTCCAAGTACCATAATCGTGCATGCAAAATCAAGCGGCTCCCTGTCAGTTTGCTCAAGTTGTTCCGCCATTGCACTTGCGCGGTCATAGCTGAAGGCACCGGTACGCCCCCCAGTTCTACCTCTAAGCTGCTCAGCTAACCCTAATCTGTACAATACTTGAGCTACCACAACATTATGAGGTGTCTGCCCAAGCCTATGGGCAAGGCGCAAAAATTTCACTCGTATCATTTGAAGTTTTTCTCTAGTCTCGTCACCTTCTTCAACTTCTCCATTTCCCACCTCTTCAACAAGTTGAGGTTGAACCTGAGACACTGCTCTATTGGACCGAGGCTGCTGAGCGACTCTAGGAGTAGGCTCCAACAGTGGGGCAGCATGGCCAAGACCAGCTGGACGAACAGCAGGAAGAACGGGATTTGCAGAATTTGCTGGAGCTGAATCACCAGTAGCTGCAGGCTTCGTTTCTGTCGCTTTACTTCCTTGTGTACTTCGTTTTTCTGAACTCAATTTTGCCTGAACATTGCTGCCATGCTGCCTTTCAGAATTGGGTGCAATAGTTTCACATTCCTTTTTATTCGAAGATGAAGAATCATCAGAAGATTTTGATGTCTCTAGTTCTGAAGCCGGGATCCCTCTTTCAACTAAAATGTTCCCACCATTATCCAACTTTTTCTCCCCCTCATTTTTCTGCGAAAGAGAAGCTGGAATATGCTCAATCCCACCGTTTGGACTAGATTGCTGCTCAAGCTTATCCAAGACATCAACAGCCGTGGTACCATTCTGAAGGTGTGCATCTGAAGCTGGCGTTACATCCTTTGGGTTCAAAGAGCAACTATTGTCTCTCTCTTCCCCAGTAGAGACATCCTCAGAAACTTCGTGTGTGTCATTTTGATCAACAGAAATTCCAGCTGAAGACTCAGACAGCAGTTCCTTGTTCATTTCATCCATGTTTTCACCTGCAACAGGCTCATCAGATGTTCTTAATTGATGAGCATCGGCTTCAGTACTGACTTTTTCTTCATTATCTTCTTTCTCCAACTTCTCTTCAGGTGTTGGCACCTGCAACAGTTTTTATTTTTAACCACAGAATACAGATAGATGACAAAAGCAATTGAAACCAGAAAGAGAACAAATGGACACAAAAGAAAGAACAACACGAAAAGGGAGTGTCACCTCAATTGGCTCTTCATCCGCCTGGGCCTGGATTGGTTCTTCATCCACTTGGATTGGCCCTTCATCCACCTGGATTGGCTCTTCATCCACACGGTCATGGCCTTCCAATTCAGAAGCTCCCGTTCCCCTTTCTTCAATGGAAGGATGCTCAGCTTCAACATTTTCCTCATTGCCAATACCTCCCTGGTCATCCACCTGAATTCCCTCAGTATCTGTACCTCCCTTATCATTGACAGTAGCAACTGCAATCCCATTGGCATCATTTCCTTCCAGCAGAATATCTTCACTCTCATCGCTTACAAAACCATCAGAAACAGCCATTGCGTCTTGCATCACCTCATCCTCTTGTTGCTCATCAGCTACAATCCCCTCAACTCCCTGAACATCAGAACTGACGCTGGCAACAGCACCATTAGAGGAATCCTCTTTCAATACATCAACACCATCATCTGAATTAACATCCACCGCCTCCACAAAAACATCATCCCCCTCAGGCTCATTTGAAGCAGGGAGATCAGAAGGTACCTCGCTTTCAATCTTCGATTCTGAATCCCCCTGACGGTTCAAAGACGCCTCATCAACAACTCCAACGCCACTATCCATCTCAAATCGTCTTCAAAATCCTATTTCAAACAAGCGAAGGCATACGATTGGTAGAAATAGAGGAACAGGAAACCCTAAACACGACTCAATTCACATCAGATTTATGATACGAATAGCAATCAAATATCAACGAGATATCTCAGAAGAACACCAAGCTCTACGCACACAACAGATCGCGAAGGTAACGAATAATCGAACAATACATTAGGGTTTTGTAATCAAAATAGGAAAACCAGGGGAAGAACAATAAATAAACAATCAAAATCGAAAATTAAAGGGAACAGAAAGCTTACCTAATTGATGGTGGACAGGAGAAAGAGATTGTTGGATAGATGGGGTGGGAGAAAGAGATGTAGAAGAGCTTCGAGACTGCTTTAGTTTCTCTCTGTTATGGGATTATGAATATCTTCCTTCATCTCGTTAAACCACAATGAACAGAGAGGATAAGAAGGATCAACGGACGAAAATGGTGGAGTGAGATTGGACGGTGGAGATTCAGCTTACCGTTCAGGGGTAATTTCGTCAAACTCGACCTACCTGATGTTTTTAAATACATTAACCGGATCTTGTATAGGAACTACAAATTGTCTACAAATTGTCTAAATTTGGTTAACCACAACTTCGGTTACAAAAGCCGTAAGGTTTATGCCTTTATGGAATATGGACGTCTCCGCGACATGAAAAAGGAGTGAGCAATACTCCTTGTGATAGAGATTATACATCCCAGGTCGGCCGTTCAGTCCGACTCGTCTGCAAAAACGAGCGGGTATGGAAAAGGTGAAAATTTTAGACGGGCTGGAAAGCCCAACCCGAACGGTTAAACGGGCAGGATACAAATTCCGGTCGGGTTGCTTGTCCGGTCCGGATGTTTTATATATATAACACTTAGGGCTTGTTTGGTTTCAACTCCGGAATTGGAAACGGAATGGAAACGAATCTAGTCCATACGTATGCCCTTTTCATGAAAGTTTTTGAAATCATTCTTTGTGGTTTTAAGTAATTGGAGTAGAGTTTGATTACTTTTGATACCTATAGGGTAACAAAGTGGGGAATCAAGTGCATTTTGTCTTAAATTACAAGGAATGATTCCATATAATTTCATAAATAAGGATATGGACTAAAATTCGTTTCCATTCTGTTTTTGGAGTTGGAAACAAACGGCCCTCAATATATATGTAATGTATAATTAAATAAGCACAACACATTTATCATTTTGCTGGACAAGCCCTCAACCTCGTTCACGCCTCTTATATTCTCACATTCAGACTAAAACCTAAGCAACCCCTACTCTCGCCTCTCCTTGGCTTCTCTTCCCGCTGAGCAGTCGTCACTGTCACCCCTGCTTCTCCTCGGTGTCTCTTCCCGTTGAGCAACACTCGGGTTCTTTCCTCTTAGCAGATGTCCTTCGTTGTGTGTGTCTATTTGTGTGAATGTTGTTTGATCAATAGAGCTTTTGTGTGACGTTTGTTGTATTAGGTACTTTAGATGCATCTTGTTGATTAAGTGATAGTATCAAGTTTTTTTATATAGATTAAAACATTCTAGAAGACATAATCTTCTTTCTTTTTATTTACATATTTTTAGGCCAAAAATAAATCCGAGTACTCGACCGGACGGTCAGGGTTGACGGGCGGGTGCGGACATGCTCCAAAGCCCGGATCCGACCCGGACATCTGAACAAAAAACTGGAAGATGCCCTGTCTGAATCCGGCCCGAACTCAAAAAATATCAACTCTAATAGTAGATTATGCCAAAAAAATTTTTAATAAAATACCTCTTTTTTCACTCTCGCATACATTATCCATCTTAGTAACTTTACATATGCATACTACTAAATCATTTTTTTTATTACAAAAATATCTAGTTTATTTTACAAATTCATCTCCAAAATTATCTACCGATTTTTAATTTCCTTTCACATTCATATATCAAATCTTCTTTTATATACACCTTCAACTACAATAAATTTATTTGGGAAAATGTGTGTTATTATTATATTTGGACTTGTGCGACCGTGCCTTTAATTGCAAACTGATATGATTAACAACAAAAAAAAACTAAAAATCTCACTGTAATTGCATGATCGATATCTACCCTAGATTTAGATGCATTTATGTTTAAATTAATATTAATTTTATCTGAGTTTAAACATCTTTGAACTTAAATTAAGTCATATTTAAAATGGATATCTACCCTCGTTTTCATGTATATTGTAATACTTTCAAGTTAAAGCGAGTAAATATTAGGTAGAAGATGGACGAGAGATCAAAAAGAAAACTTATGTTGAGTTATGTACACTTTTAGTAAAACAAAGATATAAAAAATAACTTGTTTTGAAATAAAAGACCCACAAATATTCATTTCAAAGGTTTTTCGAAAGAATATAACCTTGTACTTTATGAATTAGACTCCCGTGAACTTGATTTTTAACTTTACTACGAAGTTGATAAGATCTACACCTTTAATTATAATCAAGGGTTGAGATTCATTTTTATAAAATATACAAAAAAAAAAACTAAAAAAGCAAGCATAGCTTAAATTAAGCCATATTTTTGAATTTTTTCTTTGATATATGAATTAGTTAGTTTTTTGAAGTTTGTTTTTCTAGCACATGACAAATGTGTTTTAAGTAAGCTTTAAATAACTTTTATTTTATTTATATTTCACGAGTAGGAGTGCTAAAAATTTCTCATTATACAAGTATGTCGTAAAAAAACATAGTAAAAAATAAAGTAATATAGAAGGTGATGCACGTTACGAGTTTTTTTGGAGAATCTAATAAATTGATTCCAATTTTTCTAAAATACAATAGTTTGCTAGTTATAAGTCAATAGTTAAAATAACATCATGTTTTTTTGGTATCATATTTATTGTATTTACACTTTAAATCAAAAAAAATTATAATTAAAGAATGTTGCAACTAAAATTGATTCCAATTTTTTTTATAATTTTTTAAATTGAATCACAATCCTTGATTACATTGATATAGATATTTTCAACTTCATAGTAAAGTTAAAAAGTTCATAGGAACCCAAAACATAATTTTATATATTGAGATCATAATTTAAAAGGAAAGCCTTCGAAATATCCCAATAATACAAAGAACGGCCTTAGGAATGAACACCATATCCATCCAATCTTTTAGCGTCATGTCCCTAAATTACCCCAATATCATCTATATTCATATACCTCTTTATTATCCGTTGTGGATCTTTTAATACTCTAGATCGAATTTAGTTAAGCGGTTGAATCGACAAAGAAAGAAAGAACACAAAGAATTGTTTACGGTCCCATAGAAATCCACTAATGCTCAGGAATCAAAGGTCAGGGTACAAGTTCAGACAGGCAACAATCAAAAAACCAGAAAACACAACAACAACAGACATTAAACAAGCGAGATAAAGAGATATGAGAGGAATTTGGTCTCCTCTCAAGACTGATGAAGCTTGAAAAAACAAGCTTCACTTCTCCAGGTCTTCAATAGACAGATCTTCTATGCAAACTCCAGAAATCTTCAATCGAAATCTTCTCTCTTCGCTCTTCTCTTTTCTCTCTTTCTTCTCTTTCTTCTGAGATCTTCTCTCTTCGCTCTTCTCTCTCTTCAAAACGTATCGTTCTCATTAAGCTGTAGCAAGCGACCCGGGCTTCAACTAACCAATATCTGTATTTTAGTAACCCGACTCGTGTAACTAGACTGAGCATATTGGACTGGGTCGCTCAAGACTGGCTCTTGAAACAGAGTGCCTAGCCGAACATCACCAGCCCAATATGGCTGCCATGTTTAGTTATGCCATACCATGACCTCAAGTATAACTTACATAGGATAGAACTTTAGGTTATTCTTAACATCCGTACACATATTTTCATATTTTATATAAATATTCATATCAAATATCGATACCAAACCGTTGGGTCGAATTATAGACATATTTATATCATCGTTGTTAAGTTGTATTCAATTTCAACAAAATTGGAAACTCATCCACGTGATCATCTACTAGGACGAAGGTCGGGCCACTGCCAACCATCTAAGTTGTGCTAAAATTAGGAGGCATAGATGGACCAACAAAAGTTAATATATCATATGCTTCCAAAGTAAGGTTTCATTAATTGATACATGACCCAATAGCCAAAGGTTTGGGTCCAATAATCACCATTGTCCGTACAACACTTGACATAGACTTATCGAGGTTCTACAAAGGTCATGTGTGGTAGTTGATTTCTATTAATACAATTGTCTATAAAGTTAGGTGTAATAAGGGGTAAATCGTTTTGGGTGAGTTGGTTAACTGGTTTTTTTTTTGTATAATCTAATATTTATTTGTTTATGTTGTAATTTTAATTTACATAAGCGCAAGTCCAATCGAGTTATACAAGCTCAAACCTAATCGAGTTACATAAGAATGAAAATACAAATCTTGTAATTAGTGGATTTTAATATCTGAATGACAGACTCACCCTTTTACCAACTAAACTAATTAAACTTGAGTATTTTGTTGTTATTTTTTTATAAGATTATACTTCAAATCTAATGTTAATATTCAGTTTTAATACACTATTAATGCCCAAATTGAGTTATACAATGGAATACCCAATTTCAATTACACAATGTTAAAACACAATCTCGTTCGAAGCTTACAAATTACAATTACACAATGTTAATACGCAATTCCAATTACACAATGTCAATACACAATCTCAATTACACAATGTTAATTCACAAAATCGGGTATTGATCATCTCAACAAACAAACAATTAAAAGAAACAAAAAGCTTAAATAGTTCAAGTTATTATAGGACAACCAAACAAACTAAAGTCCATGGCAACAACGCCACAAACTTGACGTGGTTTCAAACAAAACAAAACAAACTACAAGTGCACGGTTATGTCATTGCAATATATGAAAATCACCAAGGTCATATCAAAGACTTCGTATTTAAATTGCCATTTTTCGATCCAAAATGTCTAAGTCGTAAAAGGGAAAAGGTTCACAATCATCAATCAAGTGGTTTCGAGTAATGTTTAATTTGGGTTGGGTAGAGTTAGAAGGGAAAATACATAAGATTGGTGGTTAGTCCTCCCAATACAAGGTTCTCAACTCATTCAAAGAATCCATTCAATCATGTTAGGCATATGTATGTTTAAGTGGTTTCATCAAGAGATTTGAATCACCTTGTGATATCGATCATGGAATGGTTCAATCAATCAACATACGTGTTGTCATGGTTAATGCTAATCAAAGGAAGCTAAACACTAAAAGACTTGATCACATCATTCTATTGTATCATGCTCTCGCACTAGCTATAAATCAATACAATTAAGTCAACCATGAGTGAATTACAACACATTAGGAGATTAAATCATGCTTTCACATTTGACAACTCCTAATTCATAATTTAGTTTTCTAACAATGTCACTCATATAGATGTTCATCTCACGGTTGAGACCTAGATGAGGAACTTAATTAACATAAGAAAAATGGATAATGATAGCCCTATCATTACCTTAACTACTTCATTTATGAGGTTCATAGTAATAGAAACACATGTCCTAGCGAGACAGAATTTGTACACATATTCAAACATAAAATATTCATGAGATGAATTACTCATGAAAAATAGATAAATAACTCATGTAAAAAATCTAAGAATGTAGGCTAAAACTCTAAGTCGAAAATCCCTATAATATGACTAAAACGTATATTTTTTTATCCAACATTCACAAACAAACACTAACCTACGTCAAGAAACCATGGGATTGAGGCTTTCACTCCAATCCTAAAATAGGGTCTAATGGCCATATACCAAATTGATTCAAAACACACAAATAATAAAATAAAAGATTGATAATGAAGAGATAAATATTTTAGCACAAGAATATAGAGGAAAAGAGATTACCAAAAAAAATTTCAAGACTTTCTTCAAATTTCTCCAAAGGGTTTTGCTCAAGAAAATAAAAGTAACTCGCTTAGATTTAGAGTTTTTGACATGTAAAATGAGCATATCCCGAACCATTTGAAGTCTAATGTGTTTATATCAAGTGCTAGGACCATGGTTCCCCGGCCACGAAGAAGACAAAAATGCAAGCAAAAACGTTTTAGTACCATTTTTGCCTACCTCGGTCCAACAGACCGAAGCGGTGTAAACCTTATACTGAGGTTAGATTGAGGTACCCTTATAGGCAAATCTCGGTATGTGTCCAACTCACCTTCTTTATGGAAGCAGCTACCCGGCCGAGGTTGCTGTCAACATTGGTCTTCTTGGTGTTTTTGCTCCCGGTCCAACTGGTTTGGCCATTGTTAAAGCCTTGAAGGTTTTCCTTGAGGGTTTATGATGTGGGACCATCCTTGATAGCTCAATTTTGAATTTGATTATCACAATATTGTGAGAAACTTCTAACTTCATTTATGAAGTTTGCATTTTATCATTTCTATTCAATGAAAAGGAGAGTTTTTTTATTGAAAAGTTGTGAATCCTTGCTAGGTTATTCTTGTGTGTGTTAATCTTTTTGAAGGTTGGTGCTAGAAGTCAGACTAGTCCCTCCTTGTGCTTGTCTTATCTTGAAGGCTTGTGTAAGGTTAAAGAAGGAAGGGTGAAAGGTAATTCTTTGTATCGAGTTGTGACACATGATTGGTCAATGTTCTTTGCAAGTCTTATAATAGTCCTATCTTCCTATATTTATTATTTATCATTATCATTCCATATTATCATCTTGTTATCTTTCCATATCATTCATCATTCCCCATTTTGAGTTTTCAGAAATCCCGGTCTGTTCATACTGAAATCTCGCCCGAGATTTCCATTATCCACCCGAGATTCTCTTATGTCGAGGACTTTCAATCTAGACCGGGAATTGCGGCTTCAACCCCACATCAATTTAGATCTCAGTGTACCCCTTCGAAATATCTTCTCAATGCGTACTTGTGGGTATTTTAAATCATCACGGGGTCTCCTATAGTTTCGTTTTACTAAAAGTGCACAAAAGCGTCTTTTAGGGCTTCTTGTGACCACAAGTCTTCATTGTGTGCTCAATGACTCTTATACTAAACAATCATACATGACATGTATAAGTGTCTCGTTATTTGCTAATGATCCATAGCATCATTCAACTATTTTCTATGCTTGGACATTGACCCGATTTTAACTCAATAACTCGTTTTGAACGTTTTTTTATCACTTGAAGCCCCTGGATGCTTTAAATCACATACAAGACAACATAGAAAAATAGACACCCACTAGATATATATAGATCATGATGAAATAAATGGATGTCTTATTCATACAATTTTAAGTCTAAACTAAGACTAATGCATCAACAAACATGTTGAAACATGTTATCAAGATACTCTCATACTTAACTCTTGTTTATCGATCCCAAGCAAAAACAAATACAGATATACATAACATTTATTCATTGATTTTCTTTCTTCACTTACGTTCGGGAATTAAACCAACACCTTGTATAGAACGCAACGGTAGCAAATGCCGTGTTTCTTCTGTACTTGCTTCTAGATTAGGCTCGGCAAACCAACGACTCATAAGAGAGAGATTACTGTTTTTGTTATAAAATAAAATGGAAAGAAGGCCATTCATAAACTGATCAACGTATCCCAGACTCGCAATCACAGTTCATAAACATACCAACTAATTCCCAAGTTGTATAATTAAGCTATCCATTTGAACAATGTTGGTCAAGCCAAAATGACTCCATGAAATTTTCTCAAATTCATAGCTTGTTATTCCAATACTTATCAACCTAAATATTACCTAAACATAACACAAATATTATAACACAAATATTATAGAGTGAATTTGTTTATGTAGTTTTAGTTCACTAATTTTATTTGGTAACCTAAATATTACCTAAACATAACACAAATATTATAGAGTAACATAACACAAATATATAGAGTAAATTTGTTATGTAGCTTTAGTTCACTAATTTTGTTTAGTAATTGTGCACCTCAATAATTTTATTAGAATATGACCTATTTTAAAATTTTTAAGACTAATTTACCCTTATACAAGAATTCTAAAAAATTGCTAATTGATTAATGTCTTTTAATTGATCCACAATCCCTAATTGAAGAAGGTGTATTTTGAAAGAGTTACCAATTTTAATCAGCGTAATTATTTAGCAATTAATCATGCACATGAAAATTTTATAAGAATTGATAAAACTAGCATGTTACATGCTTGTACTCTTCATGTAAATCATGTATCATAAATTTCTCTTTGGAATGAATGAGTTTGGGTTTGGATGAAACGCTTGAACCGTGTACAATAATTTTCTTGGTACTATAATCGTGTACAAGAAAATTAGTTACAATAATTTTTGTACAAGAAAATTAGTGTGCAAGCGAAAGTATCATAATTAACGTATATTTATAATTTTCAAAGAAGATAAATCGTGAAATCCAACTTGTCCAATTGGTATTAGGGTGGGGCAACCAAACAGAGATCAATTTTTTGTGACTACATTAGTGTATTAATTTTTTATATCTCATGTAAGAATTATAAAATTACAAGAAAATTCAAGAAATATAAATTACAAGAATATCTGTAATTTACACTAAAGTTATAAGAGAAATGTCTAAATTAGGATAAAATTTATTATAATAAATAAGGGTAAAGATGCCATTATTTGTTTAATAAGGTTATTCACTTAAAAATTTATAGGTCTAGGGTATTTACTAAACAAAATTAATCATTGGGTGCATTTCATCCAATTCTCTCAATATTATATGATGTGAGACGATTGGTGATGTGGGGGAAAATATCGAACATGGCATCTTCATTCTTTATCATTCAAGTAACTGCAAACCAATGGTTTGCGGATGCATATACAAATACATGTTAGATATAAGGGCTCGTTTGAAAGCGCTAAAAATTATTTCCGCTAACGAAATAATTTCGAATTGATAAAAAAAATTATGTTTGTTTAGAGCTCTTTTAACACATGAATGCAATCTAATTATTTCCATTTTCTTTCCGCTTCCTCTTGACCGATTTCATATCGTTTTCATTCCACCACTCCAACCAAATGGACACTAAATCTAATACATAAGGGTAACAACAAGTAGAAAGAATAACACACTATTGATGTGGAATATACATCTTCATATATCCCCACAAGTGTAACTAGGCTAACATGCTTGGTTGATCTAGGGGAAATCAAATTGTATAGATTGAAAGTTGGGCAATTAGACTAACTGTTCTGTCATCATGTTCCAGTGTAGCGGTTTGTAAAGTGGGGATCGTGTGCATATGAACGTACGCATGTACGTGTAAGACACGATATCTAAAGACCCATGAGTTTGTTTTTATCGTGGACGTGAAACATATTTTTTACCCAAATAATGTATGCATTCAAGTTCATGTTAGATTTGCATTTCTATTGGTGCATAAATAAGGTACAGAAAAAGCCATAAATGGTGTTAGCTAATACAGAATAGACTCTTTGTACGACTATCTAACAACCACCAAAACTAAATAAATAAAGAGATCATTTATTTGATATTTTTCCCAAGTGACACAAAAAACAAGGCCTTGTTTGGCTTTATAAAGAATCGTTTATCTCGTGTACGTACATGGAAACCCCTTTCTCTCTCAAACTTCTTCCTTTGCACGACTTTTACCATTTGTGGGTGTTTACTTAGACTTTACCCAATTGGAAGCAAGCTATTCAATCTCTCTTATCTCTTACCTCGATCTCTGATCGACTGATAATGGCTATCTAGGTATTGTACGTACATGGCTACAGTCCCCTCATACTTTTCTTCTTTCTGCTAAATTTCGCATCTTTATCTTCAACATTCTTTGCTTCTTGATTTGGGTTTGTAGATTTGGTTTCTTCTTCTGCTGCTGCTGCAACAGGTAAGAAGATCTGTCAGTTGGGTTTTGATTCTACTTCTCAATTCTCATCTGTCAAGTGAAATTGAAATCAGGAAGGAAATTAGGGTTTGCAGTTGGGGATTAAGGAGATGGTGAGAAGGAAAATAGAGATAAAGAAGATAGAGAACACAGCAGCAAGGCAAGTGACGTTTTCAAAGAGGAGAAGAGGGCTTTTCAAGAAAGCTCAAGAATTGGCTACTCTATGTGATGCCCAAATTGGTCTTCTTATCTTCTCTTCAACTGGGAAGATCTTTGAGTTTCCCAGTAATTCAAGGTCTTCATCAAACTTGATCTCTTTACTTACTGTGTTTGTATGTGGTTGTCTGTGTTTTGTGTCACTCTTGAGAGATAATTAGAAAAATGAGGATAATGAACATGTTTTGGGAATTAGCTAGCTAGGGTTATATGTGTCCACATCATAATGCAGATGGACGTGCATGGCTTGGATTGATACATCTTCACCAAAGATCCAAAACTCGTAGCTTTAAGGGTTCGTTTGATATTCATATCTTGATATCACGAAATAGTATGTCGGTATTAAGATATGAGTATGTGGTTGATACCTAAAGAGGGTATGTTGAGGGATATCATTGTGATTTCGGATATCAAACCTGTAATTTGGACACATACATATAATTTGACAGCAAAGCTTCGGATAAGGATATAAGCTGATATCATGTTAAGTTGTTGGACTAATCGCTCTGATACGATGCTAAATTTCAACACGGATTTGGTCCGAGTCCAGCACATACGTACGTTAAGTGAGGTTCCATCTAAAAAATTGTCAGCAAAGTGTCGGATATGGAGATAAGAGCAGTGTGAGGAGTTTGATATCCGTATCTAAATTTAAACATTAAATACGGGATATTGGATATTAAAATTGTCGGAGTTATAACTGCTCTATCTGAAGTTGACGAAACTGAAACTAAATATGTAAGGTTAAAGGACTACTCTTATTGCCAATTGAATTTAGATGAAAACTTACCGAATTGATGTGTTAGGTTTTGGTGTATTGCCAATTGAATTTAGATGAAAACTCACCGAACTGATGTGTTAGGTTTTGGTCTAACGCGTATGTACATTTTTTTTTTGTTTGTTTTACACTGACTTGATAATTCGAATGAAGGATGAAGGAAGTAATCCAGAGGTATAGGAAGCACACAAATGATGCAGGGAAGCTTGTTAATGTATCCAATCAACAACAGGTATCACATCTTGAATTTGATATATAATAAGTCTGAAATATATACTACATAATCTAATTACAGAATTCATGTTTATCAATGGATATTCCACATAAATATTTGTTGAATATTGAATTTACAGCTTAGGTATTCAAACTATCCCATGTTGAGAAAGGACCTCTATGACAAGAGCCAGGAGCTAAGGTAATAAATGTACTTTTAATCATTAAAAGCAACTTCAATTCAATATTGATGACCGATTGATCCAGTTGGAACACCTTATACCAATTTTTCTAATAACTTCAAACTTCAAATTTTCTCATTATAAATTCTTTAGGTTGGATTACCTTTAGAGTTAGACGACAGACACCGTTTTCTATTATGAACAAATTGATTTTTTGGTTGATTTAAAAAAAAAACACCTCAACCTTCCATTCTAGATGTTTACAAAAACTAGAAAAGTATAACATTTTTTATATATAATAATTTTAAAAAATTGTATAAAAATGATGATAAATGTGAAGAGTTGTATGAAAGTATTAAAATAGTATTTTAGAAATATAATATATAAATAAAATTGTAGTTAAAATTATATACATAAGTTATGTAAAATATTTTTCCCATCACATAAAATAACTTTCAAGCCAGAAAATTATTAAACAACTTTAATTTTATAAATTATTTTTTCAATTTTATCATTATTATATAAGTAAACATTTTGTTAAAAAAATATTTAATAAAAATAATTTTCAGTAATTATTCTTACAATTCACTCTAACCTTAAAAATATAAAACTATATTTAAACTTGATCAAATTTAGATTCTAGAAATTCAATTTTTTAGCAGAGGAAGTAATAATAGTGACAGTGTTATAACTATAAACCAAAGTTTTAAACTTCTAATGATTAATATGTTGAAAATCAGAGGGAGTATAAGTTGTAGATTAGAGAATACTTTGATTTTACATGAGATGTCGACGATGAACACAACAATGCCAAGAAATTAAATCAATTCAACTTTGGAACTCTATTTCTCATTCAAATGAAATTCATTATTTTTGTATAAGAACATCTCGAGAATGTGCTCGTATAAACGAAGTCAATGCTTCCATTTTTCGATATTGACTAGCTAGCCGGAGCCCATCGGAATTGTGCCAGAAAAGTCACTGGTGCCACATTTAAAAAAATGAGTTCCGACAAATTGTTGATTAGCCCATTATCGAGTCATCTTTTGAAAAACCATGTACATATCTATATAGGATATGTGACAGAATTGAGTCAGGGGCGTGTACATTCAATTTACTTGTCGACAAAAGTCACAAGGCGTTGACGTCTAGATTGGATGCCATCGGATGACTCCATTGCCCAATACTTGTAAGTTTTTTTACCGCCGGCATTGTAAAACCTCGAAAAACCACTTAACTAATTCCCTCCCTTTACAGATTGTATGCTTCCATAAAGAGTAATGCAAGTTACTTGACTAACTACCCCCACTTTATAAAATTTAATTATTACTAATTTACTCGCAAATTTATAACTAAATCAAAAGTTTTAACATTTTTTAAAAATATATAAGATAGTACTAATTAAAAATATATTTGTAAATAAAATTCATTATCAACGCATTTCACTTCATGTATTTCTAACTAATTTATTAAACTAAAATGATTATTGTATTACTAAAATATACCTTATACCACTAATTTTCGATGGCGCCTTTTTGAGCGCCGGCACCATAAAAAGACGGGTGTTGACACCGACGCTGGGTTGACTTGCTTTTTTTTTTTTGAACTCCTTCATAAGTAAAACTGAAGGCTGTATATATAAATTTTTCGGTTAGTTACGTTAGGGAAATCAATATCAACAAAGGTGATTAGTTTTGGACAAAATCGAAGACTTGTTTTTCCCTTCGAATTATTATCTCACCTATTTCAGCACATTCACATAGTAAATATTCCGAAACACTCTCAAATGAGATGCACTTGACTTTTTTTTACGGCTTACGCTCAAAATTCTTGTAAAGTTCTATCCGACTAGCTTACCTTTTTGTTGGACTCCCGATAGTATGGGGTGCAAGCGGATTGATTTGAAGTACGAATATATGATCAAATAGTTATATAAAAGGTTGTCTTATGTAATTGGATATCGAATCCGAATACTTGAGATATCCGAGTCCGCATTTAAACCTAAATTATATAGGGTATTTATACCGGATAGATTGGATATCTGATCCGATTATCCCGTTGATTTGAATAATTATTTCTCGGGTCAATCTGATATATCTTATCTGATTTTTTTTCTTTCAAAAGCCCGATCTGTGTTCGATGGTCCGCTCTTGTTTAAACCGAATTCAGATCATCAATTAACATATATTTTTAAATTTGAATTTATACGGATTGAATCTTTGCGTTAGTGGATCGGATCAGCCTGATTATGTATTTTTACTCAACTCTACGTAGTAGGCAAAAAAAACTACACAATCCCAAAACTCGATTAGTGGATAATTTCCTTCATTTGACACGAACAACTACATTCTAGTGGATAATTTCCTCTAATAATGGTGCTCTCTTTTGAAAAGCTACATGTGTTTTGAATATTAAACTCGATTAGTGAGTTTCTGACCAACTAATCCTTCATTTGACAATAATGTGGCAGTCGAATGAGAGGAGACGACCTCGATGGTCTGGAGATTGAAGAACTGTGTAAGATAGAGGAGCAGATTCAAAAGGGTTGGTCTCGAATTCGACAATTAAAGGTTAATTCAATTCATTAATCCAAGATACATATCTATATCTCATTTATGACACATTTGAATTTCATATACATTTCAGTTTGACAAACTTCACCAGGAAATTGCTTTTCTCAAGCAAAAGGTACATTTCTTCCATGTCATATCCTTTGGTAAGAAGCTTGCTTCTTATTAATCTGCTGCAGGTGAATAATGTAACCCAGGGAAAGAGTTCATGTCAGCAAGAACCTGGAGAATCCATCAATGGAAACAGTTTCACTTCCGATCCTTCGGCTTCTCACGACAACGCGATCTTTGACACTTCACTTAGACTTGGGTAAGTTTGTAAGCGATTTACAGTGTATTCATATTCGGCTCGTTTAGAAACGAATCTGAACCGAGGAGTCGGTTCATATACTAGAAACGAGCCGAACGAGCTCGGTTCATTTCATAAACGAATCGAGCCTCTAAGTCTTAGAGTAGTTTAAAATATGTTCATATTTGACTCGTTTGGTGTTTGGTGTTTATGTTTGTTTAACAATGGCTGCAGGCTACCTAGTACGTATACGTCATGAAGAGTGAAGAAGAACCCATGCATGCATGATAGAGTGTGATATATCATCTATTATGATCTCATTATTTGAAGGATATTCAATCCCGATTGAGATATATGCAGAAGTCATAGAGTGGAAACTAGCTCTTGTAACCCGTATAAAGGACTTTGACAGCTCCTGGAAGAAGAAAAAAAACTGAACCGGTTCAGTTACATCATCTCTATAAGTTTTAAGTTCAGTAATGTTGTTCTTAATGCAGAAACTTTGAACATTTTGAAATACTTCAATGTGATGTTAATTTGTTTATGCTTATATCATATTAAAGTAAATAAAACAGTGACCCGATCCCAACTTGCTTTTTTGATGTTGGTACATAAGTTTTAAGATGTTGTAAAATGACTTGTCAAAATCGGTACGAAAGTTTTGACTTTTTTTTTGGAGTCGGTGTCGGAAATTTGAGAAATGTTGGCGATGACCTTGTTTTATTAGTTGGGACGAATTTTCATTTGAAGTCGTTCCTCAAATATGGCGTAAGCGAATGTTTTGGAAGATGTCGTAGTCACATGTTCCTGTAGATCGTGTTTTGATCATGGTAGTGTTCGAGATCTCTGAAGATCCTCCATCTAGGTGGGGAATGCCATGGTCTCAGAGTGCACTAGATGCAGAGACTCAACCGATCCACATTTCTATAGGAGGTATGACTTCCCGTGAAAAGGGTTTCTACTTTCTACTATCCTACTTCCTGGTACACCGTGGTAGTTCCGCTATCCTAGCGGCGAGACACCGCGAGTGCCACCGTGATTGAGCTTCACCACCACCATTCCACCACCGAACAACCTCCACACCGCCACCTGAATCGAAGTCACCGCCACCTCTATCCTCTTCCAGATCTAGGTTTCCAAATGTGGGTTTTTGGCATTTTTTCGGGAAGAAGGGTTGGTTCAATTTTTTTGTAAATGGTTTGATTATGTTCTATTCAACCGGTTCACAGTTCTGAATATTAAAATATTGAAAAGTGGGGTCCTTTAATGAGAAATGAGACGGAATAGTAGCGGGGTTATTATGTTGACGAGTCGTTATAAAGGGAGACTTTTGGTAATTTTGAATTTAACGGTTGATTAGTTACAAATGGCCCTATTTAAGGGGTGATTTCCGGTATTTTCCTCTTTATATATTAAGTCCCTTCGGCAAACCGAGAACAATGGTTCTAATAAAATCTGATTCAATATTGATATGGAACGATCGATTCCAAGAGAAGCAAAGCAAGGTTGTTTTTCGTACGAGGTTTGGAAACAATTATTATGTTCTCACGATCTCAATAAGATTCAATTCACCATAAATCTTATAAACTGAAAATAGAAAGAGATTATAGAGAAGGGAAAAAAACGTAAAACATCCAAGAAAAAAAAAGACTAGAAAGTAGAAGGAAACAACGGAATTACTCGAGTCTAGCGGATTTTTTTTCTTGAAAAAACATGTAATATATCTAACAGACGGGATAAAAGCTCATATAGATCATATCTAGATTGAGCGAACTGATCCAATAACAGATTGGACAAGGTGTTAGTTTACATGGTCAGATTAAAAGGCATACGTCCCCGGAATCTCAAGAAGATTCAAACCGCTATCGTCTCAAAAACAAAACTAACAACAAAGAATTACAAAAGTAAACATTTGAAAGAAATCCAACAAGAAAGTAAGAGTAAAACCGGCAAACGATACAAATCCACGAGTATGAAGATCCATATATCTTCTTCATGCCCATAATTTGTGGTAATCAGAAGCAAGTATCCCCTCGATGTGTTATCAAAGTGGATCTCTCTAAGGCTTTTGACACGATCGACCTCCAGTTTATTATTAATTGCCTGGGTCGGATGGGATACCCCATTAAATTCATCAAACTCATCGATGCATGCATAGCGAGCCCAGCTTACTCCATCAACATCAATGGGACTCTCAGGGGTTACTTCAATGGTTCCAGAGGCCTCCGTCAGGGCTGCCCACTCTCACCATCCCTCTTCACCATTGCCCTCGAAGTTCTATCTTCCATGCTCAAAACCAACACTGCCAACCCAAACTTCAACTTACACCCAAAATGTTCCTCACCCAACATAACCAACCTATGTTTTGTTGACGACATTCTTTTGTTTTGCAGGGGAGATATTGAATCAATCCACATTCTAAAGAACACACTGAATCACTTTAGCAATTATTCTGGTTTGCATATCAATGTCAACAAATCTTCTATTTACCTTGGAGGAACTTCTACGCAGGACCAGGAGCTTATTGAATCCTCCACTGGGATCCCTATTGGCTCACTTCCTTTCACTTACCTGGGCATCCCAATTGGCTGCAGAAGGCTTCGGAATGCTGATTACACTCCTCTCATCAACAAAATAACTCAGAAAATAACTGCTTGGAGTGCCCAGAGTCTTTCATATGCTGGCAGAAAACAACTCATATCCTCCATTCTAACTCCACTCCAATACTTCTGGTGCTCCTTGCTCCCCATCCCTCACAAGATCATTCTGAAGATCAATGGA
This sequence comes from Fagopyrum esculentum, assembly GCA_033239045.1. Lineage (NCBI taxonomy): Eukaryota > Viridiplantae > Streptophyta > Magnoliopsida > Caryophyllales > Polygonaceae > Fagopyrum > Fagopyrum esculentum. The sequence goes on along the minus strand of BSUD01000003.1, from coordinate 156,190,765 downwards.
CTGCTCCGTTCCTTCCTTTGGTCTGGCAAGGATGACAGTAGACGCTCTCTGGTTGCTTGGTCCACTGTCTGCTCCCCTATGGCCGATGGTGGATTGGGCTTCAAGGAACTTCTCGCTTGGAACAAAGCTTGTGCTTCCAAGCTTATTTTTGAACTCAACAATCATCAAGCTGTGGCCAACCTTTGGTCCTCCTGGGTCACCAACAATATGCTCAAACAATGCTCCATATGGACTTGCGAGGCTAATTACAAATTCAGCTTCACATGGAATTCCCTTCTGAAGATCAGGGACCTGATACTACACATCCAGGGTACTGCCACTAGTCCGGACTTCATCTCAAATACTGTCAAGTCTAATGGTAACTTTTCAACCTCACTTGCTTACATTTTCTTCAAACAACTTCCTCCTCCTACCAACCCAACACTATATACCAATATTTGGAGGAGAACAAACTCGCCAAAGGGCTGCTTCATCGCCTGGATCGCAACCCATCATAAACTTCCCACTCTTACAAAGCTTCGAACATGGAATCTCACCCAGCGTGAAACATGCTACCTATGCGAGAGCTGGCCTGAGGATGATTCCCATATCTTCCATTCTTGCAGATTCGCGACCATCACACTGGACCTCATCTCTCGATGGCTGCACATCCCTCCTCCCTTCCCTTACTCGGACAACATTTGGTCCTGGCTTGACACTTTAAACCCGCACAAACACTGTCTCATCTCCTCGGCCAGGATCGCTGCTATAATCAACTTCGTGTACTTCATCTGGAGGGCTAGAAATGACATCGCCTACAACAACAAGACCACAAGTGAAGCTAATTGTGCGCACAACATCATACAAGCAACAAGAAATCATTTATCCCACCATTGGAAGGATCGATCCACACTCTCTATCACTTGGGCCGCCACTCTTGGGATTCAGCTACTTTAATGTTGAGACCCACACTGCTCATACCCTCATACCCTCATTTGCTCATACACTCTCTTTTGTTCTTGGTTTTGTAATTGTGATCCCTCACAGATCAACTTACTGTGAGCCAAGTTGGCACCCTTGTAAATCCCATTGCTGAGTTATATACAATTTTTCGAAAAAAAAAAAAGAGCAGAAGCATAGACAAAGAGAGGAGGTGAAAGAGATATTAGGGTTTAGAGTCCAATTTTTTTTTTTATCTCTTATACCGGACACTCACCATATTTCTTGATACCGTAGGATATGGGCTTGAGCAATTTGCTCTAATTGATTTGGGCCCAGCAATTCACGATAGAAATATCTAAAACATATATGCTTGTATGGTTAAGAAAAATGTTGCATTGATATACAAAGTTGTGGAAGCATGTCACACCAAAAAAAAAGTTGTGGAAGCATGGTTGTGCACCCGGATAAATTCGGTCCAAATCCGGCCTACAATCCACTATTTTTGGGATTCCGTGTTCCGGTCCAGAACTGGGAAAAATCGTCGGACCGGATCGGATAAAAAAATAGATTTAATATTAAAGTTTTTACTAATTTAGGGTTTTCCATATAATTTTTTTTATTTTGTTCCGTTTTAAAACAAGGCGGAATATACCTGACCGAAATAACACGATCACGGTCCAAGGTTTGGAGATTTTTGTCCATAGGTCCGAACGAGATGCACACCCTATTTGGAAGAATGATTTTATGCATGAGGTATTATGGGATGGGTTAATAAGATCTATACTTGATTAAACCCGAATCTGAACAGATTTTGACTAAAGTCAAATACATTTATTCGGATCAAATCAAGTTCATTAACGGATCTGAACTCATGTTCAAGCATGCATGAGAGCCCAAAATAAAAATAAAAATAATGAAAATTTAAAATTTAAAATATATTTAAATTATTGCAAGTAAAATTTAATGAACATATATTTAAATTTTATTATTTTTTATTAAATTATATAAGAAACACAATTGACAAGGGAATTTGTACAATATCAAATACCAAAAATTATTATAGATTTATGTTGAGTGGATCGTTGTAAGTTATTGCTATTCGTACCACAGTTTCGTGTTATACGTATTCGGGGCGAAGCGTAGCCGTAGTAGGCAAATTTTTTTTTTTTTTACCCTGCTACGGCGTAGTCCTTTTTTCTTAGTATTTTTATCAGAATTTTTTATATGGGCAACTACGCATACGCCATGCGTAGTAGGACGACGCGTACGTCAGGCGTAGCCAGACCACAAATATGAATAATATGAAACATGTGGTACAAATAGCAATCTCGATGGTTGTATGTTGTTATTTTTGGTTAAAAATGAGCATTGACACATGACTGATTGACATCGAACTTAAATTTTGCGATACACTAAAAGTCTCCAACCACTTACTGCTACTGTCTACTGCTATAAATAACTATGGTAGTTATCTTCCTTTGGTACGACGGAGACATGAAATAAAATTTTCTTGTTCATCATAAGGTCAATAACTACTCAATTACTGAAAGAACCCTAACTACCTACCAATCTACACAGACAAATATTGAGTAAAAAAAGTAAACACTGAAATCTATAATTCTTTGAATATTTCAATAAAAAAGTATACTAAATATCTTGTGTATATTTTTATTTATTTTAAATGTTAGTTAAATTAATTTTATGTATTTAGATTTTTATAAATAAATAAAGTAGTGGTTGATGAATTATTGTACTTGAAATTATATTATATTGATTAAATTAAATTAATTAAGAGTGAATTTATTAAGAATTAAATTTATTTTAATATTTTTTTAAAAATATACAATAAGAAGGTTTGTTTTGTATATTTATTTTAAAGTTGTGTTTTATTAATAAATTTATAAATAAATAAATTGATGGTGGATAAACTAGTATACAAATTATATTGAGTTAATTGTATCAATTAAGAGTTAATATAATAATAAATTTTACTGAATCTTTCTATCTAAATATATCGTATTTTTTTAAAATAAAATCTATAAAAGTAAAAAGAAAAAAAAATTTAGTATCAGCTAAAAATATGTCAAGTAGAGGTATTATACGAGCCGAACGAAAGAGGGATAAGAAAGTTGTTGTCAATTAAGCTCCACAGGGTTATCATCAACACAATCATATCCATATATATGAAAAATCTAGCATGAATAGATACATATAATAATATTTTATATAAAATAAATAGTGGCATTATCTTGTTATATTATACTTGTTTATATTTAATTATATCCTTACAGTTTTATAATTCTCTTCTTATTGTATTGGATTCTCTATATAAAGGGTCATAATAATATTAATATATCCGTGGTTTTTATTTTCACCATTTATGTGATCTTCTTACCATAATCTATCATGCTTAATTTTAAATTTTGAAGGCACACGACGTCTTAGGTGCCTCTTTTTTTGTCAGAAGTACCTAAAACGTCCAAAAATTAATTTAGTGAAATTTAATTCAATTTTTTAAAATGTTTTATGGTGATTATTTTACATTTATTATGATTCGAGTTAATACTATCCAAAGTTTTGTTTTAACTAATATGGTTTCTCATATACCGTAGACACCGCCGTGCAACTCATAACTAGGGATGCGAATCTCATCCGCAACTGATGGATGTCCGAAACCCGCCTCGAAAAAATGGGTGGGTGAAACTCAGGTGAGGTGTGCAACGGGTGACGGGGTGGGTCGGACACGGATGAACATATCAAGAACCATCAACTGACCCACCATTCGTACCCATCGCTCGCACTCTTCACCCATTCTATTATAAATATTTATATTTTAAAAATATATAAGATTTCATGGCTATAGTATTTTTCAACATATATAATTTTAATACTTAAACCATATATGTTTGTATTAAATTTTTATGAGCTTTAGAGTTTACAATCTTTTGTAATTTTATTTGCTTTTACAACCTGTCACACTATTAATTTTCATATTCCATGAAATTTAAGGGTAAATATATTTTTGTAACATACACAAATATTTTTATTAAATATGACGAGTTAAATAGACTGCGTTTACTTTGAGATTATGGCGTGATCGAGTTGAAGACAACTTATGCAATGCGACTTGTTTTAACGATTTTGATTTTTTCACTTTGATTAATTCTATGTTTTGGAGTTATGTAAGATATTTCGTATTTATATTTTAATTCCAACTATGTTAGTTGTTAAGGCTTAAACTAGATTAAATCGTATATTTAATTTGAACTTGCACAATTTCACTTTATTTAAAATTTTGGTTGAATACTAGTTTAAGCAAACGGGTTAAATTTCACCTAAAAAAACTCGTCTCACCCGTTCACCCGGTGGATAAGGGCGACAAAAACTACACGTCGGGTGATAAATTGGGTGAAAATTTTAAGTGAAGGATCTGATGACGGAATTGAAACATCAACCCATCACCCAACCGATTGTCATCTACCCATAACCCTGAAACCACTAATATTATCTAAAGTTTTAGATCCAACGTATCTTCTATATTCGCACTATCTTAAAATTATGAGTTTATTCTTATATAATATGTTGAACTTTAATCAAGTTTGTTTTCAAAATTAATTCAATATCTACTTGATAATTGTTTCATAAAAACTATTAAAATAATATTTTAAAAATTATTTCACAATAATATATTTATACAATTAAGATTTTAGAAATATCTTAGTTTAAGGGGATATATTAAAATTTTTATTTCATATACATATACTTTTTTTATTTCTTTGTAAAGATAATGCTATAATAATAAAAGTCACATCATACGCGCAGTCAAACAAATTTAAAAAAAGATTTTACAATAGTAATTTTATTATTTTGTAATTGAATAAAAAACAATAAATTATTATAATATTAATACTTTTTATTAAAAAAATACTGTATAACTTATATGTGTGTAGATTGATAAGCATTAAAGTTGTGGGATGGCCGGCCCCCTGGAAAACATTATGCTGAAGCTCAGAAGAGATGGTACGTTTGCATTTAACAGAATTCTATATTTCTACATAACTAAATTAATATTATTCAGAAAATGTGTACACCTGAATCCCTGGCCATCCATTTTATATTACTATTTCACTACGGACACCCACTTTAAATTTCATAGAAAAAGAAGCTTATTTATTAGGGTTGGTTTAGAAATTCCGAGCCTAATAGAGTCCGAAGGTAAGATGATTGACTACACCAAACATATTTGATGTATGAAGAGGTCAAGAACCGGAAAATGGCCAAATCGTCATGCAATAACAAAAAAACAAAATAAACATCGCATCCAAATAACAACATTTGAACTACAAAAAACCATTGGGCCAAAACCCGAAAACCCTAAATTAAAGGACACCATATGAAAATTTCCGAAAAAAACATTTTTAAAATTTTAATACATGAGCTAGGGATTCTACTGAGGCTAGACATAAACGTCATCCACACATGGGCCCTTAAGAAGAGTTGTGTTGGACTTGAAGTCCTACACATAGAAACTATTAGATAGAAACATAACAACATAGGAAGTTTCATTAGTTAATTTTAAAACTGAGATAATATTCGTGAACATGAAAAAAACACACAGGACATTTGATAGAGAGAGTTCTTTTTCAGGTGAAGACATTTGTAAAGAATCATAATGAGTGATTGAAAGACCTTTACCATTGTCAACTACTATTTCTTCTAGGTCATTGTAAGGATAGTGTAAAACAACATTGTTGAAATTATTTGTGACATGGTGTGAAGCACGACTATTAACAAGTCAAGAGGGGAGGTTGAGGGAGCCGTTGTTGCGAGATTGGATTGATGGGGTTGCATTCCAAGAAACCTTGCAGAGGAGAGTACTTCAATCGTGGGGTGAAGGGCTCGATATACTCGGCATTGTGCCAATACATGACATATTTGTCAAGACTATTTCCAAATATGTCATGACTATTTCCCTTTGAAAGGCTTTGGAAGGCCATTGGTACTTGGTGATGGTGGGGTAAAGTTTGATTGGTTTGGGTTGTAGTTAGGTCGGTGGTTAAGAGGTGGGGATTGAGTATAGGGTGGATATGCATTGTGATTAGAGTACTTATTGTTGCCTTTACTAGCTCATATTGTATCAACTTCTCATGGAGCTCATCGAAAGAGATAGATGTATATCTTGCATTAATTGAATGTACCACCGGAAGATAGGGTTCATCCAAACCTTTAAGAACGTAGTCAGTTAGGTCTTCTTCGGAGACTAGAGCATTGAGGGAGGCAAGCATTGGTTGCCGATCAAATCTGCTACATATACACCGGGATAGAATCAGTGCCCTTCGACATTGTATTTAGACGTTCTTTGATCTATTTTATATGGCCAATGGAAGGATTCCTCAGATGAAAAAGTACCCAGAATAGTGTCGTATACCAATTTTTCTTGCCGAATTTACGTTTTGTATGTCGGATTAGCAATGGTGACATTTGGTTGTGTCGGAGATGGAACCTCAATAGTGCCCATAACATATCCATCAAGGCCAAATCCTTATAGTGTCGCCATAATTGCTTGTTTCCAATGATAATGCGCGTTATTATAACATAAACAATTTTGAAAATTTCACAATATAGTAAGCTTTAGGATTAATTATATAAAAATTTAGATATTTCAGGCGTATTATTTTGGTGATGAGTGCAAAACTTTTACCCGTCAACCACCTATCATCCATTTTCAAATCTTTCCCGGTTGATAGGTTGGGAAATTCGGGTATCCATTAGATGTCGGTCTTCATTTCTCTTGTGACTGATCGAATAGGACCTTCATTTATGGTCATGTTAGATGAGTATTTCTATTGGTTCATATAAGGTACCCATAAATGGTGTTACCTAATCCATACTCTAGACTCTTCGTACGACAATATAACAATTACCACCACAACTAAATAAAAAAAAAATACAGACTATATAGAGACCATTTAATCGATATTTTCCCGATTTAAAATAGTAAGTACGTACGTGGCTACAGTTTCATCGTACTTGTATTCTTTCTGATAATTTTTGCATCGATCTTTATTCAGCATTAATCTTTGCTTCTTTTGTTTCCTGGTTGATTTGGCTTTTGCATTTGGTTTCTTCTGCTGCAAACGTACGTTCAAAGAGAGGTGTTTAGGGTTAGGAATTAGGGTTTAAGGAGATGGTGAGAAAGAAAAGAGAGATAAAGAAGATAGAAAACACTGCAGCAAGGCAAGTGACTTTTTCAAAGAGAAGAAAAGGGCTTTTCAAGAAAGCTCAAGAACTGGCTACTCTTTGTGATGCCCAGATTGGTCTTCTGGTTATCTCTTCCACTGGAAAGTTCTTTGAGTTTCCAAACTCTTCAAGGTCGACTTCAAACTCGATCTCTTTACTTACTTTGTGTTTATGTGTTCGTTTGTGTTTTGGCCATGGCTTGGATTGATATGTTAGTTGGGTTATGAAACTCAGGTTGATTATTGCAATCTAACAGTGTTTGCATCGAAACCCTAGATAATTCAAGAAACGATCTACTAAGAACTTATAACGATTTTTCCGGATACTATTTCATTTGATAATCTATAATTACTTTGTTAATTGTTTTTGTATACAATTGTGAACCGCTTTCTGAAGAATTGTGAACCTTTTTAAGTTCTCGTAGAAGGATCTGTTCTCACCGGAACTCGTCCATATAAAGATGGACTTTTATGAACATATTTTATATAATAACCTATAATAATGTTTGCATCAAACCCTAGATAATTCCAAAAACACTCTTAATTATAAGAATTTACGTTTTTTTTCACATAAATTATTTGTTATGACAAACCGATAACTACATTGTAAACTGTTTTTTAAACAAATGTGAGCAGATTTCTGAAGAATTGTGAACAGTTTTAAGTTCTCGTAGAAAGATCCATTCTCACCGGAACTCGCCCGTGTAAAGATAGACCTTCATGAATATATTTTTATGCTATAACAATTAAATTATGAATTTTATTTTATTTTATTAACTGACTTGCAACTGTCAATGAAGGATGGAAGAAGTAATCCAGAAGTATATGAACCACAAAAATGATGCAGGGAGGCTTGTTAATGTATCTAATCAGCAGCAGGTATCACATTCTGAATTTGTAGGCTAATATTTTAATTGATATTTGTGTTTTATTGCTGTTTAGTTACACAGTTTATGTTTATATATTGACATTCCACATATACTTTTGTTAAATATTGAATTTGCAGGTTAGGTATACAAATGATCTCATGTTGAGAAAGGAACTCAATGACAAGAACCAAGAGCTAAGGTAATGTATTTGGAGCAACAAAAGCTTGCAATGAAAACTTCATAGGATTAGGTTAAAATCCACACAAAAGATAAGGGTTTGTTTGAAGTTACTAATAATCTTCCTGAAAACAGAATATTACCGAATCAATAAAAAAATTTGTTCAGCGACTAGAATGGAATGCTAGAGGTCATTTTACACATGAAAGTAACATAACTATTTCCATTTCATTTACTTTTTCTTAACCGTGTCCATTCCGTTTTCATTTCATCCGCTAACCAAACGGGTACTAACTATATATATAGGATTACAATAAGATCAAACTCAAATTCATGATTATAATCTATCTTAAATCCTAACAATAGCTAACAAAACTTATCTTAATATACCTCGTAATCAAAACGGGAGGCTAAGATCGAAGACTAAACATAATTAATAAGGAAACCGGAGACGGGGTTGTTTGTTCATCACGGATGATTCTAGTGTTGTTCTTGGACGACGCCGAAGATATATGTGACAAAACAAAGGCATTTTCGGGCTTGATTGCGAGTTAAATATCAAGAGAATAGAACCCTGATACCATTAGGAGTTTATGTTAAAACCCCAAAAAATTAGTGGATAAACAACCTTTAGACTCTTGTTATTGATAGTTATTCATAGCATTCTAATAAAATTAAATATAAACTAATCAAATTTAAACTAATAATTCTAATCTATCTCAAATCATTATATATAATAGCTGACCGTAGTTATCCATAAATTTTATACTCTAGAGTTCAGTGGGGTGTCATTGTGAATTTCAACCTCATATGCTACTTAATACCCATAAACCACTTATTTTCAATAAGGTCAATATTATTGAAAATATTATATTTGGCATTTTGTATATTGAATTTAAATTAACAAAACCTGTTTATACTAAATTCAATTTAGTGATAAAATGATTTATTACTATAAGGATAGTTTATTATAAAGGAATCATTTCAACAATTATATAAATAAACCGATATTTATCATATTATTAGGCTTCATGTCAAAAAAATTTTATACATGTTAGTTCTACTTAACAATTTTACTTTGTTTTTCTATGAAATTTATGTGAACTTTGACCCTTTTTTTAATATATTTTTTAAAGCTGTGTTGGATACAAAAACCATAAGAAATATATATTTACAATGAGAAATTACCAAACAGACAAAAATAAATATAGATTTCTAATTTTAATATACACTATTTTAAATTTATTAGAACAATTAGAGAGTTAATTTATTAATTCAATTTAGTAAGTTTAACCTAAAATTGTAAGTCAATTGCTATTAAGAAAAGATGTAGGTATTGGCACATACATTGACCTAGAGGGAAAACCCATTAATTAACACACCATTCAAGATGAAAATAACTAGAAAAAAAAATTGCAAATCAAAACAATTTGTCTTAACCATTGTTGACTTGACTTACAAGACCTTAATGATATGTTGACTCCTACTAAGAATATCTCTCTCATGTAGTTTTAAACACTTCTCAAGCCCAATTATTTTTACAAGATCTAATCTTGTGATCTTTTTGATAATCATCTTATATTTTCTCTCCTTAATTAAGGTGTCTTCATTCTTCATTGTTAATCCTTTTCCGATATTGTTCTTGAATTTTCCAACAAGCGACTTTTGATTAGGTTGTCACCGTTTTTGGTGCAATAAGTTGTTTGTGTACACAAACAGATAACCGAGCAAGAACACCTTGATTAGAGATTATAAAATTTTCTACTTGGTTGAAAAGGGTTTTGTAATACATACGCAATGATAAACTAGATATATTTTCATTATTAAAACTCGAAACAATAAGGGGTGCATTCGGCACTCCAGTTTTAATTAAGGGGTTCTTGGAGATATTATCATGGTTAAAATTATTTTTTAGTTTATTTGAACAAAAAATTTCATCTTCTAACACATAGATTATCGATTATTTGAGAGATTATTGAAATTTTAATTTCTCCATTACTTGTATTTGTGGCAGTCTAACACATAGATTATCGATTATTTGAGAGATTATTGAAATTTTAATTTCTCCATTGCTTGTATTTGTGGCAGTGTAGTTAAGTTTCTTTTTAACAATTTATTATGTGGCAGTCGAATGAGAGGAGATGAACTTGCTGGTTTGGAGATTGACGAATTATGCAACATAGAGGAGCAACTTCAAAGGAGTTGGTCTCGAGTTCGACAAATAAAGGTTAATTTGAATTGAGTTTTACCTCTTTCAACATTCTCGCAACCCTACTCATTGCATTACTCCATGATGTGTTTATCTGATTAACTATATCTTTGAATTCCATATATATTTCAGTATGGCAAACTTGACAAGGAAATTGCTTCTCTCGAGAAAAAGGTACATCTAACTTCTATGTACCAAAGGTTTATTGATAAAGTCCGACTCAGATTTGATATAGAGCCGGATCGTGTGCAGACGAGGAAAAGTATATGCGTATTAGGTTCAAATTCAACACATAAGTTTAGTAGTAATAGGACTAGTCCACTAACCTTATATACTAAACTCGGAAGATTTCACTTTAGATGCGAGAACTTATCATCTTTGAAGACACGTCCTCGCAAGTGCAAGTAGGATACAAACCTAGTTGGAATTGATATTTGTTTAATGTTAAGCTCGCTTTAGAAGCTAACTGTTCCGATACCATGATAAAGTCTGACACATACGGACCATAAAACAAGGATCGTGTGCATACGACATCACATGCGCGTTAGACTCAAACCCAACGCGTACATAAGCCCAATCACGTTCCATCCTGAAAACAATTTCAATAGGAGTAGTCCACCAACCTTATATATTAGGCTCAAAATATTCTCACTTTGGAAAATATTAACTTCTTCCATGAGAAGAAAATGGCCGTAAGTCCACACCCGTAACTGTGTTTTATTATTAACAAAAAAAAAGAAAAAAAATGGGTTAAATAAGATTTTTTTAATGACTTTTGTTTTGTACACCCCTAATCTTAATAGAACAATAGTAGAGATAGTTTGAACACCACTCTACAAAGTAAAAGATTCATTATCCCTAAGGTTAGCAATCTCTCATTTTCGGTATGATGTCCACACCTACAGGAAATCATGGTTATCCGTAGTAAGCACAACCATGTTTATGTGGATTGGTCATATTCATTCTCTCTCTAATGTTTCTTGTTCAATTCTTTGTTTTCGTATCGTACTTGTGCAAAGTGTCTTACTATGATTGCATTGAGAACGAGGGGATGAAATTATAGAATTAATCGGATTTGGTTAAGAAAGAAGGAGATGAAGTGAGGGAAGGAAGAAGGGAATGAGATCATTGAGAAATTGTGATCCCCACTCACTCGTTTATAAGGATGGAGGAGCATAAAATTTTGTTCTTAGCCTTCTCTATATTTTACCAAGCACTTGTTCACTTATTTTCATATATTTTCTTTTTAAACGGTTTCATCTCCATAATGTTTCATCTAAATGATTATCTTCTTCATCAACTTAATCATCTTCAAAATCTTACGTTACAAACGGTCCCATATACGTTGTTAATTGTCTAGATTGCGTCCCTTGTTTTCTTGCGGACATTTCTCTTTGATATACGCAGTTGATACTAAAATACATATATATGTTTGCATAAACTACGGTCAGATTAGTTCCCGTCAACAAGAACTTGGAGTATCTATCAAGGGAAATGGTTTCTCTTCCGATCCTTCGGCTCCTCAAGACAACGCGAACTTCGACACTTCTCTTAAATTGGGGTACAAACTTGATTAACGATACATGCATGTATGCTTCTGTTGAGAAGATGCTAAATTCAAGAGCTTCAAGTTAGTCATTTTGTTTCTCTATTTGTTTAACAATTGCAGGCTTCCTCGTACGTATTCGTCATGAAACCGGAGAAAAGGAGCCCGTGCATGATAGTGTGTGATCAGCTGATTAAGTCAATTATGGGTAGAGTCTGCGAACCAACTTAATAAAAGCTACGTTTTGGTTCAGTATTATAATTTGTAAGTTAATTTCGTTTTTCTTATTGACTCTATATTGTTTACGTAACATAAGAATAAACCGGTAAAGTATATATATATATATATATATATATATATATATATATATATATATATATATATATATATATATATATATATATATATATTAGATAACCCAAAATCTATCTCTAACATTTTCTTACAAGTTGGGCCAACAATAGAAACTTGATGAAAATTGCATGCCGGCCGGTAGGTTGGCATAATAACACGTCAGTAGGTTCATCCCTATGACGCCGGTAGGTTGGCTCCTAGTATGTTGATAGGTTGCCGATAATAGCACGTCGGTAGCTAGGTTGGCGGTAATTGCACCCCGGTAGTTTTGGCAAAATTACACTCCAATATGTTCAACCCTAGGGCAACGATGGGTTGACATCCTAGGACGCTAATAGTTTTAGGAGCGAAAAGATGTGAGAAGGACTTGATGTTGACTTTACTCCCTTCTCTACTCTTTGTTTTGTTGACGCCAATGTAGCGCCGATAGGTTGACAACAATAGCATGTTGGTAGGGTGGTGATAATTGCACGCCGGTAGATTGGCGTCATAGGGCATTGATAGATTCGCGTTAATAGCATGCCGGTAGGTTGATGTCCTTTGGCGCTAATAGGTGCACAACTTCACATAGGCCACAAACACATAGAGTAATAAACGACAAACCCTCTCGACTTTGTAATATAAGGATACATGAATTGCGGCTTTACGTTGAAGCAATATATATATGTATATTGATTTTTAATGTACAAATCTAGATATAAAATAGAACCGGCTAACCTGCCCGTTTCATATGCTAGCGGGTACGAGCAATTGTTGTTGGTTTTAACCAGACTTTGTGTTGGTTTTATAATTATCTGTCGTTAAGAGTTTGCATAATATTTCAGCATTATTTGATTTCACTTTTAATATTCAGTCAGTAGCTAGTCTTTAGGTTCAATCACTAATGTTGTTAGCAATTCTTTTTAGTGGGCTAATGACTTGGGGATGAGAAAGAGTCGTGCAAGAATATAGGAGTTAGTTGAGTCTTTGTATTTAAGTTGCCATGCATTTTCAAAAAAAACAAGTTTTTTGCTCGGTCATCATCAATTTGTTAAAACAACATTTTGGTATCAGAGCGGTACATCAATTACGATTAATTGAGGGTGTTGTTTTCAGGGCTGGAAAACACAAGAGAGTTCCTAGTGTAAGGATTATCTTCTGGGAGAGTGAAACACAATGAGTGAGGAAGGTTTTACAAAGGCTTGCATACCGAAATTTGATGGGGATCGGATTACGACCATTGGTCCCTATTAATGGAGAACTTAATGCGATCTAAGGAGTATTGGGTCGTCATCAAGGATGGATTCCATGAACCGGTGGCCGGAATAGTTCAATCGAATGCAGAATTAAAGGTGTTGGAAGAAATGCGTTTTAAGGATTTCAAAGCAAAGAATTACCTGTTTAGCAGTATCGATAAAACAACCCTAAAGACTATTGTCTAGAAAAACACAGCCAAGGAGTTATGAGATTCCATGAAGACGAAGTTCCAAGGAAGCGCGTGTGATGCGGGCTCAATTGCAATCTCTCAGCCGAGAGTTCCAAGTTCTAGAGATGAAGGAAGGAGAGAGTGTCAATGACTATTTTGGCAGAGTCATGGTGGTGTCAAACTCGATGACAAATTGTGGTGAGAACATTCAAGGTGTCAAAATTGTGGAGAAGATCCTTCGGACCCTTACTGAACGATTCAATTACATTGTTTGTTCAATTGAGGAATCCAAAGATCAGGACACTCTCTTAGTAGATCAACTACAAAGTTCGTTGTTGGTTCATGAGCAGAAGTTCATTCGCAGAACAAGCAATTTAGACCAAGCCTTGAATATTGCCATTCTCAAGGCAGGGGCGGATGTCGGAGTTCTGGCGGATCTCTAAGTAGAGGCAGAGGAGATCGTGGAGTAAGGAATCTATAGAATGATTCAAGTGCCACTAAGTTAGGTCACTTTAAGAATGAGTGCCCTGAGTGGGGACAACAAGCGCACTATTCTGAAGGACCTTTAATTGGGAGATGGAGAAGAAATGATATTGATGGCATATGGGGATCCATGACATATGGGGATCCAAATCATGAACCGGAGGAGGGGGAAGGCATGTTGTGTCTTCATAATTCGACAAATCAAGAGGCCTCATGGAGGTACATTGATTATGGGTGTAGTAACCACATGAGTGGTGACAAAACATGGTTTACTAGTCGTGACACTTCATTCACATGTGATGTCAAGCTAGGAAACGGAATGAAGCTCCAAGTTCATGGAAAGGGAAGCATCAGGGTTAAAATTAACCAGTTAGTTCTGGTCATTCAAGAGGTATTCTATGTTCTAGGCCTCCGGAATAATTTATACAGCATTGGACATATGCGGGAAAAAGGATTGACTATCTTAATTAAGCAAGGTATGTGTAAGCTCTCTCATGAAGAAAAAGGTATTTTGTTATAAACCACCATGAGAACATGCAAAGTGTTCATGCTTCCATATGTGTACAAAGATAAAGAAGAGAGTTCGAACTCTTAATGTCTACAAACAACAAATTCCAACAAGAATGACTTGAAGATGTGGGATAGAAGATTTGACCATCTTCATTATCATGGGATCAAGAAGCTGAGAGCCTGAGACGTCTAACATGGTGAAGGGGCTTCCAAAACTACAAGACCATGATGGTAGAGACCTATGTGACACATGCTTGATAGGAAAGCAACACAGGAGGCCATTTCCAAAAAGAAGTTATTGGCAAGCTACTCACAAACTCCAGTTGTTCCTGGACCGATCGCACATACATCAAACAGTAGAAAAAGGTACATTTTTACCCTGATAGATGATTACAACAGAAACATGTGGGCCATTTTTCTTGAAGCAAAATTAGAGGCTTTTCAGGAATTTAAGAAGTTCAAGGCATTCATTGAGAAATAGACAAGTGCTGAGATTGTTTGTTTGCGAACTGACAGAGGAGGGGAGTTCTTGTCTTTTGAGTTCAAGGCTTTTTGTGACACATGTGGAATCAAACGCCAACTCCCTGCAACACTTACATCTCAGCAAAACGGAATAGCTTAGTGGAAGAATAGAACCATCATGAATATGGTGAGGTGTATGTTGGAAGATACCAAGGTTCCAAACTCTTTTTGGCCAGAAGTTGTGGCTTGGTCTGTACATGTGATAAATAGAAGCCCTACCCCCATCAACAAAAATAAGACACCTCAAGAGCTATGGACTGGATCAACACTAAGTGAAAGTCATTTCAAGGTGTTTGGATGCGTGTGCTTTCATATTCTTGATCAACAAAGGAAGAAACTTGATGCCAAGAGTTGTAAGTGCATATTCCTAGGCATTTCACAAGAATCAAAGGCCTACAAAGTGTAATGTCCTACCACTAGAAAGGTATTGACAACTCGGGGTGTCATGTTCAAGGAGATAGAAAGTTGGGATTAGGAATCTCAATCCAACTACAGTGACATTGTGTCGAATGTTCAACCTCAGTGGGAAGGATTTGAAGGAAGCACAACTGATTTCGATTCTGATTTTGATCAAGGGGAGGAGCATGGAACCATTGCAAATTCTTCTCTAACTTAAGCTCAAAATTTTGAGTTGTCTTGAGATCTTTATTTAGCTGCCTCGCAACCCACATATAGTTCTGCAGTGAGCATCGGAGAAGAAGAAGAAGAAGAAGAAGAAGAAGAAGAAGAAGAAGAAGAAGAAGAAGAAGAAGAAGTTGGTGAGGAGTTGTCTTCTTCTTCACGGGGCAGAATCATAAGCAAACCTACTTGCATTGGCAAAACAACTATAAAATGGGAATAGTCACTAAGGAGTAAGCAGTGTAATAAGTATGCTCTCTCTATCGTTTGGAACGACCCCATCTCCTTTGATGATGTTGTAAAGGAGGGAAAATGGAGGGAAAATAATGGAAATAGCTTTCATTCAGAAGAATGATACGTGACAGGTAACTAATCTTCCTACACGAGCCTCTCTTATTGGTGTGGAATGGATATACAAAACAAAGCTTAATGAACATGAAGAAGTAGACAAGTTCAAAGCAAAGTTAATGGCCAAGGATTATGCTCAACAATATGGCATAGATCATAATAAAGTGTTTGCAACAATAGTTAAGTGGGACACAATCAGGATTCTTCTTGCACTTACTGCACATCATGGATGGATAATGTATTAACTTGACGTACGTCAAAAGTGTCTTCTTGCATGGGGAGCTAAGTGAAGAAGTTTATGTTATGCAACCACAAGGTTTGCAGTTGCAAGGGAAGAAGACAAAGTATATAAGCTCAAAAAGGCATTATACGGCTTAAAACAAGCACCTAGAGGTTGATATAGTAAGATTGACACTCATTTCTTGAAGACGGGATTTGAATGGTGTCCTCATGAACACACCCTGCTTGTGGAGAATAAAGGGTCCAACGTGCTCTTGGTTAGTCTTTATGTTGATAATTTAATGTACACTAGCAACAATGAAGCATTGGTGGAAGAGTTTAAGCACTCTATGATGGCTATGTTCGAGATGATAGATCTTGGACAAATGAAATACTTCTTAGGTGTTGAAGTCTCTCAAAATGCTCAGGGTATATTTATATGTCAGGGAAAGTATAGAAGAAGTTGTTAGAGAAATGCGGCCTCTTGAAAAGTAATTCCGTGAGAAATTTGATAGGTCCAGGTGCAAAACTGTCTAAGAAAGGAGATGGAATTCCAGTTGATGGAACTCGGTACAAACAGCTCATTGGGAGTTTTTTGTATTTAATAGTAACCATGTTTGATATTATGTATGTGGTGTGTTTACTCAGCAGGTATATGGCAATTCCTACACAGATTCACAACTTAGCTGCAAAAAGAGTCATGAGGTATCTCAAAGGCACTCTAGACTTCAGAATATGGTACAACAGAAAAACTCTAAGTAGTCTCATCGGCTATAAAGACAGTGACTATGCAGGGGATGATAGAAGAAGTACTAGTGGGTACATGTTCTTCTTAGTTGGGGGAGCAGTTTCTTGGGCTTCAAAGAAACAACCTTTAGTCACATTATCCACGACTGAAGCTGAATTTGATAGGTCCAGGTGCAAAACTGTCTAAGAAAGGAGATGGAATTCCAGTTGATGGAACTCGGTACAAACAGCTCATTGGGAGTTTTTTGTATTTAATAGTAACCATGTTTGATATTATGTATGTGGTGTGTTTACTCAGCAGGTATATGGCAATTCCTACACAGATTCACAACTTAGCTGCAAAAAGAGTCATGAGGTATCTCAAAGGCACTCTAGACTTCAGAATATGGTACAACAGGAAAACTCTAAGTAGTCTCATCGGCTATAAAGACAGTGACTATGCAGGGGATGATAGAAGAAGTACTAGTGGGTACATGTTCTTCTTAGTTGGGGGAGCAGTTTCTTGGGCTTCAAAGAAACAACCTTTAGTCACATTATCCACGACTGAAGCTGAATTTGATAGGTCCAGGTGCAAAACTGTCTAAGAAAGGAGATGGAATTCCAGTTGATGGAACTCGGTACAAACAGCTCATTGGGAGTTTTTTGTATTTAATAGTAACCATGTTTGATATTATGTATGTGGTGTGTTTACTCAGCAGGTATATGGCAATTCCTACACAGATTCACAACTTAGCTGCAAAAAGAGTCATGAGGTATCTCAAAGGCACTCTAGACTTCAGAATATGGTACAACAGGAAAACTCTAAGTAGTCTCATCGGCTATAAAGACAGTGACTATGCAGGGGATGATAGAAGAAGTACTAGTGGGTACATGTTCTTCTTAGTTGGGGGAGCAGTTTCTTGGGCTTCAAAGAAACAACCTTTAGTCACATTATCCACGACTGAAGCTGAATTTGTGGCAGCGTCTCTGTGTGCTTCTCAATGCATATGGTTGAGGAAAATTCTTGAGCAGATGAGGTGGTTTCACAATATTGGTAGTGGAACCAAGATGTTATGTGACAATAGTTCCACAATCAAATTATCCAGAAATTCTGTGTTTCATGGAAAGAGCAAGCACTTAGACGTAAGATTTCATTTTCTCAGGAATCTTGTCAACAATGGAGTAGTGCAAATTGAGTATTGCAGCACCATTCATCAGATTGTTGATATTATGACAATCACAGTGAAGCTGAAAGTTTTTGTTCAAATGCAATCTAGGATGGGAATGAAGAAAATCTCAGAAATCATTAAAGGTCACTAAACTCACCTACAGAAGTTGAGTTTAGGGGAGGATTTGTTTTTTTGGTATTATGTGTTGTTAAGAGTCTGTATTATATTTCAACATTTGATTTTACTTTAAATATTCAGTAAGTTACTAGTCTATAGGGCCAATCATTAATGTTGTTAGCAATTATGGTTAATGGACTAATGTTTTTTCTCCGCCATCATCAATCCGTTAAAACAAGAGATTCGAGTTCGAATCTCATGTACAAATTGGTATTGGGAGGGTATCCCCTTAATGGGCCACAGTAAATACCCTATCCGGACGTAGGCGAAGTCGAACCGGAAACGTAGCATTTCAAAAAAAAAAAAAATTTGTACATGCCTACATTTTTTTGTGGTGTTTTTTTTAAATGAAAGTGGGTGCATTAGAAAAGTTTCACGAGGTAACTCCAAAATATGGATATATAAACGTGATTTTTAAATGTACCGGTGAAAATCTCTGTTAGTGACCATAACTACGCACTTCGGTAGTTGGAGTTTCAAAAAAAATAAAAATATCAAGTACTCCTTTGGGAAGCGTAGTTGAAGTTCAACTACACTCCCCACAAGCATAGTTGGGATGACAATTATAGATTTTTCCCGATACGTCTATTAACACCATTATAAATGGTTACTTTTTGTAATTTCACAAAACATTGAATGAAAACTGTCGTAAACATAATAAAATCTCGTAAACATATCACCCAATGTCTCGATTCATTCCTACACACTTTCTCGAAAGCCAAAAACAAGCCTAGCAAACCGCAACATTACACATATATGCATGCATGGAATATATTTTACCCTTTTAATGTATTCTCGAAAAACCACACAAAGCCTTAACGTTATTCTTCATCTTTGTCGGTCAAACTACCATTGTGGAGGTTGAAACGTTGCAAAACATCTTGAATTGTCATTCCAAAATACAAACGCATAGTCCTCACGTATCTAAGATCCAAAGCTAGCTAACAATGCTCGTTTCCGAGCTCAAATCACAACAAGACGAGATCGATCAACGTACCAAGCTTCATTCAAAGCCCATGGATACCATAGTGTAACGTGTGGTTCAACGAATGAGGTGACGGTGTTGGTGTTGGTGTTGTTGTCACGTTCATCGGGTGTGGAGGCAAAGGACATTGATAACACTTGGTGAAAAGTCCAAAAGTGTCGATTTGGTGAACAAAGTTGATCATGCTAGCCCATCCACCGAATCCGAATCCGACCACAAGCACCCAACCAACGACAAACGCGTTCACGGAAAATGTACCGACCCATCTCCCTACAAACCGAGGCGGTTGCTCCACGGCGTTTTCGCGTGCTGAGGCCGAGCTGAATGTGAACATGTGAGCTAGGGCAGGGATGATGTAGACGGTGAAGCTAACGAGTAACGACCCCACGGTCGAGTTGATTGGACCGAAGAACGGGAACACGATGGCTAGGAACCATATCGGTATCACCACGGGGAGTCGAGCCGCGGCCCTCTTGCATAGGCTCTTGCACTCATGCATCCCTATTGCCTTCTCCCATACAAAGTACAATGGCGTGCACGCAAAGCCGAATGTTATGAACTGCATTTTAAACATACACTCAAACGTTACAAAAATACCAACACTTTAGGAAGAAGAATAAAGTTAGACAATCAACCTGATGGATGAGCATTAAGATGACAGCAAAGTCACGAAAACCGTTACGAGGTAGAAGCGAGAAAGCATTGGAGTGGTCAAGCAGCAAGTCTCCAAAGGCCCAGTAAACTGCAGATGCCGACGGTAATGTGAGCGTCATCACATAAATCGTCGCGAACAAATAAATAGCCTTGAATTTCTGCGGCTTCCACATTGCATGCATTACCTCTCTGCATATTCATACAAACTTACGTAAACATCAAAATCGAAAAACCACGTAATGATCTATTTACCGTCGCAATCTGCCCTGTCCTTTTCTAGTTGTCACGCCTAAGCTAAGATGAGACGTTACATGTTGGATGATAGTAACTACTCATATAAACATAAGATAACGAAAGATGTACATATATATACGTATTCAGAATACGAATATAAAAGAAGGCCAGGAAGTAAATTCAGAAAGGTAAAATTTTAATAAGTAAATGACGAAGATTGGTTCTTTTAGTACATATAATCAGAAAAGTGTCGGGAGTAGAAAGTGTGGGGTCATTTTCATTGACATAGAGAGATGTCTTGTCCATATATTGTATAGGGAATCTATAATATTACAATAAAATAATATTTTCGTTTTTAACTTTTATACATTACCCTCTATTTTTCATTTTTATTTTCAATAATTATAAGGTTATTAGATATAATTTTAATAAAATAAAATTTTAATACTTTTATAATAGTATTAGAATAATTGAATAATCGTACCGATTAAGTATATTCTTACATAACTTTACACGTTACTTTTCTTAAACTATAAGCCTAATCATTTCGTTCATTTTTTAATATGAAACACACATACATTAGTAAGCTTTGTCGGTCAAACTTCATGAGAATGAGATTTTCTAAGCCTCGTGTAAACTAAACAAGAGTAATATATATATATATATATAATATATATTTTGAAATATTTTAAAAAGTACAAAAACAAGAGTAATAAATAGGGTTGCTAAATGAGACGAGTCATTCAAACCCACTCGTAAAAAATTCGGTTTGAACCCGTTCACTTTGTTAATAACTCAAATATAAACCCATTTAAAAACTCGTATAAAATATAGTTCGGAACAGACTCGACTCGTTGGCCTCGAGTATTAAAGAGATCAAAGCAAAAGGATGTCTTACACAGTAACAGCATGGCCTCCGAAGGTGTAGAGAATGTTTGTAGCCCCTGTGAAGTATAATACCAATTTGGTAGGACCCGAATGCTTCACACCTTCAACCTATATATTTTCATTACTAGTTAAGTTATTCATCCAAATAATAATAATAATAATAAAATTTCAATAATATTTTTTTGGAAAAATACCAAAGCTATACCACCAAAAGCTAGCTTCCAAGTGAGAAAGAAATGTAATTTTTAAATTTTCAAAGTAACATTTTTTTTTATATCCGAATGGTCCAAAGACGTGACCGTAAGTCTCCAGACACAAGGTCACGTCTGTAAACCAACATATCATGTGTTATAGACGTGAGACAACTTATCCTAACATTTTAACAATAATGTGAGTCGTTTTTTTGTCTTTACGAGAGCGCGTGTGAACGATATATACCTGGCCATGGAGGAGAGAAGCAATGGTGAGATACCAAGCAGTGTAGGTAGTCATGAGCAAGCCAAGAAAAGACCAAATTCTGTAATTATGGAAAGATGGAATAAACACTGTGGTTGCACAACATGCTCCGAATATGTATGTCCATGTCCTCTTGTCCAGATTGTCGTTTATGTAGTATATATTGCTGCATATATACATACAAAATATATCACTTTAAATATTACATTATCTCATTTTTTATACCCTATGTGAATCTAGAGACAACAGAGGTCTATATATATATATATATATATATATATGCTAATGAAGTTACCTGGCACAAGCAATGAGCTGAATGACGGATCCAAAGAGAAGAAATGTACAGTTAAAAGCCAATCCAACATTCCTCCAATGCTTCCCCAACAATCCATCCAATACTTCAAACCACTAGCAAAACATAGAAACAAAATCAATAAACTATATAACATAAAAACACGAAATCTAATATAAAACTATAACATTTTTTTCCTTTTTGTTACGTAAAAATGTGCGCATCAAAATGCGTAGGTGAAAGTTTTACCTGAATGACACAAACTATGAACCACATTCTCATTTAAGGTGTGTTACAAGATTTGTGTAATGTGCGCATCAAAATGCGCAAGTAGAAGTTTTTTGTTTTTACCTGAATAACATGATTTCTGAAATCAACTTTCTCTCTCTCCTTCCTGGTTCTATACTCAACATAGAGTATACTGATAAGATAAGCAGTCCAACTGCCCATAAGTCCATAGAAGATCTGAAAGATGATCCCGGACGTCATTCCGAGCTGTGAGAATGAGTATGGCAAAGTCAGTAGAACTTGGGCAACCTGCAAAAACACAGTCAAACCCTAATTTTTAGATTTTGATTTCTTGA
This sequence comes from Fagopyrum esculentum, assembly GCA_033239045.1. Lineage (NCBI taxonomy): Eukaryota > Viridiplantae > Streptophyta > Magnoliopsida > Caryophyllales > Polygonaceae > Fagopyrum > Fagopyrum esculentum. Next base: position 156,168,180 of record BSUD01000003.1, on the reverse strand, counting down.
TTGAATGTTCAGAGATAAGGTTGTTTGTGTTATGAATTGAATTTGAACCTGGTTGGAAGCACAGCTGAACCAGGCATCGTATGCAGAGCCTCCATGCCAGAAGAAGCCTGAGATTGTGGATTTCAGGCTTTTGGTTTGAGCTTCGTCTTTCTCCATTTCCATGTAGTTTCCGACGATTGATGATTCTACTGCCTTCTCGCTGTCATCCGCCATGAATCTCTCTGAGGTTTTTTTTTTTTGAGTTTTTGTAATTGGGTTTGGGAGTATTCAAGTGAACTAGTAAATGGATTTTGGTTCGACTGTGATTGGTTTGAGATCTTTCGGTAGGTGAGTGGGGAAGAAGGGGTATTTATATAAGACAACATAAGCTAAAAAATAAATTGTTCATTTAAACCCGGTTCAGCTTAGACCGGTTTTGATTCTTTCAAATGAAGGAGTATTTAATTTGGCTGAATTTTCTAATAATTTTTAATTTTAATATTTCCGATCCTCTAATTAAATTAAAAAATGATATAAAATTTTTAAATATTGTACTGGCAATAAATATATATCAAATGTCATATTAATTATTTTTTATATTTTTAAAATAAAAATAAAGTGAATTGGATTGGATAAGTAGACATTTTATCATCACCTATCGATAATGTAAACCACAATATTTTAGGTATGCGATAGGGTATACAAATTTAAAATTACGTAGTTTTTGAGCTTCGAACTTTAGTTGACGGGACAAATTAGATCTCAGAATTTTTTATGATTTATTAAATTTACATTTATTTATTAATTATAATATTCAAAACCTTATATCCTAATTAATATTTAAAATTCAAAACCCGTAATGTAATATACGGATTATTATACTTAAAATTCAATTAATGTCCAAAAACCTAATAATGAAAACACACTATCATGAATTCAATACTCGAATATTGTTTGTATATAACTCATATTTATAATACAATAATGCATAATCAAACTCGTTTATATTTTATCAATTAAGTGATATTACATAGTTTACTAGATACTAATCATTTTTGCAAGTTCATAGAAATAATTATTAAATCTATATATTCATTTAGATATACCAACTTTTTAGGGTTTTTTTTAATTACCTAGACTTGATTAACCTCGCATATATCATAACTTTGAATTGGGAGTGATGAGAGTAGGATAAAAATGTGGAATTAAAGCCCAAAAATAAAGAAATATAAAGGAAATGTTGAAGGAGGAAATAATAATAATAAAGAAAATGGGGAGAAATAATTAAAAGAGAGAAGTCGAGTAGATAGGAGACCAAATGATGGCAACCAAAACGAGCGTGGTTGGCCTTTACAAAGCTACTTTTCATCACAATTCACATGCCTCCTTTGCAAATGACTCCCTATTATTCAATATTTTATCTTTTTCGCCTTTGTTTTACTAATAACAACTTTCAACACATTTTTCACTACTCCTTCAATTGTACAAATTACGAGTTTTGTCTCGAGTTTTTACGTTTTTGTTTTTCTAGTTTGAGATGTTGACGAGTTCTATATGTTGCTTTAGTTCGGGATGTGATTTTTTTATTATCGTGATGAAGTCTTATACTGAACAAGACTTAAGTCGGTCGTTTTCTTGCTTTATGTATACATTCCACTGGATATGGAGAAAGAGATAAAATTGGGATTAAGTTATTAACGGAGAGGTGAGGTGATCTCGTCAATAGATATCTAGTACATTATGCCTTAGGTCGAGAAAGCAATGGCTAAGTAAGAGAGGAGTTTAGTCTCCTGTCACATTTACCTATGATCTTTACTTTCCTTTCTAAGGGTGAAAACACGGGGCAGTAAGAAAGTATCGGTAATTTGACGATATTTTTTTTAGATTTTCTATTTTTTCATATATAAAAAATGTATAAGAACCCATGAAAACTTTATAAGAAATTACTTGTTAACTAAGAAAGCTATACGAGAGAAATGTTATAAACTAAAGCACTCAAACATCAGAACTATTGTAAAAGAAAACCAAAAACTCATATTCTAGGTAGGAATTAGTTTTTGATGGTACGTTTAGAGGGGTCAAACAAAGGGTCCGGCGGTTTCGGATTGAGATATTTTGATTTCGCGTCATTCGTAAGGGGTTTAAATTGAGTCGGATTTATTCGGGTTAATGTGGAATGGTTTGTGGATTTGTTATTTTCAAAATTCTGACAACCGGGTTATTTCATATCGTTTACTTCGGATTGTGTTTTGTCATATTATTTGGGTCAAACGAAGTTCGTCGAGTTCTAATTATATATTATCCGTTTTTAATAGAAAATTTACTTATATGCTTTTGTCAAGAAAAACAACATATTCATCGCACTCATTTCAGACCGAGACATTATGAATTTTGGGGTCATTTTGTTCGGGTTTTACGAACCGATCTATTCGAATATTATCGGATACAAAACATTGTACATTAGGGTTATCTTTTGTGACCATCCACGACTACTTTGCCTTTCGAGATTAGGTTACCTTAAGTAATCACTTTTTTGGATATAAATAAAGTTTGACTCTATAAAGGAGAGGTAGGTCATGCCGAGTGACGCAAGCATGACTAATGTTACGAAGAATATAGCGTTTTCTAAAAATACAAATCCAAACATCCGTTTTCAAGCCTAGACAATAAGTTCCTACATTGAAAATTGGGAACATTTCGAGCCTAATATATAAGGTCGGTGGGTCTATTGCCAATTGGTTGTAGGATTGAAACCTGCCGGGTTTACGTGTTGGGTTTGGGCCTAATGCGCATGTGCACTTGTATGCACAAGACCCCCGCTTTACCGGTCCGTCTGTGTCGGACTTTGACATGGTATCAGAGCGGTTAACCTCAATTCGGCTCGCGATCCTAACCTGTGACAAGTGCAACTCGGTCTATATCCTCTAGTTGCACTTGCGGGGCGTGTTGGAGATAATAAGTTCCCACATTGGAAATTTGGAACATTCCGAGCCTAGTATATAAGGTTGGTGGGCTGCTCCTATTGTCAATTGGTTTTAACATGGAACCTCGCCGGATTTATGTGTTAGGTTTGAACCTAATGCGCATGTGCGCTCGTATGCACACGACCCCCGCTCTACCGGTTCGTCTCTATCGAACGTTGACAAGATGTGCGTTTGAATGGTCTTTGGACATTGTTTTCGAACGTTGAAATTTTCAGGTTTATATATATATAAACATGATTAATGGTCATCCATCTTTATCCAATTTTCAAAAAATTGTTAAAATAAGACGTGATCCCCTTCGACAATACCAAACAAAGCGATTCCGATGAACTTCTTTTACACATCCGGGCAACAATGAAATTTTAAACAAATTTTGTAAATCGATTATGGTCATTTATATTGCTATTTTTTGTGCCGACTATAGTAATCCCAATTGATTTTGAAAATAGGCTAATCCGGATTATCCACGCGATGTCGGTACGAACTAGTCCAATACGTTTCAACTTCGTGACAATCAACACAACATTCTGGGAAAAAAAAGGATGGGTTTGTTACGTTTTGTTTAACACCTGAACGTTTCGGTTGCCCTAAGAAAAAGAAAGACGTCGATCTTGATATGGAGGAGTCATCTACAAAAGTTTAAAAATGAAAGAGAGATAGTGCCCATTTGAATTTGAAGTTATGCAAAGTGAAGTGGAGAAATGGACGTTGACTCCGGTTTGTGGAGTGCACAAACATACTCTAGAGAGCTTGAAGGGACATTTGTATTTTAGTTGTTTACAATATCGGAAGGCGGGGCCGTTAACTCGGATCTGGTTTGAAGCCGAAGATTATTTTGAAGTCATTACAATTGGATGACCCGCATAATGTCAACTCAATGAGGAAAATATACAATGTTGGTTTGAAGGTTAGGATGGAACAAGTTAAAGGAAGAGGTTCTCTCAACAAGCCCTCTACAACTTAGATCAATGTGGTTTCTATGTACATGTCAAGAGATGTCCTAACTCAGATCAAGTTTTAGATATTTTCTTCATGCATCCGGATTTTAGGCATTTGCTCAAATTATTTTCTTATGTCATCACCATGGTCACGACATGCAAAACCAATGAGTAAGCAATCTTTTCCTCGATCTAGTCTTTGTTATTTGTTTATTTTCTCTCTTTTGTCGAATTGATGTACATAGTAGTTTATATTGTTTAGGTAAAAGATGTAGTGGCTAGAGATTGTTGGAATCACTAATACTAAGTTGATGTTCACATCTTTGTTTTTTTTTCATGTCGAAGGAAAACATGGATCACTATGAGTGGACATTAGGGAGGTCCGAACTGTGTTCAATAATTGAATTTTGGGAGGTACTATTACCGATAGAGAGTTTGGTCTCTTATCAAAGCCTATGATGCACGGACACTTCTAGAAGGTGGCGTGTCCCGTGTCCTTCCGTGTCGGATTCGGGGACACGGCAGGACACGGCTCGAACACAGTCAAATATGACCCGACACGGTCAAAACACGTTTCGGAGGTAGGACACGTCTAGGACATGGTAAGGACGCGGATTGTATCCGGTCAAGACGCGGTCTACGAAAGTTTATTATATTTTTAAGGCTAAAAAAGAAATGAAATTTTTTTAAAAATTATAGAAAAACTTATTTACCGTTTTTTCTTCTTCTCTCCCATTTTTTCCTAACTAAAGCTAGTCCCACATAGTCACCTGCGAGATTGTAGTTGCCAAAAGCAAGACATCGATTTTCTTCTCCGGTTTCAATGTTGAAATGTTGTTGTTTTGCTGGCCAACTCTTCTCTTCATTCTTCCTATGATTTCATAGATTAATTTAAATCTTTGATTACTAATTTATTGTGTAATATTTTTTTGTTGAATGTTGAGTGCGTTATTCTAAATTTTCAATTTTATTATTGTTTTCCTTTGTTGATCATGTTGTTCGGTTGTTGTTGATGTGCAAAATGAAGGGTTTGTTCAATTTTGAAACTAAGTATGTTTATTTGAGATTATAAGACTAAATGTGTTTATTTCTATGTTTTTAAGACTAAAAATGTTTGTTTCTAAACTTTTGTTTTGGTTATTTTGTTGTCATGTTAATATTTTTATCTACTCATATATCATTGAGTTTTTCATATATGTGTATCTCATTATGATATATATACTACATTTCAATTGCCTTTACAATGATATATTATTTGTGTTCCTCGCAGTGTCCCCGTTTCCTATGCTTTGAGGATTGTCGCTTCCCCGTTTCTTGCCGTGTCCGTTTCCCGTATCCGTTTCCGTGTCCCTGCATCATAGATCAAAGCTTTAGGTATTGTGTTCCCGTATATGAAACATGTGTTCAACACATTTCATATCAAGTTCAACATACATCATCGATCATGGTCAATGACACTCTCCAAGGAAAAACAAGCGGGGTTCACATCACATTACAATGCATTGTTTGAGTCTAGATCTTCCAAGAAATCTGAGCAGCGTTTAGCTGAGATGAGGGCATATTGGCATCGACATCCAAGGTTGATGGGGTAATTGGAAGATACATGACTAACTCCATTCAAAGAGACAATTATCCGAGCATGGTGTGACTTGTACCACCATTTTGGCTCGAGGACAACTAATGCATAAGATCGAGTTACTTTCCTTTCTCGATATTTATTTATATTCATGTATATTTCTTTCTTTCTCATCATTTATTTCTTTTTGTGACTCTTAGTTGTGAGTTTGCACATAAATTGCTAAAACTCACAGTATGTTCAAGCATACAAGAATTTTTTGTTGGTGTTTGACAGCATCGACTTGTTGATGATTAATCAGATTCGAATGATTCAATCATCATCCAAAACTTTCCGAGAGAGGATACAATTGGCCATTCAAATCCCAATTTTGAATATACTCCGAAACAACGTCAACAATGAGTGTTTTATGCTATTGTTGGAGTTTTACAACAACTCAAAGAAACTTAAGGTTCAAACGACATGTCAAGATTCATATTAGAGGGAAGCTCACATGTTGCCTTGTGCTCATGAGTTTTTCATTTCTATTAGAGATTAGGTATCAATAATTGTGTATCAGATACATCCATTTTGGAAGCAAGTTTGATGGGAAATTGTGAATGATTTCGGTGACGACGACGATGTTTACAACTTTACATAAACACATATGTAGCATCCCTCAACAACTTCAGGAAGAGAATGAATTCAAATACACCGACTGAAGATCAAATAAAGCGGATAGCTTTGACATATGATGACATTATACATCTTGGGACTTACAACGATGACATAACAGTCAATTGTAAGAACAAAAGGAAGAGCTTTTGAAACTCGTTCAACAAAGAGAGTGTCATGCTCGTTTGAGCATGGTTTAGGTTCATGTCGGAATCAACAAGGTCGGCCACGTAAATAAGTGAAGGTCAAGGTTGAACCTGAGAAGGATGGGGAAGATGAAGACAAGCTAACTATTTGTAATAAACCACGTGGAAAGAAAAAGAACAAGTTCGGGTCGTGGACGTCCAAAGGTGTTTGTTTTCGTGCAACTTAGATCCATTTTTTCGTGAATAGTATAATATGTTGTGATCTTATACTTTATTTAGTTTCTTGTAGTTGAGATCCATAAGTTCATGGAACCTTACATAGTTTCAGTTATGGAAGTCTTGGGGATAATCATTGTGGTTATAGATCTCTTATTGTGGTGTCCGACTATTTTGAAGATGATTATTTAATCGTACGAAAGGACATGACATCTGAGTTGTACTTAAGGAAGACTTTGTATGCAAATGTGAGTATGTCTTTTTTAAGTTATTTTATCATATTTAGGTTCATGTCAACTTATTTGTAACCTTGATTTCTTGCTACTCCTCACATGCGTCTTATTTCAAGCCAATTGATACGGTCTTTAATAATGTATGTTGGACACGTAGTGAACCGTATCCGCCACAACATTAGATGGAGATCCCTATTATGGCATCGCATCGGTAAGATATTATCGATGTGTCATGCTCTGAAATTATGTTTGAAACGTCCGAGTTGTCCCGGCATGTTCGAGCCTCCAATGCCGTCCATGTCTACCCATGATAAACTTGGACGGACTGTTGAGCCAGACGTATGTACCTAATTATGTGTTTTATTAATCTTCTTCGTGGATTTATCATACAAAAGCTAACCAATATGAAGCAATTCAAAGAGCATATCCCATGAAGTTATTCATTTGACTAATCGAAGACAGTGAGAATCACTGACAAAACGCTCTCTTCTCTCTCATATACTCCCAACCCACCGGAGTAGGCTCGCCTACTCCCCCCCCCCCCCCCCCCCCCCCCCCCCCCCGTGCAGCCCCCCGGCTGCACCCCATCCCCGCCCTGCCTGACTCCCTGCCTCCTCCCGGAGATGGGTGGTCCCAAACGCACCAAGAAGCACTCGATTAAACTCTCCGAACTTCACCTCAGTCCAAAACTTAACCAAAACAAACCCTCCGACCCACCCAGCCCCTTTGAATCAGTTCCAGAGGACTTGATTCGTTCCAACAACGCCCGACTCGGAATGCCTCTGCCCCACCACCCACCTGAGATCTCCTCACAAATCTCGTTCCCCCATCTCCCCCCCTCCCCGCTGGACGCTTCCCGGAGCTCGTTATGCGTGAAGGTTGGACAAGCTGCATGCCAATGTTTTGATATGGAGAAGGGAAACAATGCATGCTACTGTGCTGCCACTGCTGAACCAACAATCCCATCCACGCCACCGCTTGAGACCATCACCCATGCTAACCCTCATTCCGACACTACACCCAAACCCGCAAAACCCCCAGTCACGTCGACTGCTCTCCCAACCAAAGCCGGCCACGTCACTGAAGAGCCCAGCCCCCTCCCAAACCCTGATTCCCCAGACCATTCGAATCCCCTTGTAAACAACTCTACCCCTCTACCTACCACGACCCCCCAGCTTCCCCTTATTTTGGAAAGCCAAAAAGACACCTTCAAAAGCATGCTCATCAATGCCCTACCTAGAAACCATGTCCCCCTCGAATACTCCCCAGGCTTGGATCACGGTATTATTCACTTCACTAGCGAGGACGTTTCGGATGTCACCTCCAGATGGCACCTATCCCTCATCGGCTTTCCAGTGTGTAACCCTTTGGCCTTCCATAGAATGACAAGTTTCACTGCCGCCTCTTGGAACCATGTCTCTAAACCCAAGATCATTAGAAACGACAATGGCATCTTCGTCTTCCAATTCAACTCTGAGGATGATCTGAACGCTATCCTCCAAGACAGTCCCTGGATTATAAACGGGAACTCATACATCATTCTCAAAAGATGGGCACACGGTATGGCTCTTAATTACTCCGGACTTTCATCGGTCCCAGTCTGAGCTACTCTCCAAGACCTTGATTATCGCTTCTGGTCTCCCAAGATGCTTGCCAGAATTGGATCTGCTCTTGGTATCCCGCTCTTAATGGATGCACCCTCTGCTAACCAGGAACGGCTTGGCTTCGCCAGGGTGCTGGTCGAGATTCAAGCAAACAAACCACTTAAACGCGTTATCACTCTCCAAGGCCCTGATAATGAACGTATTGAGCAGAAGGTTACCTATGCTTGGCTCCCCGATCATTGTCCTGCTTGCAATCTGTTCGGACATAAATGCAAGAAGCCTGGAAACATCAAGCTCCATACAGTGATCCCTCCCCGACCATCTAGCTTCAGCCCTCCCCAAACCCAAAACCAGGAATCTATCCTACCCACTCCTGATGATTTCCAGCGCATTTACCCGTTCACTAGCCATAAACCAAGCCTTAAACCCAAACCTAACCCACAACATGGTCCCCATATTGTCCCACCAACACGCCCACACTGCAGCTCTGATCACACCGCCATCCCTGACAATCATCAAAAAACCATCACAACCACTGCTTACATGGAAGCTGCAACTGCTACTCCCACAGCTAGTTGCTTCCCCTCCCTTTCCCAACTTGTCTTGAACGCTGCTGACAATGATCACTCTCCTCAGACTAACTCAGCTCCCCCTAGCACCAATCCTCAGACCACCACAGTTACTCCAAACACCACTCCTCAGACCAATGCTGTTGTCAATGGTCACGTCCCTCTGACCAACGCATCACCAAGCTCTTCTCCCGCTATCAAGGATACGGGATGCTCACACAAAATTGCCTATGTATCTTAATATCTGCGCTTGGAACATAAGGGGCTTAAATCACCCCAACAAACACCAAGTGATCCGTGACATGGTTAAGAACCACAGCCTAGACATCATCGCCATCATAGAAACCAAGTTAACCGACATCAAGATGAACCACCTCTCTTCACTCATCCCCAACTGGAACCACACCTCCAACTACTCTCCCGAATTCAAGTGTCGTATTTGGCTTTGGTGGAACCCCCTCATTACTCAAATCACCACAATTCTTAAGAGTAGCCAAATACTGCATTGCTCCATCACACTTAACACCCCAGACAACAGCCCTCTCATCATCGAAGGCTCATTCATTTATGGTCATAATCTCGCTGTGGATAGACAGCCACTTTGGGACGCTATATCCACGTTATCCAGCCTAAACACAAACCTTCCATGGTTCCTCATGGGGGACTTCAACACCACCCTCTCCCTCGATGAAAAGATCTCGGAAAACCCCTCCTCTGCTAGCGTTCAATCGAGTGAACTTGCCTCATGTTTCACGACTAATACTCTATCTGACCTGGATTTCTCGGGGTGTACATTTACATGGAATAATAAGCAAGTTGCTAACCGAGTGTGGTGCAAATTGGACCGCATTGTCGTGAACACTCCTTGGCGTACCAGATTCCCACTCTCCACTGCTTTCTTTGACACTCCCAGTATTTCGGACCACTCTCCCGCCATCCTCTCTATCAGCCCCAAGCCTTCCTCCATACAGCGCCAGTTTAGATTCAACAACAACTGGTCCAAACATGATACCTTCTTACAAAATGTTGCTTCTTCCTGGGAGTCCCCTTGCTCTAACCTTTCGAACTGCCCAATGCTCACATTGTCTCACAAACTCAGGCGCCTCAAGCCCATCCTGAAGCGGTTCCCCAGTGTTAAGCTTGAAACGCTCCATTCGAACCTCACAAGCCTCAAAAATTCCCTTGATGCCATCCAAAAAGACCTACAATCCTCCCCCTTCGATCAAGCTCTCATTGACCTTGAACGAAACACACTCAATTCCCTGCTCACCAGTCAGAAGGACCTCAATGACTCCCTCGCACAGCTCTCTAAAGCATCATGGATTAAGCATGGGGACCAATGCAGTGGCTTCTTCTTCAAGAGTATTACTGCGAGGCGTGCTTTGAATGCGATTAATTCCCTATCTAATCCGTTGGATAACTGCCCCACTAGAGATCAAGAGGAGATCTCCAAGATCCTAACCTCCCACTTTTCTAGCATCCTCAACCCCCAAACCGCCCCTAATCCTCTCAACCGTTTTCCTGACTGTCAACTGCCCTCCATTCCCTCTGATCTCCACGAGGCTCTCGGCCTTCATATCTCTCCTGAAGAGATTAAGTCGGCTCTCTTCTCTATTGGAGATTCAAAAGCGCCTGGCCCTGACGGTTTTAACGCGTACTTCTTCAAGCAGACGTGGAACATCACGGGCACTGCATTCACGAAAGCAATCACTGAATTCTTCACTAGAGGCGTACTCCCCTCACACTTCAATCACACCTCAATCTCCCTCATTGCAAAAAAACCAAATCCAAGCCTTCCTTCCGACTATAGACCCATCTCCTGTTGTAACACCCCCTATAAAGTGATTGCCAAGATTCTTGCATCCAGACTCAATGCCACTCTCCCTGTCATGATTGGCACTTACCAGGGTGCTTTCATCAAGGGCCGCTCGATCAAACATAACATTCTTATAGCCCAGGAGTTGTTCAAACGCTATAACCAGAAGAATATCTCGCCTAGATGTGCTTTGAAGTTGGATTTGTCCAAGGCTTTCGATTCGATTGACCATCGATTCATCATTAATTGCCTTCTCCGCATGGGATACCCCATCAATTTCGTCAAACTCATCGACGCCTGCATTGCCAATCCCACTTACTCTATCAACCTCAATGGGACTCTTAGAGGTCACTTCCATGGCTCCAGGGGACTTCGTCAAGGCTGCCCCCTCTCACCCTCACTCTTCGCCATTGGCCTTGAGGTTCTTTCATCCATGATCCGAACCAACACTTCCAATCCGAACTTCAACAACCATCCCAAATGCAACTCCCCACACATCACCCACCTATGTTTTGCTGATGATATCTTACTTTTTTGCAGGGGTGACTTTGAATCCATCAAGATTCTTCAAAACACTCTCAAACACTTTGGCCGCTATTCTGGGTTACTCATCAACGCCAGCAAGTCTTCCATTTTTCTTGGTGGCATTACTACTCAGAACCTTGACAGTTTTGCGACCTCCACTGGCCTCCCTGTCGGCTCTCTCCCTTTCAACTACCTGGGCATTCCTATCGGCAGCAAGAAACTCAGGAACTCCGACTACATTCCGCTCATTACCAAGATTACTCAAAAAATCAACTCTTGGAGCGCTAGGAATCTCTCTTATGTCGGAAGACAACAGCTAATCTCCTCAATTCTTATCCCGCTCCAATACTACTGGTGTTCACTGCTCCCCATTCCCCACTTGGTCATCCTGAAGATCACTGGACTACTTCGCTCTTTCTTGTGGTCCGGAAAGGACTCAAGCAGCCGTGCCTTGGTTGCCTGGTCGTTGATTTGCAACCCCAAGGAGGACGGGGGTCTTGGTTTTAAAGAGATGCTGGCCTGGAACAAAGCTTGCATGTCTAAGCTGATCTTTGAGCTTAATTCCCCGCCTGCCTTGCACAACCTTTGGTCCGTTTGGGTCCGTAACAACATCCTTAAGAACCATTCCATTTGGACCTGCGAACCAAACTACAAGTATAGCCTCTCTTGCAACGCAATCTTGAAAGTCAGGAACTTGATACTTCACTCTCAAAGATCACTCCAGGGCAACTCGTTCATTTCGGCTTCTACTAATCCAAATGGTAGGTTCTCAACAACCTCCGCCTACTTTTTCCTGAAGCCTCGCCTGCCTCCCACTTCATCCCACCTCTACAAAAACATCTGGAATAGAACCAACACCCCGAAGAGCAGCTTCATTGCCTGGATCGCTTCACAGCAGCGTCTACCCACCCTCGTCAAGCTCATGGCCTGGAACGTCACCCAGAGTGATACCTGCTGCCTCTGTAATGAAAGACCCGAGGATGAGACTCACCTATTCCACAAATGCCGCTTCGCCCACACCACTCTTGTGCTCACCTCCAGGTGGTTGCGAGTCCCTGCTCCTTTTCCCTACACGAACAACATCTGGACTTGGCTCGCCTCTCTCAAACCTCGTAAACATCATCTCATCTCCCACATCAGAATTGCCACGCTCCTCAACTTCGTCTATTTCGTCTGGAAGGCTAGGAACGACCTGATCTTCAACCATATTACGACCCATGAAGCTTCTTGTGCTCACAACATCATCCTCGCAACCAAAAACCACTTTTCTCACCACTGGAAGGATAGATCCACACTCACTATCTCCTGGGCTAACACACTTGGTATTCAGCTCATGTAATGCCTACTTGGCTTGGTCTTTTGTTTTAGTTCTACTGCATATGTGCTGCTCCTCTACCCATGATGGGCCTTGTATATCCTCTCCTTGATTCAATACAGTAACTTTTCAAAAAAAAAAAATATGAAGCAATTCAACATAAAATCGCTGCCCAATTATACCTACATTACAAAACGAGTTTAACATCGAAAAAGCTAAAAAAAAATTGCAATCCAAACACGTGAAAAAGACAGAAGCTAAATTGAGTGTAGGGTTGTTATATGAGCCGAGTTACTTGAACTCGATTTGAAAAAAAAGCTTGACTTGAGTATGTTCAGGTTTGAAACAAGTCAAATATAAACAATGGAGAACTGTCATATTAGTCGAGATACTGGGCTCAAATTCTTTCTAAACGAACCGTATAAACTGTCTTTAAAGTTTAACGAAATTAGATTCCGTTTAAACTTAACTAGTATATAAATAACCGAAACCTCGACACATCAAAACTCGACTCCGTCCAAATCCTCAATATACAAATATAGTTGTGTTTGACCAAATTTGAAGGGTGAAATCCCGGGAATATACAGTTACAAGTTGAGAGTGAAATGAGTAAATAAATACAAATTACCAGTCAGCAAAACAAAGACAACAGGTAAGAAGCAGCACAACTCTGGCTGCCATGTTTAATTTACCCTTTTCACACAACAAAGTACTGTACTCACCGCATCACGTATTTTTACTGCGACTAAACCCGAACAGTAAAAATCCGGACCGAATTAAACCGAACCGAAGTGCAATCAATACTTCGGCATTGTTTTTACAGAAAGGTAGAAAATAAATTTAAAAAATTGTATATAAAGCCAAATGGATGATATCAAATGATAATGAAAAAGCATAGTAATTGATGGGTCAGTAATTATTTTGTCACATACGTATCTTCATATTACCATCATCATACGAGAATATTATTTGATGTGCCTACTCCAATGTTTTCTTTTTTACTTTATGTCCTTCAAATTTCTTTATCAACACACTTTTTCATGTGATTTTATTTGAAAACACTTTTTTTATACTTTCAAAATGGTTATATTTTTTAAATCCGTTTTGGGACCAAACGACGTGAGAAATACATGTACATAAATATACGAGGTTTCAACCTAAAGCCAACTGATAATAGATATAGTATTCAGTGTCTTACATATTAGGTTCATATACTTTAGTATAAACGATGATTTTAGGTTCTAGGTAGAACTTAAGGATAAATATTAGCTTTCTTTCTTACTGAGGTGGTATTTATGTTAGTGAATAAATATTATATTGATGTAAAAGAAAGAATGTGACTAAATAGGTTCATTTCTATTTTTATTAGGTTTTGTACCTTTTAATTTTTACCACTTTCAATAAATTGATGTAAGGTAACGGAATTTGATTAGGGGTACAGTTACTAGAGAGAAATCTCAAAATGGTTTACTTAGCTAATTTGACAAAAAAATAATATCTTACTTTTATGTGTTAAAAGAACTTTAATATTCTATTTTAATTACTAAATAAACATAATTTTTAATTGATTACAAATTATTTCATTTTCGAGAATGATCCTTATCGATTTCAAGCTGACCGTGTCGTGAAATTTGTCATCATTCATATACTTTCGTTAGTACGCACACAAACCGTATAAGAGACAATTTATACTTTATAGACTCCTCATCCTAATTTTGAAAATCTTTCAAACATTATTTGAGAAGGTACAAAATATGCTAACATAAAGCATACCTCCACATAAAAATTTATGGTCCGTTTGCTTTGAACTCTGGAATCGAAAATGGAATGGAAGCGAATCTAGTCCATATGTATACCCATGTTCGTGAAAGTTTTTGGAATCATTCCTTGTGGTTTGAAGTAATTGGAGTTTAATTTGATTACTTTCGATAACTATAGGGAAACAAAATGTGGGGATACAAGTGCATTTTGCATGAAAGCACGAATAATGATTCAATAAAATTTCATGAATAAGGATATACATATGAACTAAATTCGTTTCCATTCCGGAGTTGGAACCAAACGGGCCTTTTTAATATAGAGAAAATTGGTGAAATAGGGCCCTTTTTGTTTAACGTAGACTAACTAGGCCCCTCTATTTTTTGCCTAAAATTTTAAATCAAAAATAAATTAATTCAAGGGGCATAAAGGGAAAACGTAAAATATAATCCTATAAAATCATCCAACCATCATATTTCACATCCAGTTAGGGTTTCTCTTAGCCATTCATCTTCTTTGTCTCACCGTTGGATGTCGGCGCTGCTTATCGATGTCGCCGCCGCCCAGCCCCACGTCGCCCAGCCCCGCGCTGCCCAGCCCCGACCAGCCCAACCTAGATCCGGTTCGCGCCGCAGTGCAACCCCTTGCGCTGACTGCTTCTCGACTGCTTCCCGATGTCGACTTTCATCCAGTTCGCGCCGCACAGCCCCGCCCAGCCTAGATCCGCCGCAGCCCGCCTCGCGCCGCACAACCCCGCCCAACCCAGATCCGCCGCCAACCCGCCTAGTATCGGGCAGCCTAGATCCGATATGTCGCACAACCTAGATTCGATATGTCCTCCTGCATTGCGCCACACAGCCCCGCGCTGCCAATCACGTGCATCAACCAACGCAGCCACCACTGTGCAGTACCGGAGCCGCCGTTATGCACTCCTGGAGGCGGTTCTCGGCAGTCCTGGAGGCGGTTCTCGGCAGTCCTGGAGGCGGTTCTCGGCAGTCCTGGAGGCGGATGTCGGCAGTCCTGGAGGCGGATCTGGGCAGTCCTGGAGGCGGATCTGGACAGTTCTCGTTGCAGCCGCAGTGCAATCCCAGGAAACCTAGAAACCCTAATTTCAATTTTAAAATGTTGGCATATTTACAAAAAAGCTCCCCTATTTATAATTGCATTTACGACCCATATTTTTTAAATTTGCAAAATTGCCCTAAGCTGGATATTACAAAATTAAAAAACTAAAGTTTAATTTTTTCAGTTATAAATACGGGATATTAACTACATATTTTATAAATACGGGATATTGACCACATATTTTATATATACGGCATATTGTCTACATATTTTATAAATACGGCATATTAACTACATATTTTACCGTTATAATTGGGCTTGTGTAACTCCAATGGGCTTGAAACAAATACGGGCTTATGTAAACGACGGACTTGTGTAAATGAAAATTATGTATTAACATTGTGTAATCGAACTTGTGTATTAAAATTGTGTATTAAGCATTATGTACTAATACCGTGTATGAACAAGAGAATACACGAAGTTCAATTAGTTCAGCTGGTATAAGGGTGGGAGGGAGGGGCTGTCGTCCAGAGTTCGATACCCACTAGCTACAACATCTATATTTTGTAATGGACTTATGTAAGGGCTTATGTAACTCGGATTGACGAATTATGTAACTAGAATGGGCCGACTTATGTAACTCGAATTGGACACAGGCTTATGTAACTCGGATTGGACCTACTGATCTTCAATTTAACTAGAATGGGCCGACTTATGTAACTCGGATTGGACCTACTGTCGTCCAGAGTTCGATACCCACTAGCTACAACATCTATATTTTGTAATGGACTTATGTAAGGGCTTATGTAACTCGGATTGACGAATTATGTAACTAGAATGGGCCGACTTATGTAACTCGAATTGGACACAGGCTTATGTAACTCGGATTGGACCTACTGATCTTCAATTTAAATTGGGCTTGGATTCAGTTAAGTTAAAATTACTAATTAACCCTTACACTTAATCTTTACTAATAAATGAGAGTTCGATACTCACTAGCTACAACATCTATATTTTGTAATGGACTTATGTAAGGGCTTATGTAACTCGGATTGATGACTTATGTAACTAGAATGGGCCGACTTATGTAACTCGAATTGGACACAGGCTTATGTAACTCGGATTGGGCCTACTGATCTTCAATTTAAATTGGGCTTGGATTCAGTTAAGTTAAAATTACTAATTAACCTTAAACTTAATCTTTACTAATAAATGAGAGGGGCCTAGTTTGTCTACAAGATACAAAAAGGGCCTACTTTATACTACAATAGACAAAAAGTGCCTACTTAGCCAACTCTTCCTTTAATATATGAATACGGTTCGGGTATTGTGTACTTTTTTGGTGCAGCCGGATACGTGTCACATATATATATATATATATATATATATATATATATATATATATATATATATATATATATATGAGTATAGATCCTATGAGAACACCCCCTAACGTGAGAACATGAGAACAGATTCGTAATTATTATCAGTTTTTATACGAATGTGCCATATCGTTTAATGTATTATCTATATACATATATTAAAGCAGAAGCGTTTACTTCAACGTGGTTCATCCTAACAAAAAATATGCCACATGTCATTTATTTAAAAATATACCTTTCTGTTTTTATTATCTTTTACTTTCCCTTATAATATTATCTTCCAACTCAATTTAATTAATAATTAGATTTGTTTTACAATTTATTAAAGCTAATCCCGCACACGGTGCGGGTATTAGACTAGTTCGTAGTTATTGTTGGTTGAGTGGATTATTCGTAGTTATTGTTGGATTCTTAATTATTATTATTCGTAGTTATTATTATTTTTGATAACTACTCTAAATCTCAGCCCTTAATACTCACATCCAACGGTGTACGATTGTTCTCATGTTCTCACGTTAGAGGTGTTCTCATGGGAACCACACCCTATATATATATATATATATATATATATATATATATATATATATATATATATATATATATATATATATATATATATATATATATATATATATATATATGGATTGGTTAGGGTAAAGATACTCTATTTGAATGGAGACGAGGCGAGTAGAAAATTTTGTTCTTATTTTTTTATTAACGAGTTCAATTTTTAATCACTAACTCTTTTTTTTTCCTAATTTTATAAAAATGAACTATTAATCTAAAAAATTGAATGTAATTTTTTTTGCTCATAATATGGGAAAATGAATAGTAACACCGAAATAAAATAATTAACGTAAAAAATGAATACATAATATTAGGAAAATGAATAATATTTCGCTCACTTCTCTTTGTAAGAAGTTTCATCATCAGAACCAATATCTTATATATCTATTAAAGCAGAAGCCTCTATTGCCACGTGTCAACGCCATATTTCTCGAAGCCTAAAAAATTATATTTAAAAAGTGATTTATAAATGTTAATATAATGGAAATTTATTTCTAAATTTTAAAAAAAAATATTTAAATTAATATTTTTATAAAAATAGTTTTTAAACTTTTACAGATTTTTTTTAACCAACAAGCATATCTTAACAAATCAATTTTAAAAATATAATAAATTAGAAGAGATAAATACTTAAAAGAGAATTAAAATCATAATAATAATTATAATTTCATTCTCCGTATTTTTATTTTACAAAAATATACATATAAACTTTTAAGTATTAAATAATTATTAAAACTCAACCCGCACAAAGTGCGGGTAATACACTAGTTTATCTATATATATATATATATAAAAGAATCTAAGTAGTTTGACGATAAATTGTTTCAAAATGGTGACTTAATTAAGAAACTAACAAATCTAGATGAACATATAAAATATCTCCTTGTTATAAGTTATAAATTGTGTTTGCATCTATATCATCCAATCATATACCCATGTTAATCTAACTTGAATGACACATTTTGCGTAATAAATCAAGGATACGCGGAACAAAATCTCGCTATAATTAGACATAATTATTTTTAAGTGGACTACTGTAAATTTGTGTGTTATTTTTTTTTTATTCTATCTTTTTTCATATTTCACATGACAATACATACGATGTCCCACTCGAACGTAACCTTTTTGTTGTTTGATGTGGCTTTGGTGGCAACTTATAGGGGACCAAACAAACATTCTTTAAAACGTTGTGCATTCCTTTGCAATCCCATGAAACAACAATGTAAATGCTCTCTCAATGGCCAGCATGAATTTGTCATTTCATGTTCATTATGATGCTTTTTCAACATGTTTCAAAAAGATAGGAAATTGAATTTACTTTCTATAGCTTATAAGTAATTTCCGATTTTAATTTAATTTTAGTTTTGGATGTTTTTCATACAATTTTGATTTAAAGTTCAATATAAACGGGTTGCAGGGTGGAGTCATGTGCGCAAGTGTCAATTGGTTTCAGAGGCGTGTTGGATATAACAGATTCTTAGAGATTTTGAATTTAGTATATAAGATGAGTGATGTTACTCCTTCGACTATCAATTGATTTTATGACGGATTTCACTGAAATTATGTGTTGAGTTTTGGGCTAACGCATATGTGCGTTCCTATGCTTGTCAACTACCTATAACTAGGTCTATACCCTAGTTACAATGGAACTTGTTGGTGATAATAAGTTCACACTTCTAAAGTGAGGACACTTCGAGCTTTGTATATAAGGTCGTTGGGCTACTCCTATTGTCAATTTGTTTTAGGATGGAATCCCGTTGGACTTATGTGTTGGGTTTTGGTCTAACGTGCATATGTGTTCGTATGCACGCGACCCCCACTCTACAGTTCGTCTATATCGGACTCTGACATGTTATCCGAATGATTAACCTCTATTCGGCTCACGATCCTAACCCGCGGGCAAGTGTCAACTGTGTAATTTGTACCCTAGATGCACTTGTGGGGTGTATTGGAGATAATAAGTTCTCATACAAAAGGTGGACACTCCAATTCTCGTATATAAGGTCGGTGATTTAATCCTCCTATTATCAATTGGTTATAAGATAAAATTCCGTTGAACTTATGTGGTGATTTTGTGTGAGAATACGCAGAATATCACTTCTATTATCTTATTATTTATGATAGTTTAGATTTGATTTTATGAGAAATATCTTTATTATTCTCTTATAATTCTTATAGATAGGGTCAATATAGTTTTACCACCATAATCTATGAGTTTGGACCTAACATATATGCGTACAAATTCTGCTCTACGTCTGGGTTTACATAGGACTTGAACAATATGATCGACGAGTATATATATATTTGAATTAAACAATAATTTAACATCGACATGAAGCAAATATTTTTTCAGCTAATGTTTAATAAAGGGAGAGAAATTAAAAAAAGGCACAATAATTTGGGCTTATTAACTTGGGAAAAAGATGTTGCAAATGAATGATACAGTTAGGGAGCCACATCGACAATTTTTGCGGTATGAAGATCAGTGGAAAAACACTGTGGAAATGCCACGCCTTGCTAGCTTTCACCATCAACTTCATCATGCACAATTATTCTGCCCAAACACCAAATACAAGCACATCCATGGATCATCATGCACAATGAAGATCCGGTTCGGGTCAAGTTCGATTCGGTTCACTTATTGGTCGATAAAATATCGGATTACGTTGAATTGGGTAGGCTTATGAAAGTTTCGGGTTTGTCGGATTTCGGGCCCAATTGGATGGAGTGTGTTTCGCTTATTATCCGGTCATAAACGGGTCGGGTCAGGCCGGGTCGGATTTTCAGCTTAAGATGTGACCCAGTTATAATATTGGGCTTTTACTTTTGAGCCCAATCTAAACAATTGTAGATTTATTTAGGATAAAGCCCACGTCTAAACCAATTCAAGTCAAACCAATTGACAAAGACTGGTGATAAAAAAAATGATATTACCGAAACACCCTTAAATTAGACTACTTTATACAAAACCACCCAATACTCTTGTTTTTGCTCAATGTGTCCTTTCATGTGAAGCCATGCTTGGGTGTGAACTGAATGCTTGTTTAGAACAAGGCTATAGTCACGTACTCTTTGTTAATCGTTGTCATGTTTAAAAGGGTTTTGAACTAAAGTTTTTGTTAACATACACTTGAACGGCGAGATATCCGGTTCGTATTTTTGCCTGCGTCGGTTTACATGTTTTCCCTTACATGAAATGATTTCATCGTATTTTTTTGTTAGCTTCTATCTAGCTCGACCATTCAATTTACCAAACGTATTAAGTATTTTAAATCGATCTTTTCTTTTATGTCTAGTTTAGCAATATTTTTCCTTTATAAAATATATGTTAAAATCATTAAAAATTATTTGTTTTGATAATAATATAACTTTTAAATATTTAATAACAAACTCTCAAAATACACAAAATTAACGTGCCAAATTAATATTTGTAGGATATTAAAGCATAAAATGCAAAATGAGTGGCTAATTAAATATAAATTTTGAATAATTTCGTAAACATTGATAAATGTGCGTTGGTGGTGCATTTTACTTTCTTTATCAAGTAACGATTCATGTCATTATTGTGTGACATATTACAATTTAACTTTTGCATTTCGAGTTTTTTTAATTTCATAATTTTAATATTTTATCTAACAAAACATCGACCCCTTTTGCTAGAGCGGAAATGCGCCACACAAGAATTCATCTCGATGGATCGATTCATTCACTTCTTCTCCATCCTCTCTCTGCTACTTCTATCTGGTAATTTGTTCTTCCCCTTTGATATCGACGTTTAATTCTTCAAAAAAGGAAAACAAATTGAATGAATTGGAGTGATGTTTCATTGTTTCAGATGCTGAAGCGGCGTCGTTTCGATTCGTTAATCGTTGCCGCCAAACAGTTTGGCCGGGACTTCTCTCCGGCGCAAACACAGCTCAGCTACCGACAACCGGATTCACTCTCCCTCCCTCCAAATCAAGAACAGTACAAATCCCCAAAGCCTGGTCGGGTAGGGTATGGGCCCGAACACACTGCTCCACTGACTCCACTGGAAAATTCACCTGCCTGACCGGCGATTGCGGTTCTGGCTCAGTCCACTGCAACGGAGCAGGCGCTATTCCTCCCGCAACTCTCGCTGAATGGACTCTCAACGGTGCTGGAGGCCTCGATTTCTACGACGTAAGCCTTGTTGACGGCTACAATCTCCCTCTCCTCGTCGTCGCCAGAGATAGCCCTGGAGGTGGCGACTGTTCTCCTACCGGATGCCTTTTTGATCTGAATAGAGTGTGTCCGGCGGAGCTTAGGGTTTCGGCGAGGGAGAGTATGAATGTGAGTGGGCGCGTGGAGGGAGTAGCGTGTAAGAGCGCGTGTGAGGCGTTTGGAGACCCTCAGTATTGTTGTAGTGGGAGCTATGCTACGCCTGACACGTGTGGCCCGTCGGTGTATGCTCAGCTGTTTAAGCACGCGTGTCCCCGCGCGTATAGCTACGCCTATGATGACAAGACGAGTACCTTTACTTGTGGCTCGGCCGACTATGTGATCATCTTTTGCCCTCCTCCCTACACCAGGTATGGATGTTACCATACTACCCTTTCGGTTCTTGCTTTCTTCAGGGTACATTCGTCAATTTGTAGCTTGAGTTCCAGAATTTGCGGTTGCTTTACAGGTTGTGGAATATGAAATGGTGTTTTTGGTGGGGGTTGATTACCTGAGTGAGGGTGCACTTCACTTGTGTGTGGATGCGTTAATTGTTGTAGGCTTGTAGGATACTTAAAATGAAACTTTGGACAATAACTGAGTAATGTTGATTGTTGATAAATAAGCTTAACTTACTAGCTGTAGCAAAAACATGTGAAATAGTCACCTATGTTGCACGGATACGAAAACGATGAGAATTTGTGTTTCCGTGTGTCGTGTACACGACTTTTCCCAAGAAACTTTGCCCCTTTGGATCATACATTATGTAATCCAACAATCCCAATTTGAAAAAACTATGATTTAAGGAAATAGATTGGGTATGTATACAAAATTTAGAAGCACCATTTTACTGTATGGTTCTATGTGTCATCCGGTTTCAAATTCGGCCTTTTAATTTCATAGTTTTACTCAAGGCTTTGTGTTTTCATGTGTCCGTGTTCAAGGTTTTCTTAGGAAACAGAAATGCTGCCCCTTTGGATCATAGATTTTTTACAGATTAACAATCCAAATCTAGAAAAAAAACCCCTCTGATTTAAGGGAATATAATCGATATGTATACCAAATTTATTAAAACCATTCCACTGCATGAGTAAATGTCATCCGGTTTTGCTTTCAGATTCGGCTTTTAGTTTTAGGGCCCGTTTGATTTTAACTCCAAAATCGGAAATGGAATTGAAACGAATCTAGTCCATATGTATACACTTGTTCATGAAAGTTTTTGGAATCATTCCTTGTGGTTTGAAGTAATTGGAGTTGAATTTGATTACTTTTGATACCCTGCCGGGAAACAAAATGTGGGAGGCAAGTGTATTTTGCGTGAAACCACAAGGAATGATTCCATAAAATTTCATGAATAGGAATATACATATGGACTAAATTCGTTTCCATTCCGTTTCCGTTTTCGAAGTTGGAACCAAGCGGGCCCTTAATAGTTTCGCGAGAAAAGAGGTTGATCATCATCAGTCTTGGAATGTTCTTCAGGGTGATGACATAATTGTATAATATGCTGAATCACATCAAACTGTTGCTAGCTAGCTTGGATGTTTTGTTTTATGTTACCAAATCTGATGATTGCACATAGGAATTCAATATAGCTGAAGAATGTGTCAAAATTTGCAGTGAGAAACTACTTGGAACAAGAAGAATGGCAGGGGAGCTACCATTAGTGAACAAGTCCATGATACACTTGCAATCCAGTGGCCAATCTTCATCACAAGTTTTGGCCTTAATGCCGATCATTTCGTTGTCAATTGCTCTTGCTCTGATCTGAAACTTGTCAACTTGATTGTGCATTGTTCCTTCACTGAACTGCTGAAGAAAATTTTGTTCCGGTAACTGCACATACGTCTCATTGTACTCTCCCGTGTCATTCGTTCTACCTTGTGAGTTCCATACCCCTGTCTGATGTCTCCTTCTGGGTTTAAAATTGAAATATGTTACATTGACTGGAATGAAGGTTGAATATTTGGTTGTGCAGGAAATGAAAAATGTCCCTCTGTTATATTTTTTGATGTTCATATAATGAATTCACTCCAGTCTTCAATGAAAGTGGCTTTAGCTGAACCAGATTGAATGGTTTGACTGACTACAACATGATTGATATTGTTGGCATTATTGTTTGTCAGATGGAGATGCCTGTGAAATGGCAATGAACTCATCTTCACTAGTCATATTCTCAATAGGCAAGATGAAAATAAATTTTACTATCCCCAAACTCGGCAAAATTTAGGCTTCGCACCAAAGAATTGATTTATCGAACTCGCCTTAAGATCGATTAGCTAGAAAGTGAACCAACATACCGTTGATGTGGGACAATTTCGCACATCTTAGCACTCTCCCTAGTTGACAATATGATATTAGCTGAACTTATCGTATAAGTACTTGGACTATTCCTCCAATTGTCAATTGGTTTTAGGATGGAACCCGAAGACTTGTGTGCATATGTTCACTTGTTACGTGCATCCCCTCAACATATTAGACCCGCTGGATATAAAAAGAAATAATTTAGCAAGAAGGTTGGCACATCCAAATGCACGTACGTGTTGGGTCTCGAGTCTAACATATAAGTCTGAGACAGGGCCGGCCCTTGGACAAGGCCCACTAGGCACATGCCTAGAGCCCCATTTTTAAAGAGGCCCCATTTATAAAAAAAAAAAAAGGTCCATATAGATAAAATATATAAGTCTGAGACAGGGCCGACCCTTGGACAAGGCCCACTAGGCACATGCCTAGAGCCCCATTTATAAAAAAAAAAAAAAAAGGTCCATATAGATAAAATATAAAAGACAGGTTATATAACTCAAAAGTAAATTAGGTTTTCTTGGAAATTGGACGAGATCACTATCTCCTATTCTCCTACTATTTTGCATACAGGAACACCTACCACCACTGTCTCCTATTCTCCTACTATTTTCCATAGACTTAATTCTAAAAGTTAGCTTTTTTGAATTAAAAGTTAGCTTTTCCACTTTGGTTTTTCTTGTATCTTCTTTCTTTGCTTGGTAAGACTATAACTGCAATTTGCAACCATCAATACTTATGTTATTTAAATTATCTATACTATCTTATGTTTATTAAATTATTTTTATAAATATTCTTTTACAAAGAGGCCCCCTATTTTCACTTCGCCTATAACCTTAAAATTCTCATGGCCGGCCCTGGTCTGAGATGTTTCATCCTAAAACCTGCCTCCGGCTGGTTATAAGGTTGATACGTTCGAGCGGATATGCGTGTTAGTTCGGATTCCATTGTCGGTTTCTACAAAAATCAAAAAGCATAAAGCCATCATTGTTTCCAAGATTCATCATCAGTCTTCTCCACCTTTCAGGGCACCAAGCCATGTCTTCCTGGTGCACCCTCATAAACCGGAACCCCTTTTCTCCTTTACATATATCTACTTATCTTAAACCTATACAGCAAAGATACCAGCCTAGTATATCAGTAATATCACCACTGAACAAAATCAAGAAGCTCGCTTGAAATGAATCTGCTTAGTTGTCTACACTACACTCTCCTACTCAACCTTGCATTTGCACTTCCCTTCTCTAATGGTTACTTAAACCTCTGTAAATTCTTACATACTAATAATATACCTTCCAACTATTCAATTGTCGTTATCTTTTTGCAGGAGCTTCCTTCACATTCATCAACAAATGTGATTACACAGTCTGGCCAGGAATCCTACCCAACGCCGGCATCGCAACCCTAATCACCACCGGCTTCCAACTCCCCACTCAATCCTCCCTCACACTCGAAGCACCGATCGGCTGGTCAGGTCGGTTCTGGGCTCGAACCGGCTGCAACTTCGAAACTGGCTCACCACAAACCGGGTTCTGCACTACCGCCGACTGCGGCTCCGGCACCGTTGAATGTTCCGGTTCCGGACCTCAACCTCCAGCAACCTTAGCCGAGTTCACACTCGGTGTCGCCGGAGAACACGACTTCTATGACGTCAGTCTCGTCGACGGCTTCAACGTCCCCATACTCATTGAACCGTTAACCGGGTCCGGTTCGAATGCATGCGGTTCCACTGGATGTTTGGTGGACGTAAACCCGGTTTGCCCGGTTGAGCTGCAGGCGGGGAACGGAAGCGCGTGTATGAGCGCATGCATGGCGTTTGGAACCCCTGAGTATTG
The DNA here is from genome assembly GCA_033239045.1 of Fagopyrum esculentum. Taxonomy (NCBI): domain Eukaryota; kingdom Viridiplantae; phylum Streptophyta; class Magnoliopsida; order Caryophyllales; family Polygonaceae; genus Fagopyrum; species Fagopyrum esculentum. Next base: position 156,142,538 of record BSUD01000003.1, on the reverse strand, counting down.
TTGTAGCGGCGCGTATGGTTCACCTGCCACGTGTAAACCCACGGTTTACTCGGAGATTTTCAAGTCGGCTTGCCCGAAAGCGTATAGCTATGCCTACGATGACGTCACAAGTATTTTTACGTGCATTGCTGCGGATTACGTCATAACATTCTGCCCTTCATCTCCAACGCAGTAATACACATTACACACTACATATAATAACAAGTTTGACATAAGAAAAACATTTATTTTCTTACAATAAATTAATTTATGTTATGATTTGCAGGCAGTTGCAGAAATCTACGACAACCACACCAATTACTCATCCGATGATCACCAACACCTTCCCCCCGCCAAGCGGGTCATCGGGTTTACAGCACGAAGTTACCGAGTCGGATCCAGGGTCAACCTTCGTCGCGGATGGATCATGGCTAGCTGAGTTAGCCATGGGAGACTCAACAATGACTAAACCTATTCGTTGCTTCTTATGTCTATGGTCATGTCTTGTTATAGCCCTTTCGTTTTCCGCTACATCTTAATCTTCTCATTTTCGACAAACGAAGAAGTTGAGATTTTGTCTAAAGAATGTTGTTTCACAAATAAGAAAGCATATAACGATAAGGTAGTAATCTTAAACTAACTTGCCGGTTTGTCTCTCTATCCATCCCGAGCAACCGGATCCCGGACAAGCTTCCTTCAAACTCGAATCTAACCTTCCTAGTATATCTACACATTGGGCCAAATAGTGTTTTTTGAAACTTCTATCACGTACTTTGTAATATCATACCAAATCAACTGCAAATGATCTTTATGACCTAAGAAAATCCCAACTTTTCCGTCAACTTAATGTTGATAAAGAGCCATGGATATCTCCCGACGCAGGGCATGAACTTAATTGAGAGTGCCCACGTTTAGGTTTATTTGATGAAAACGCCTACTGATTCAAATGTACAAATAAGTACTTGTTTTGTATCAACAAGTATATATGTCACAACTACCTTCTAATAATGATGAAAAATAGAGGAACTTGTTTGTAAATTAACCTATAATGTAACCATTAATGATGTAACATTTAATAAGGCCTAAATAAGATAACAAATGGGGTACAACTAACAATGTGGTTATAAGGAAAAACGACAAATAACAAAAAGTAACCTAGCATTTTCAGAAAGTGACGATGGAAAACACTACACCAGCAGAAAGTGGTGATGGAAAACAATACACCTAGATCGTAATAATAAAAACATGGCATGAAGTTCTATACAAAGACATAACCAAAGTTGAATTTGTGAATAGTTATGAAACTTGACACATCTTCCTCTAATGAATTAGACAACAAAAAGCATATAAGCTAAATACAAGAGCCTATACCAGATTTAAACTTGAAATATATTTTCTTATTATACAGATTAACTCATGATTGCAACAAACATTAATTGAACAATACACATGAAACGTCATAATAAAAACAAGGCCTAAAGTTCTCAACAAAGACATAAGTAAAGTTGAAGTTGTGAATAGTTATGAAACTTGATACATCTTTCCCCCTAATGAACTAGACATCAATGAGTATATAAGCTAAATAAAAAAGCATGTACCGGCTTTTAACCTGAAAGATATTTTCTTATTATGCACATTAACTCATAATTGCAACAAACATAACTTTAACAATAAAACAACACTATTCCTTGCCAAAATTTAACAGTAGACAAAATGAATAATATACATACTGAAATAAAATAAACAATAAGCGATTAGTGATCAACTGAGAGTACCCGAGTTTAGGTTTATTTGTTGAAAAGGCCTACTGATTCAAATGCAAAAATAAGTACCTACAGTGTATCAAGCAAGTATCTATATCTGAAATTAGCTTCTAATAATGATGAAAAATAGAGGAGTTTGTTCGTAATTAATATATGATGTAACAATTACTGATGCAACATTTAGTCAGGTGTAAATAAGGTAACAAAAGGGATATAACTAAAAATGTGGTTATAATGGCAGACTACAAGCAATAACAAGTAGCCTAGCATTTTCAGAAAGTGATAATGGAAAACATTACACCTGCAGAAAGTGATGATGAAAAACAATATACCTGGATCGTAATAATAAAAACAAGGCCTGAATTTCTCTACAAAGACATATATAACCAAAGCTGAAGTTGTGAATAGTTATGAAACTTGACACATCTTTCCCCTAATGAACTAGAGAACAAAGAGTATATAAGCTAAATAAAAAAAGCTTGTACCGTATTCAAATTTGAAAGATATTTTCTTATTTTGTAGATTAATTTGTGATTGCAGCAAACATAAATTTTACAATACACCTTAATCGTAATAATAAAAACAGGGCCTAAAGTTCACTACAAAGACAATCAAAGTTGAAGTTGTGAATAGTAATGAAACTTGACATATTTTTCCTCTAATGAACTAGACAACAAAGAGTATATAAGTTATATGAAAAAGCTTGTACTGGATTTAAACCTGAAAGATATTTTCTTATTATGCAAATTAACTCATGATTGCAGCAAACATAACTTTAAAAATAAAACAACATTTTACATTGCCAAAATTTAACAGTAGATAGAAATGGATAATGTACATACTGCAATAAAATAAAAAGTAAGAGATTTGTGATTAACTGAAAGTACCCAAGTTTAGGTTTATTTGGTGAAAAGGCATACTGATTCAAATGCATAAACAAGTACCTACTGTTTATCAACAAGTATCTATCTTAGATATTCCCTTCTAGTAACAATAAAAAATAGAGGAGTTTGATCATAAATTTACCTATGATGTAACAATTAGTGACACAATATTTAATTAGTCAGGCGTAAATAAGGTTAAAAAATGGGGTATAACTAAAAATGGTATAAGGGCAAACTACAGGGAACGACAAGTAACTTAGCATTTTCATTAAGTGATGATGGAAAACAATACATCTACTAAAAGTGATTATGAAAAAAAGCACCTAGTCCACCTGAATCGTAATAATAAAAACAGGGGGATGAAGTTCTCTACAAAGACATAACTAAAGTTGAAATCGTGAATAGTTATAAAACTTGACACATCTTCCCCCTAATGAACTAGACATCAAAGAGTATATAAGCTAAATAAAAAGCTTTTACCAGATTTAAACGTGATATTTTCTTATTATGCAGATTACTCGTGATTGCAACAAATATAAATTTAACAATACACCTGAATCATAATAAAGAAAAAAGCAAGGCATGAAATTCTCTACAAAGACATAACCAAAGTTGAAGTTGTCAATAGTTATGAAACTTGGCACACTTTTTCAAACATGGCAACAAAGAATATATAAACTAAAAAAGAAAGCTTGTACCAGATTTAAACCTGAAATATATTTTCTTATTATGCAAATTAACTCATGATTGCAGCAAGCATAACTTTAACAATAAAACAACACTGTTCATTGCCAAAATTTAACAGTAGATAGAAATGGATAGTATACATACTGAAATAAAATAAACAGTTAGAGATTTGTGATCAATTGAGAGTACACTAGTTTAGGTTTATTTGGTGAAAAGGCCTACTGATTCAAATGCAAAAACAAGTACCTATTGTACATCAACAAGTATCAATCTTCGAAATCCCGTTCTAATAATGATGAAAACAGAGGAGTTTGTTCGTAAATTAACCTATGATGTAACCATTACTGATGCAGCATTTAGTTAGGCGTAGATAAGGTAACAAATGGGTATAACTAGAAATGTGGTTATAAGGACATACTACAAGCAACAACAAGTATCCTAGCATTTTCAGAAAGTGATGATGGAAAACAATACACCTACAGAAAGTGATGATGGAAAACAATACACCTGGATCGTAATAATAAAAACAGGACTTGAAGTTCTCTACAAAGACATAATTAAAGCTAAAGTTGTGAATAGTTATGAAATTGACACATTTCCCCTTAATGAACTAGAGAACAAAGAGTATATAAGCTAAATAAAAAAAAGCTTGTACCGGATTTACACCTGAAATATCTTTTCTTATTATGCAGATTAACTTGTGATTGCAACAAACATAAATTTAACAATACACCTGAATCGTAATAATAAAAACAGGCCTAAAGTTCTCTACAAAGAAAACCAAAGTTGAAGTTGTGAATAGTTACGAAACTTGACACAATTCCCCCCTAATGAACTAGACATCAAAGAGTATATAAACTACATGAAAAATCTTGTACCGGATTTAAACCTGAAGCTATTTTCTTATCATGCAGATTAACTAATGATTGCAGCAAACATAACTTTAACAATAAAACAACACTGTTCATTGCCAAAATTTAATAGTAGACAGAAATGGATAATATACATACTGAAATAATCAAACAGTAAGAGAATTGTGATTAACTGTGAGTACCTGAGTTTAGGTTTATTTGGTGAAAAGGCCTACTAATTCAAATGCAAAAACAAGTACCTACTGTGTATCAATAAGTATCTATCTCAGAAATTCCCTTATAATAATGATGAAAAATATAGGTATTTGTTCGTCAATTTACCTATGATCTAACAATTACTGATGTAGCCTTTAGTGAGGCATAAATAAGGTAACAAATGGGGTATAACTAAAAATATGGTTATAAGGACAGACTACAAACAACAAGTATCCTAGCATTTTCAAAAAAGTGATGATAGAAAACAATACACCTGCAGAATGTGATGATGGAAAACAATAAACTTGGATCGAAATAATAAAAACAGGGCTTGAAGTTCTCTACAAAGACATAACCAAAGTTGAAGTTGTAAATAGTTATGAAACTTGACACATTTCTCCCTAATGAACTAAAGCTTGTACTGGATTTAAACCTAAAAGATATTTTCTTATTATGTAGATTAACTCGTGATTGCAACAAACATAAATTTAGCAATTCACCTTAATCATAATAATAAAAACAAGGCCCTAAGTTCTCTACAAAGAAAACCAAGTTGAATCTGTGAATAGTTATGAAACTTGACACATTTCCCCCCTAATGAACTAGACATCAAAGAGTATATAAACTACATGAAAAATCTTGTACCGGATTTAAACCTGAAAGCTATTTTCTTATCATGCAGATTAACTCATGATTGCAGCAAACATAACTTTAACAATAAAACAACAGTGTTCATTGCCAAAATTTAACAGTAGACACAAATGGATAATATACATACTGAAATAAATTAAACAGTAAGAGAATTGTGATTAACTGAGAGTACCCGAGTTTAGGTTTATTTGGTGAAAAGGCCTACTAGTTCAAATGCAAAAACAAGTACCTACTGTGTATCAGCAAGTATCTATCTCAGAAATTCCCTTCTAATAATGATGAAAAATAGAGGTATTTGTCCGTCAATTAACCTATGATCTAACCATTACTGATGTAGCCTTTAGTCAGACATAAATAAGGTAACAAATGGGGTATAACTAAAAATGTGGTTATAAGGCAGAATACAAACAACAACAAGTATCCTAGCATTTTCATAAAGTGATGATAGAAAACAATACACATGCAGAATGTGATGATGGATAACAATAAACTTGGATCGAAATAATAAAAACAGGGTTTGAAGTTCTCTACAAAGACATAACCAAAGTTGAAGTTGTGAATAGTTATGAAACTTGACACATTTCTCCTTAATGAACTAAAGCTTGTACTGGATTTAAACCTGAAAGATATTTTCTTATTATGTAGATTAACTTGTGATTGCAACAAACATAAATTTAGCAATACACCTTAATCATAATAATAAAAACAAGGCCCTAAGTTCTCTACAAAGAAAACAAAGTTGAAGTTGTGAATAGTTATGAAACTTGACACCATTTCCCCCTAATGAACTAGACATCAAAGAGTATATAAACTACATGAAAATCTTGTACCGGATTTAAACCTGAAAGTTATTTTCTTAGCATGCAGATTAACTCATGATTGCAGCAAACATAACTTTAACAATAAAACAACATTGTTCATTGCCAAATTTTAACAGTAGACAGAAATGGATAATATACATACTGGAATAAATTAAACAGTAAGAGAATTGTGATTAACTGAGAGCACCCGAGTTTAGGTTTATTTGGTGAAAAGGCCTACTAATTCAAATGCAAAAACAAGTAGCTAATGTGTATTAACAAGTATCTATCTCAGAAATTCCCTTCTAATAATGATGAAAAATAGAGGTATTTGTTCGTCAATTAACCTATGATCTAACCAATACTGATGTAGCCTTTAGTCAGACATAAATAAGGTAACAAATGGGGTATAACTAAAAATGTGGTTATAAGGGCACTACAAACAACAACAAGTATCCTAACAATTTAAGAAAGTGATGATAGAAAACAATACACCTGCAGAATGTGATGATGGAAAACAATAAACTTGGATCGAAATAATAAAAACAGGGCTTGAAGTTCTCTACAAAGACATAACCAAAGTTGAAGTTGTAAATAGTTATGAAACTTGACACATTTCTCCCTAATGAACTAAAGCTTGTACTGGATTTAAACCTGAAAGATATTTTTTTATTATGCAGATTAACTCGTGATTCCAACAAACATAAATTTAGCAATACACTTTAATCATAATAATAAAAACAAGGCGCTAAGTTCTCTACAAAGACAACCAAAGTTGAAGTTGTCAATAGTTACGAAACTTAACACATTTTTCCTAATGAACTACAACAAAGAGTACATAAGCTAAACGAAAATGCTTGTACCAGATTTAAACATGAAAGATATGATTACAACAACATAACTTTAACAATACACCTGAAACATAATAATAAAAACAGGGCCAAATAGTGTTGTTGCTCTTACAAATTACTGGTTTGTCTCCCTACACATTGGGCCAAATAGTGTTGTTTGAAACTTCTATCTCGTCCTTTGCGATATCATACCAAATCAACTGCAAACAATCTTTCTGACCCATGAAAATCCCAATTTTCCCATCAACTCGACGTCGATAAAGAACAATGGATATGTACCAACCGAGAGGCATGTAATCGATTAATCTCCTTCTATCAATGCTAAACATCTTGATCCAAGACGATTCGACTCGATACTCTTTCATCACCCACACATCAAAACACCACATCTTACAAGAACAACAACATAACTCTCCATCTAATTCAGTTAACATTAGAGGTTTATTATACTTGTCATCATGAGCAATCTCCATTGGTAACATTATTTCAACCAGTTTACATGTATGCAAATCTACAGCAGCAACTAACTGCGTTCGAATATCATAAGCAACAACCCAATGAATAGCGCCATTAGAGTAGCAACCTTGAGCTCGCCAGAACGGCGACACATACGGAACATGAATAGCTTCCGGCGAGAAACTCCAACGACGATTTCTGATACTGTAAACAAAAACCAAACGATTCTTGTAATTTTTTTTTCTATCAATTGAAATGGAACTTAGATCAAACCTATGCCCTTCATCCTCCTCAATCCAACCAACATTATCGACAACTAACAAAAGCTTATAATCATCTGCGAAACAATCGTAGCCAAACCCATAACAAATCCAGAACATGGAATCCTCTCGTAACGGAGAATCTTCAATTCTGAATAATTCTCCGGTGATCGGATTGAAGCAATCAAAGTGATCTTTGCCGGATTGAACACAGGCGATCTTGTTCGACAAGTCTGCAAGCAAATTGAATCTCCCCAAGACATTGCCATTGTTGCTTTTTTCGTTGGGTGTGATGTATAAATCGAAATCGCTGGTGCCGAAGAGGCAATAGAGATTGAACTTGCTGAGGAAGAAGGCGGTGAATTTGAGAGGGTAGAGATAGGTAAATCTGGGTTCTTTGATTAGATTCTTCCATTCTTTGGACACGAGCTTACATGTAGGTATGGATTTCAATGGAAGTCGCAGGAAAATCTCTATGAGTATGTCTTGTGGGAGAGAGAAACTTGCATGTTTTTTCATGGTTACTCTCTGAACGGCGGAAGAGAAAACCCTAATTTTTGATAAAATTTAGGGGTTTTTACTTGAACCCACTTTTAATATATTTCTTAATAAGGTAGCCACCGATTGTAATATATTATCATATAAAAATATTAAATATAGTGGATTTATTTTAAGCCATCCAACCAAAAATATGTTGGTTAAATCCCAATCGTATTTTATCTTACTCGTATATTATCTAAATAGAAACTTTTTATACAAGATTTTATCTTGTTATGGATGATAGAATATTTTCCTACCACAATTAAGATAAATCGAATATCACATGAGCTTGCGGCTCGGCTAGCTCCCCGTTGAAAATAGGTAGTGATCCAAAAGTTACGGACTTGTACGCTTTTTCGTGTTTTATATGCAAGTCTATTTCTTTTAGTCGATGTGGGATACCCACATTTTTCTTTTTTTTTTCCCTTTAAGTTTTGTGTTTCGTACACGTAACTTCAGGAATCATTACCACATTCAGTCAAAATCCAATTTTAGCAAAAAGTATACCACAGTTCAGTGTGCTCGGGGAGACAAAGTCAATGCTTCCGTTTTCCGGTGTTGACGATGGTTGAAGTCTACCTGAAATTTTCCCGAAAAAATCCGGTGCACTACTTATTTAAAGTATTGGTTCCAATTTTCACGGACCCATCACATTTTAACTTAATAATGAAATTACATTAATAATGTTACGATTGTTTTATAATATATGTTTACAAGATTTTTGGAGAGTGATTTTATCCGGTCAAACAAAAAATTACGATCGAGGCAGTGAAATCGGATTACGTTTTCGAGTCGAAGCCAAATTGGCAATACGAAGCGGGCTTAAAGTTTGGAAATGGGGCGGAGGACAAGTGTGGGAGCGGAGAGCAAGCTTACTCCGAGCCCGCCTTTGGGGCGCATCGTGGCTGCGCTCCGCAAGGGTTTTATAACCTCGTCTCGTCCTCTTCGCAGTGCCGTCCTCTTCGCCCTCTTCGCAGTGCTTCGCCCTCTTCGCAGTGCTCTTCTTCCCGTCTTCATTCAAGATCCATTGTGGTTCGTCCTCTTCACCTTCACTTCGTCCCTGTTTCTACACGGCGGTTGTGTCTTCGCATTGTGTTCGTCCTGTTTCTTCTTCGATTTGTACTGATTTGCTGCAATCGTTGTTGTGAAGCACCAATCCAAACACTTTTCTGGTCAAGTAATTTATCATTAGCAATTGTTATTGTTTTCGTCCTGTTTCTTCTTCTTCTTCGTCCCTGTTGTGAATCACCTTATCATTAAAACTTAATCTGCTCAAGCACTACTCTAAACACTTAATCTGCTCAACTAATCCAAACACTAATCCAAACACTTAATCTGATTTGCTTCTGCTCAACTAATCCAAGCACTAATCCAAACACTTAATTTGATTTGCTGCAATTGTTGTTGTTTGATTGTAGATCTTATACAACCTCCATGGATGAGAGCTTGAGTTTTGAAGGCCAATGAAATTGCTTAAATAAATTGCATTTGGCAAACAAAAATTAGGTCTGATTAAGAAGTTCAAAGAGAATTTGATTATGCGAATTGCATTCGGTAAAAAAAATTCGCCTGCACCAAATTTAATATAATAAATTACTCATTGTTTTGCTTATGCGGAGAGCGGTTATAGGTATTTGATTATCCACACGTGCAAGTGTCAGTCGGGAAGAGACTTTGAATCTTGTAGATCTCGAGAGAAAGTGTTTTATCGAGTGCGATATTCCGTCGAAAATCGTATCAAGACATGGGTCGGGACTCGAATGTTGTAAAACCACAACGATATGATGCGTACCCTAACCAAAAACATCAATTATCACCACTTGTGTTGTGTTTTTCTCTCTCTCTCTCTCTCTTTTTTTTTTTTTTTTTTTTTTTTT